>CAMAPE010000035.1:29397500-29730000 GCA_945859875.1 Cuscuta europaea | reverse complement strand
CAAATGTTTCTGAATTCACTCCGAACTCGTGTAGAATTTGATGCGATCATATCTTTCTCTATTTTGTGCCATTGAAAGCGTTTAATATCTCGTTGGAAAGCTCTTACCGAGTTCTAAAACTTGTCTTCCGGCTCTGGTTTCAAAATATCAAGGGACGATTGCCTAATTACTAAAATACACTTCACTTACGCTAAAAGTGCTCTATTTTCTCTGAAAACGCTAAATCATAGAGATAAGGCTAAGTATTTGTAACACTCAAATATTGCTGAGTGTTTATCCGTTTGGAGCGTATTATATCTCGTTGGAAATATAGATCGGAGCTCTAAAGCTATTGTTCCAACTTCATTTACAATGCATTAATTAAAAGTTACAGATTAACCATATATAAACAAATGTTTCTGATTTCACTCCAAACTCGTGTAGAATTTGATGCGATCGTATCTTGCTCTATTTTGTGCCATTGAAAGTGTTTAATATCTCGTTGGAAAGTTCTTACCAAGTTCTAAAACTTTTCTTCAGGCGCTGGTTTCAAAATAGCAAGGGATGATTTCCTAATTACTAAAATACACTGTATTTACGCTAAAAGTGCTCTATTTTCGCTGAAAACGCTAAATCATAGAGATAAGGCTAAGTATTTGTGACACTCATATCTTGCTGTGTGTGTATCCGTTTAGAGCGTATTATATCTCGTTGGAAACATAGATCAGAGATCTAAAGCTATTGTTCCAACTTCATTTACAATGCATTAATTAAAAGTTACAGATTAACCATATATTCCCAAATATTTCTGATTTCACTCCGAACTCGTGTAGAATGTGATGCGATCATATCATGCTCTATTTTGTGCCGTTGAAAGCGTTTAATATCTCGTTGGAAAGATCTTACCGAGTTATAAAACTTGTCTTCAGGATCTAGTTTCAGAATATCAAAGGATGATTTCCTAATTACTAAAATACACTGTATTTACGCTAAAAGTGATCTATTTTCGCTGAAAACGCTAAATCATATAGATAAGGCTAAGTATTTGTGACACTCATATCTTGCTGTATGTTTATCTGTTTGGAGCGTATTATATCTTGTTGGAAAGATAGATCGGAGCTCTAAATCTAATGTTCCAACTTCATTTACAATGCATTAATTAAAAGTTACATATTAACCATATATTCACAAATGTTTCTGATTTCGCTCCGAACTCGTGTAGAATTTGATGCAATCATATCTTGCTCTAATTTGTGCCGTTGAAAGCGTTTAATATCTCGTTGGAAATATCTTACAGAGTTCTAAAACTTGTCTTCAGGCGCTGGTTTCAAAATATCAAGGGATTATTTCCTAATTACTAAAATACACTGTATTTACGCTAAAAGTGCTCTATTTTCGCTGAAAACGCTAAATCATAGAGATAAGGCTAAGTATTTGTGACACTCATATCCTGCTGTGTGTTTATCCGTTTGGGGCGTATTATATATCGTTGGAAAGATAGATCGGAGCTCTAAAGCTATTGTTCCAACTTCATTTACATTACATTAATTAAAAGTTACAGAGTAACCATATATTCACAAATGTTTTTCTTATTTCTCTCCGAACTCGTGTAGAATTTGATGCGATCATATCTTGCTCTATTTTGTGCCGTTGAAAGCGTTTAATATCTCGTTGGAAAGATCTTACTGAGTTATAAAACTTGTCTTCAGGCGCTGCTTTCAATTTTTTGGATAAAGGGTAATTATATATATCATCCAAAAGAGTTTCTGTACAAGTAAGGCAAAAAATATGGGGGACAAAAATGGGGCTATCCCAACATGGGATATACCATAAACCTGTGGGCTATACAATCAGTCCCAAATCACACAAAATAAGGCATGTTGCAGCACCCTATTAAATATCAAAAAGTAATAAGCTCATGAGGGTAAATACTATAGAGGATGTTATACACCATGTATTGGATCCTGGCAAAAACATCTTCCTCATGGGTCTTCTTATCATCAAATCTGGTGGCATTTCGAACTCTCCATAACCAGTAGATAGTATAGATGAATGCAATTCTGAGTGCCTTGGCCTTGATCCCCACGCCTGCATGATCCTTCCTAATCCACTTGACTGAGCTTTCCAGGGTAGACATCTCTCTTGGCATTCCAATACATGCTCTTAGTTTGCTCCAAACTGTGCCTGTAAATTGACAACCAAAGAAAAAGTGTGGCACCATCTTCGGTTCACCCTTGCAAAATGGGCAAGTGTTAATCACATCAAGCCTACTAAGATTATCATACGTTGCAAGGCGGTTGCGGAAGGCAAGCCATGCAATGAATGAGAACTTAGGAGGTATGTAAGCTTTCCAAATAAAGGGCATCCACACCTGTTTGGTGCCCTGGACTCTAATCAAGTCATACACTTTTGAAAAGCAAAATTTCCAATTTGTAACCATCTTAGAGAGGGCTGTTTTTGTGCTCTCAATGGAGTCATATTTTGAGACAAGGATGTCTCGGATCAGCCCCAACTTCTTAGTAAGCTAGGAGTCCCTAGTGTGTGGGGAAAATTTCTAAAATACTAAAATACAGGCCCTGCTTTGAGAATATCAAGGGATGATTGCTTAATTACTAAAATATACTGTATTTACGCTAAAAGTGCTCTATTTTCGCTGAAAAAGCTAAATCATAGAGATAAGGCTAAGTATTTGTGACACTCATATCTTGCTGTGTGTTTATCCATTTGGAGCGTATTATATCTCGTTGGAAAGATAGATCGGAGCTCTAGAGCTATTGTTCCAACTTCATTTACAATTCATTAGTTAAAAGTTACTTATTAACCATATATTCACAAATGTTTCTGATTTCACTCCGAACTCGTGAAGAATTTGATGCGATCATATCTTGCTCTTTGTTGTGCCGTTAAAAGCGTTTAATATCTCGTTTGAAAGATCTTACCGAGTTCTAAAACTTGTCGTCAGGCGCTGGTTTCAAAAAATCAAGGGATTATTGCCTAATTACTAAAATACACTGTATTTACGCTAAAAGTGCTCTATTTTCTCTGAAAACGCTAAATCATAGAGATAAGGCTCAGTATTTGTGACACTCATATCTTGCTGTGTGTTTATCCGTTTGGAGCGTATTATATCTCGTTAGAAAGATAGATCGGAGCTCTAAAGCTATTGTTCCAACTTCATTTACAATGAATTAATTAAAAGTTACAGATTAACCATATATTCACAAATGTTTCTGATTTCACTCCAAACTCGTGTAGAATTTGATGCGATCATATCTTGCTCTTTGTTGTGCCGTTGAAAGCGTTTAATATCTCGTTTGAAAGATCTTACCTAGTTCTAAAACTTGTCTTCAGGCGCTGGTTTCAAAAAATCAAGTGATTATTTCCTAATTACTAAAATACACTGTATTTACGCTAAAAGTGCTCTATTTTCGCTGAAAACGCTAAATCATAGAGATAAGGCTAAGTATTTGTGACATTCATATCTTGCTGTGTGTTTATCCGTTTGGAGCGTATTATATCTCGTTGGAAAGATATATCGGAGCTCTAAAACTATTGTTCAAACTTAATTTACAATGCATTAGTTAAAAGTTACATATTAACCATATATTCACAAATGTTTCTGATTTCACTCCGAACTCGTGTAAAAGTTGATGCGATCATATCTTGCTCTTTGTTGTGCCGTTGAAAGCGTTTAATATCTCGTTTGAAAGATCTTAACTAGTTCTAAAACTTGTCTTCAGGCGCTGGTTTCAAAAAATCAAGTGATTATTGCCTAATTACTGAAATACACTGTATTTACGCTAAAAGTGCTCTATTTTAGCTGAAAACGCTAAATCATAGAGATAAGGCTAAGTATTTGTGACACTCATATCTTGCTGTGTGTTTATCCATTCGGAGCGTATTATATCTCGTTGGAAAGATAGATCGGGGCTCTGAAGCTATTGTTCCAACTTCATTCACAATTCATTAATTAAAAGTTACAGATTAACCATATATTCACAAATGTTTCTGATTTCACTTTAAACTCGTGTAGAATTCGTTGGAAAGATCTTACCGTGTTCTATTTTTTTTTTGGATAAAATGTAAATATATATATATATATATCCAAAGTGTTTATGTACAACTGTACAGTCCCCAAAAATCAAGAACAAGGTCATCCCAAGATCAATAATAGAGGGCATAACTCTTGGAGATAAATCAACATAGTCCCCCACGGGTTCTATGTATTTCAACTTCATACCTTTGTTTGGCTCCCTATTATCTTTTAAAAGTGAGGTCCAAGGAGAATCCCACGGCTTAATCTTCCCACTACCTTGTTCCACAATTTCCTTTGATGTAGTTCCCCCACATCCATAGATGTCTCGGCTAGAGGATCATCCACCTTTTGTAAAGGGTCAACTACATCTTCGGTTTCAATTAGAGGTTCATCCAAATGCTCATCTTCATGTGACATTTCTTCCATAGGAGGCTTGGATCCCCCCTCCATTGCATTGGAACTCAATACATCAGTTTCGGCCATCACATTGTCACTAGAAATTCCATCTTCCATATTTTGTACCAAGTGCTCACTTACCAAGCTAGTATCCTCTTCATGAGTGGAGGATTCACATGAAGCCGTAGGCACAAATTCCCAATCTTCTTGGCTCGTAGCATCATCACTCTTTTCCTCAAGTGCAAATTCAACATTAGTCTCCCCAACCTTCATTAAGGCAAGATTTTTGAGCCTTAAAGAAGATTTTGTAGCTTTTGGTATCTCCTTGAGCTTACTATTCTTTGGACCCGCCTTCCCCACAAGAGAAGATGATGAATAGTAACCAAAATTGCATAAGAGCTCGGATTAAGAAGGGAGTTGTACGTAGAGGTGCGCCTAGGAGAGGCGACCTCCAAACGTAGCTCGGAAACTTCCCCCAAGCCTTGGATTCGCACCAATCTACGTTTTTGCAAAAGTCAACTGTGAATAGTGAAATTTGAGCTAACCTTCGGAAGTGTTGTACGGCCTTAATGAACTGAGCTGAAACTTGAGATTGAGGAGCCCCAAGAGTAGCGAAGATCACCCCATAAAAAGCTTGGACATCTACCGAGAGGTTTGAGAGTTATGAAATTTTCTTTCGTGGCGTGAATAGAATTTGTGCGCAGTTTGTATGAGGTTTTTGAGACGAATGGAGCGGGGATATCCCAAATATTACACGCCCAAAGGATGGAACAGGTAATACAGAGGATATTCGAGCTCCGGTTGAGGTGTTTGACGGTGGTGAACGGCGGAGGAGGTGGTGGAATACGGCGTGAAAGAGAAGAAAGTAACCGTTGGTTAGTTCTTGAGAGAGATGCTCTCAACTCTCACTAAAACCGTAAATCTTTTTATCTTACCGAGTTCTAAAACTTGTCTTCAGGCGCTGGTTTCAAAATATCAAGGAATGATTTCCTAATTACTAAAATACACTGTATTTACGCTATAAGTGCTCTATTTTCGCTGAAAACGCCTAATCGTAGAGATAAGGCTAAGTATTTGTGACACTCATATCTTGCTGTGTGTTTATCCATTTGGAGCGTATTATGTCTCACTGGAAAGATAGATCGGAGCTCTAAAGCTATTGTTCAACCTTCATTTACAATTCATTAATTAAAAGTTACAGATTAACCATATATTCACAAATGTTTCTGATTTGACTCCGAACTCGTGTAGAATTTGATGCGATCATATCTTGCTCTATTTTGTGCCGTTGAAAGCATTTAATATCTCGTTGGAAAGATCTTACCGAGTTCTAAAACTTGTCTTCAGGCGCTGGTTTCAAAATATCAAGGGATGATTGCCTAATTACTAAAGTACACTGTAATTTCGCTAAAACTGCTCTATTTTCGCTGAAAACGCTAAATCATAGAGATAAGGCTAAGTATTTTAGACACTCATATCTTGCTGTGTGTTTATCCGTTTGGAGCGTATTATATTTCGTTGGAAAGATAGATCGGAGATCTAAAGATATTGTTCCAACTTCTTTACAATGCATTGTTTAAAAGTTACAGATTAACCATATATTCACAAATGTTTCTGATTTCACTCCGAACTCGTGTCGAATGTGATGCGATCATATCATGCTCTATGTGCATTGACTTCATCCAGGGCTGTAGTTCTTGTGTCGACACACTTGTAGAGAATGTCAAGGAGAATAGAGTATCCTGGAACCATCATCTTCTTTTTGACTTTGAGTGTGTTTAGGTGTTGAGCCCTTGGGATGAAGACTGTTTCTTTAAAGTTGTCTTCATTGAGGTTGAGATCCTCTATAGTTGGAGCCTGTCCTTCTGGTAGAGAGAGCAGATTTCTGATGTCTTCTTCTGTTATTTCAACCTCGAATCCCATCACTACGGATTTCAGTGTCCCAGGAGTGGAGTTGGTGTAGTACTCTGCCACTACCTCGGGGTAGAAGCAGGGATATGCGTAGGTGGCCATCCTTAGCAGTCCGGTAGTCTCAAGTTTCCTGAGCAGTTCCCTCATTAGGTCTTTGTTGTCTGCTCTTTCAATGACTTTTGGAATGTTCAGGATGGATCCAGTAAAGATGGACTTGGCTATTTGGATGAGTGAGGCCATTACTGTGTATGTGGGAAAGGAAGGATTTGCGTTGGTGATGTATGAGAGAGAGCTTTTTAAGAGTGTTAATAGAGAGTTTGAGAGCTTTAGAATAGATAGAAAGAGATTGCAGAATGAAAAGTGTGAAGGGTTTGTACGGAGGGAGTAGCCTACCCTTAGTGGGTGCCTACTCCAGAGTACTTTACAAAAGTTCCCCCTCAGCAGGTGGCTAGGAATTCCCCCTTGAATGTGGAATTATGTTCCCCCTGAGTGGGTGTAGGGTTATTCCTTTACTTGATCTAGATCATCAAGCATTCCAAGCCCCTGTCTTAGTTCATTGAATCTTGCTTCATTCAGTGGCTTGGTGAATATGTCAGCCAACTGCTTTTCAGTAGGAATGTACTCTAGCTTGATGGTCTTCTTTTCAACATGCTCTCGGATAAAGTGATGCCTGATCTCAATGTGTTTGGTTCTTGAGTGAAATACTGGATTATGAGTGATAGCTATAGCACTTGTATTATCACACAAAATGCTGATTTCCTTTGTTTCTTCTCCATAATCCTTCAATTGTTGTTTCATCCATAGGATTTGAGCACAGCAACTGCCTGCAGCTATGTATTCAGCTTCAGCGGTGCTAGTAGCAATTGAATTTTGTTTCTTGCTGAACCAAGAGACAAGTCTTCCACCAATTAATTGACAGGTACCTGATGTACTTTTTCTATCAATTTTGCATCCGGCAAAGTCAGAGTCTGAATATCCATAGAGATCAAAGCCTCCGTTTGTTGGGTACCATAATCCAGAGTTAGGATTACCTTTTAGATACCTTAAAATTTTCTTTGCAGCCAGAAGATGGCTTTCCTTGGGCTTTGATTGAAACCTTGCACATACACCAACTGAGTAGGATATATCTGGCCTACTAGTGGTGAGATATAACAAGGAACCAATTAGGCCTCTATTAAGTGTTGGATCAATATCTTTGCCATCTTCATCTTGACTTAGACCTTGGGAGGTGTTCATGGGAATTTTCACTGTGGACTTGTTCTCAAATTTGAACTTTTTCATGAGATCTCTTGTATACTTGGCTTGGTTGATAAAGATACCATCTGGAGTCTGCTTCACTTGTAACCCCAGAAAATAATTCAACTCTCCCGTCATGCTCATTTCAAACTTGTTTTGCATGAGAGTTGAAAATTTCTCGCATAGTGCTTGATTTGAACTTCCAAAAATTATGTCATCAACATAGATTTGAACAAGCAGTATGTGGGAGTCTTCTTCAATTTTGAATAGAGTCTTGTCTACTTTGCCTTTAGAGAATCCATTTTTCACTAAATATTCAGAGAGAGTGTCATACCATGCTCTTGGGGCTTGCTTGAGTCCATAAAGAGCTTTGTGCAATTTGTAGACTTGATCTTTCTCTCTATTGATTTCAAAGCCAGGGGGTTGCTCTACGTAGACCTCCTCTTCTAGTAGACCATTTAGGAAGGCACTTTTCACATCCATCTGATAGACTGTGAATTGCTTATGAGCAGCATAAGCCAAGAAGATTCTTATTGCCTCCAATCTGGCAACAGGTGCAAATGTCTCATCAAAATCTATACCTTCTTCTTGGCAGTAGCCTTTGGCTACCAGCCTTGCCTTGTTTTGATAATGGTGCCTTCCTCATCCATTTTGTTTCTGAATACCCATTTAGTTCCTATCATGTGTTGATGATAGGGTCTGGACACAAGCTCCCATACATTATTCCTTTCAAACTGGTTGAGTTCTTCTTGCATGGCTTGTATCCAGTCAGAGTCAAGCAGGGCTTCTTCAACTTTCTTGGGTTCAATTTGAGAGATGAAACATGCGAATAGTGCTTCTCTCTGAATGGCTGATCTGGTGCGAACCCCTGTATTGATATTTCCAATGATTTGGTGAGGAGGATGTTTGCTCAACCATCTAACATCAGATGTTGTTATTTTAGATTTAACTTGTTGTTCATCATCCTCCTCTTCTTCCTCTTCACTATTATCTGGTAGAGTAGGAAGATTAGGAATGTCATGAGCACTTGGAAGGTTGTCTTTTGGTGAGTCATCTGCTGGCAGTGGGTTGTTAGTTAAGTCAACTGCTGACAGTTGGTGGCCATATGAGGTAACTGCTGGCTGTCGGTTGTCTTTTGAATTAGTTGCGTTTTCATCCCTTTTAACATTTTTGTTTGGAAGGCAGCTTGGAGCCTTTTCAGTGTCCCTTGATTTTGATGACTCACCTTTTTCTTTTTCTTGAGCAGTGGGTGGTTTTCACATACCACATGGATTGATTCTTCTACCACCAGAGTCCTTTTGTTGAGAATTCGGAATGCCTTGCTAGTTATTGAGTAGCCCAGGAAGATCCCTTCATCAGATTTGGGATCAAATGGCTTGAGATAGTCTTTTCCATTGTTTAGGATAAAACATTTGGATCCAAACACATGGAAATGACTGATATTCGGCTTCCTTTCTTTCCATAACTCATATGGTGTCTTCTTGTGAGTTTTATGAATACGACTTCTATTTTGAGTGTAGCAAACAGTGTTGATTGCTTCTGCCCAAAATCTTTTGGGTAATCCAGCTGCTTCTAAGATTGTCCTTCCTGCTTCCTTGAGTGTACGGTTTCTTCTTTCAGCAGCACCATTTTGTTGAGGTGTTCTTGCTGCTGAGGTTTGATGATGGATTCCATTTACTTCACAGTACTGAATTATGATTGAGTTGAGAAATTCAATACCTCTATCTGACCTGATCTTCTGGATTGAGAGACTTTTCTCATTTTGAATTAGTCTCATCAGTTCAGGCAGTTTCTTCTCTGTTTCATTCTTTTTCTTTAGAAATATGGTCCAAGTGTATCTAGAATAATCATCAACTACAACCAGGGTGTACCTTCTACCACTTAAGCTTGTTGGTTCAACTGGTCCAAACAAGTAAAGGTGCAGAAGGCTTAAGGGCCTTGTTGATGATTCAACTTCTTTTGATTTGAATGATACCTTGGTTTGTTTCCCTTTTTGACAAGCATCATAGAGGTGGTCCTTTTTGAAGTTGATTTCAGGCAGTCCCTTCACCAAACCTTTTCTGGACAGTTTGTTGATTGTTTTGAAGTTCAGATGGCTTAATTTGTTGTGCCATTCCCAAATTAATTTTGAATCTGCCTTTGTTATTAGGCAGATTCCTTCCTTTGCTGAATCCCAATCAACAATATACATGTCCTTCTTCCTTCTACCAGTGAGCACAAGTTTTTCATTTCTGACATCTCTGATCAAGCAGATGTCTTTGGAGAATGTAACGTTGTAGCCATTGTCACAGAGCTGGCTTATGCTTAAGAGATTGAACTTTAAACCCTTAACATATGATATGTTTTGGATTGTAAGTCCATTAATTGATAGATCTCCTGCTCCTTTGGTTTCTCCTTGTTTTTCCACATTCCCAAATGTCACTTTGGGTCCTTCTCTTGCTGTATAGTTTGACAGGAGCCGCCTGCTCCCTGTCATGTGCCTGGAGCAGCCTGAATCTATGTACCATGGTTGTGTTTCAGCTGCTCCGGCAACTTCCTGTATAAATTAATGTTGGGCAGTAGCCCACATGTTAGTGGGCGACTTCCCTTGTACAAGTTTAGGCATCCATGCCCATCTAGAACCATTGAGTTCTAAGTAGATTGGTCTGTAGCCATTTGAGGTGTTGTAATCAAAAGGGATGGCTATATACTTGTTAATTCTTTTCCTCCTTGAGGTGGGAAATGGATTATTTATTTGAGGAGTCTGCTTGGAATTTTTGCTGTGGTTGGTCTTATTGATTGGTTGCCAACAGGTTCTTGGGTTTAAATGGTGAGGAGATGTTGATTTATACATGTGTTTGGATTTTTGTTTGGGAGCAGGTTGGTTCCTTCTTTTGGGGACATTTTGGGGATGAGGTTTTTGGTAAGTGAGCTTTCTTGTGTATGAAGTATTACTTGTAGATGCACTGTTTTGAGTGAGTCTGGTGGGGGATGAGTAACCAAGACCTCTTTTCTTCCTATTTGGAGTAACTCCAGCAGTAGGGTGAGAGTTTTTACTATTTGTGCTGGAGTTTCTCAGCTCTTTGTTCTCCTTTTCTAAGACATCATTTTTCCTTAAGGCATCTAGTAATTTAGAATCTATTGCCTTAATGTCTTGTTCCAGTCTATCATTTTCAGCATTTAAGAGAACGTGGTGATTCTAGACTTTCTGGAAATCTTGTAATAAAGATTCCAGTGTTATGTTGTTTGGTCCAGAATCATTAGAGCTATAGGAGGAGCAGGATGTTACCTCGACATCGTTGTAGTGGTCCTTGGCCATTAAGCATTTAGGAGAGCTGCTTGCATTAGTTTCACTTGAAGTGGTGGAAGATTCACTGAGCCACCTGCTGCTCTCTGCAGTGAGACAACTGCTGTCATTTTCACCTACCTGCCAGGATCCCAGGCATAGAAGTGCTTCCTCTGAGCTCTCAGATGAAGAGCTTTCATCACTTGAGCTGCTTTCTTCTTCAAATTGGGTTTCCTCCTTTTTCTTTTCACTAACAAAGGCTTGTCGTTTGCCTTTGAAGTCCTTTTTGTAACCAGCTTTGTAACCAATCCCCTGCTGCCCTTGAAATTTATGGGCTAAGGGCAGAGGACACTTATTCTTGTAATGTCCTGGTTGTCTACAGTTGTAGAACAGGACAATTTCCTCGCTGGTTTGAGGTCTCCCTTGTTTCCTGGGTGGCAGACTGTATGGTCTTTTTGGAGCAGTTCCCTCCTTCTTCATAAACCTTTTAAACTTCCTTACAAACATGGCAAACTGGTCGTCGGTAAGGAGGTTGTTGAGGGATTTCTCACTGGATCTTGAAGGGCCAGGCTCAGACACTAGAGTTAGTGTTTTGGATTCATCTTCCTTTTCTTCTTTTATTTCCTTCATCTCAAATTCATAGGCTTTGAGATCACTGAAGAGCTTATCAGTTGATAAGATTCTTAGATCTCTGTTATCTCTCATAGCAGTCACCTTCATGTCCCATTTAGAGGGCAGGCCTCTCAAGATTTTAAGGGAAATCTCTTTTTGAGGTAGATCTTTCCCTAGGTCTGAGACCTCTGCTGTGATCTTTAGGAACCTAGTTTCCATCTCTTGGATGGACTCATTTTGCAGCATCTTGAAGTCCTCAAATTTCTTGAGGGCCATGGTAAGTTTGTTTTCCTTCTCATGTTCATCACCAGCTCCAATTTTTGTGAGCTCATCCCAAACGTCCTTTGCTGTTTCACATTTCCTGATTCTGGGAAATATGAATTCATCAACAGATTTAAAAAGAATATCCTTGGCAATGTTATCAAGGTTGTGTCTCTTTCTGTCCTCGGTTGTCCATTCCAGTTTGGGCTTGAGAATGTACACATCCTCCTGGTCATCAGTTTTGGATGTGCTGACCTTCATTATCCTGATAGGTCCGGTAGTGATTACTTCCAGCATTTCATCATGTAAGGCACTGAGATGTGCCTTCATCCTGATTCTCCAATCATCAAATTTGTTTAGGTTGAATAGGAGGTTTTTGGCTAGTTGACTGTCCATTGTTTAGAAAGTGTTTGAGAAGTTGAGTGGTTTGGATCTTTAGTTCAAATTAGTCAGAAACTGACTCTATGAACACTCCGCTCTGATACCACTTGATGGTCCCGAATAGGGTAAAAGTCTAGAGGGGGGGTGAATAGACTTTTAAATCTTTTCGATCCTTACAAATATTTCCCTCTAGAGGAGTTTATCTATAATCTTTTGGGATATTAATAGATGCACAACGGAAGTCTTTACCCTTTATATAATGAATGTTTTAATCACTTTCTGATCTGGAGAAGATTGGACTTAGATGGCTAGCAGTTGGCTTGGCAGTTGGCTTAGCAGTTAGCTAGGTAGCAGGGAACTGCTGAGGCAACTGCTCAGATTTTGATCTGACTTTCAGGAATTGAACGTTCTTTTTGACAATGATATTTATGGCAGGCTGATGAAACTGAGATGGTCACAGGAAGTGACTTTTATGTGAGCAGAGGGCTCAGCAGTTGGGTGGTCTCAGGGAACTGCTGAGGCACCTGCTATACTTAGAAAGTGAATTACTGGGAGATGGTAGAGCAGACCTTTTAGAGATGGTGAGGTGCGTCTCAGGTGTGAAAATGGTCTCAAAGAAAGTAAGTGATTAAGCAGTAGGATAAGCAGTTGGGTCAGTTAAGACAACTGCTTAAGATTCTGCTGGCAAACTTCAATCCTGTTTGTGAGAAGTGCTATGTGTGTGCTTTGTTTACTGAATGTAAATCAACACACAGTATATCCTGGTTCAGAGGTGGTGTAATCCTCCTACGTCCAGTCCCACCCTCTTTCAGATGGATTTCACTAAAGTATTAAGCCCAATACACTTAGTGCCAATCTAGCCTTTACAACACTTAGGCCTAGATTGAAGGTGTTTCACAGTGAGTATAGCATCACTCAAAGTTACTCAGTCCTTAGACTTTTCTCTAATGACCCAGTGGGGATCAAAAGGTACTCTATCTATCTACTTACACTGTAGGATCCGAACAACTGTTCTCCTAAGTGTTTACAACAATATGTGATTTGTTTCAAGAAAGTTCTAACCTCCAACTAGGAACTAAACTTCTATAATATGGCAATGAAGAGTGAGAGTAAAGTTTAGAATAGCACTTTCTCTTTTGCTAGATCTTTTGTAAATGCTCTTGATAGAAATTCTCTCTTTGGATGCTTAAATGCTTGGTTAGAAACTTTCGTTTCAGCCTCTATTTATAGGCTTTTTGGCTGTTCAATCTTATCCGTTGGTTAGGATAAATTGATTTCTGCCGTTGATCTTCTGGCGAGGACGAATTGTACATTCGTCTTTTTGTGCTGGAGCATTTATTGCGGCTGATCTCTTTGTCTTGCATTATTCAGCCGCTGAAGCATCTTCGCTGTAGACCCCTGTACTTGATTCGGTATTTAATACCAGTCAAGTTTTTGTCTCCAATCATATACATTCATTGTATATTTATGTATGAACTTGGTCTCGTTTAGTGACATTTTAATTTCTGTGGTCTAATAAAATATACCGGTAGGATATAAATATCCTATTAAGGTAAATAAAATTACCTTATTGCATTTTTACTTTTTCCGGTAACATTTTATTAGTCACAAAAATTGTACTTTAATTTTGTCACATAATTCAAATAAAATTGAGACACAATGTACACGCGTTATGTATAGTGGCATCATCAAAATCTTTATCAAAATTGGGTACTAACAGTTACATATTAACCATATATTCACAAATGTTTCTGATTTCACTCCGAACTCGTGTAGAATTTGATGCGATCACATCTTGCTCTATTTTGTGCCGTTGAAAGCGTTTAATATCTCGTTTGAAAGATCTTACCGATTTCTAAAACTTTTCTTCAGGCGCTGGTTTCAATTTTTTGGATGAAATGTAAGTATATATTAACACCCAAGAAAATAACAAGTTAATGTTACAGAAAAAGTGCATATCCTAGAACATAGGATACCACAAAATCAAGCTACAACATCCTCTCAAACTCAACAATTTGATCCCAAACAGTTCAAAGCTAACAATAAGCAACTATCACACAATAAAATTAGGAATCCCTAATTTAAGATCCAAAGAAATCTCGGAAAGGAGAAATGAATATAGCATCAAAACAAATCTCTCCTTTCTTCTTAGTTACTCCCGGCATAGCTTCGAGACATTTGGTCATGAAAGTAATGCATTTCCCATCCAAATCATCCGTTAGTCGAAGTGAAATATCCACTCTAACCACACTAGCGTGCACGAACTTAAATGGTTTGACACACAACTTGAGTGTCTTACCATTGGTGCGTACATATTTGACGACAAACATCATCTACCCTCAAATCTTTTTCGTCCATCACAATCCTTTCAATGTTTTCCACATCCGTATCGGAATCAGTATCACCATCATTTCAGGATCCCTCGGCATCCCCCTTGACGTTAGCTAAGACCCCAGCAGGTCCCTGGTCACGCAGGTCAGCCTTGGCAGCAGGTTGAGCCTCCTCAGCAGCAATCTGGACAAGAGGCCCGGTCGGGCCTGAAGGTTGCCCGGTCGGGCTGGCAGTAAAATGCCTCTCAGCGGTCAGGGCAAGAGACCCGGTCGGGCCTGCAGCAGGTTGCCCGGTCGGGCCGGAAGTAGCCTGCGCCTGGACAGTAGGTTCTGCCCGAGAGGGTTGAGCAGCCACCTTACCAATCATCGCCTCCTTAACGCCACCTGTAATCAACACTTTCTCACTCTTTTTCCATCCCAATTCCTTGCAAATAAAGGGGTGGTGTCCATAAGATTTGCAATGGAAACAGAAATCAGGGAAGGTTTCATAGACAACCGCTTGATTAAAAATCTTCCCCGAAGGTAACCGGATGGGGAAAGAGAGGCAAGGTGCCAGGGTAATGTCCACTTCAATCAAAACTCTCGCAAAGTTATAGTTTGACATCTCTTGGGTGACTTTATCCGTAGTGATAGGAACACCCACCTTTGAGGCAATCAAGCTCATTGCCTCTTCAATCCACAAATTCAAGGGTAAATTTGGAAATTTAACCCAAATAGGCACCTTAAGGAAAGCCTCATCATCAAAAGTGAAGTCATCAGAAAGCATTTTCAAAATAAGTAATCTACCAAAGATATTATAAGGTCCTTCAGTAAAGACCTTAGTTCTATCCTCCTCATTTTTAAATTTAAACACCACCCAACCCTTTTTATGAGATTTTAAAGTACAGTGTACACCCCATTTGTTCACAAGGTCATAAATCGCTTTAAGCTCCGGGAATCTACCTGTGAAGCATCCGACAAGGCAAAAACCCCACAACGAGACCATAGAAGGTAACATACAGTTTGAAAGATCAACAACTTCATCATCGGAAGGTAGGTGTTTCAATTTAATACCTTTAGACGGAGCACGGTTATCTCTAAAAAGTTCTGCCCAATGTGGGTTAGTTCCAGCAGGTTTGGAAGCAGATGTTGGTACATCATTGTCAGCCAAAATCTGCCTCGGCAGTTTCAAAACATTCCCTGGAGTGGGAGTTGCTGTTTTTTCTTTTATTTCAGGCTGCTTAGCCGCATCAACCTTCCCATTTACAGTAGCAGTTTTAATCCCAGGAGGAGAAATCCCATTTTCCGCAGTAATGTTTTCCATAGCAGGAGGCTGTTCCTTTGTCTGCACAACCGTAGCAGGTCCCTTTGTCCGCGCAGGGGCCACAGCAGGAGGGTGTGCCTTTATTATATCTCGTTGGAAAGATAGATCGAAGCTCTAAAGCTATTGTTCCAACTTCATTTACAATGCATTAATTAAAAGTTACAGATTAACCATATATTCACAAATGTTTCTAATTTCACTCCGAAGTCGTGTAGAATTTTATACGATCATATCTTGCTCTAATTTGTGCCATTGAAAGCCTTTAATATCTCGGTAGAAAGATCTTACCGAGTTCTAAAACTTGTCTTCAGGCGCTGGTTTGAAAATAGCAAGGGATAATTGCCTAATTACTAAAATACACTGTATTTACGCTAAAAGTGTTCTATTTTCGCTGAAAACGCTAAATCATAGAGATAAGGCTAAGTATTTGTGACACTCATATCTTGCTGTGTGTTTATCCGTTTGGAGCGTATTATATCACGTTGGAAAGATAGATCGGAGATTTAAAGCTATTGTTCCAACTTCATTTACAATGCATTAATTAAAAGTTACAGATTAACCATATATTCACAAATGTTTCTGATTTCACTCCGAACACGTGTAGAATGTGATGCGATCATATCATGCTCTATTTTGTGCCGTTGAAAGCGTTTAATATCTCGTTGGAAAGATCTTACCGAGTTCTAAAACTTGTCTTCAGGCTCTGGTTTCAGACTATGAAGGGATGATTCCCTAATTACTAAAATACACTGTATTTACGCTAAAAGTGCTATATTTTCGCTGAAAACGCTAAATCATAGAGTTAAGGCTAAGTATTTGTGACACTCATATCTTGCTGTTTGTTTATCCGTTTGGAGCGTATTATATCTCGTTGGAAAGATAGATCGGTGCTCTAAAGCTATTGTTCCAACTTCATTTACAATGCATTAATTAAAAGTTACAGATTAACGATATATTCACAAATGTTTCTGATTTCACTCCGAACTCGTGTAGAATTTGATGCGATCATATCTTGCTGTATTTTGTGCCGTTCAAAGCGTTTAATATCTCGTTGGAAATATCATACCGAGTTCTAAAGCTTGTCTTCAGGCGGTGGTTTCAAAATATCAAGGGATGATTGCCTAATTACTAAAATACACTGTATTTACGCTAAAAGTGCTCTATTTTCGCTGAAAACGATAAATCTTAGAGATAAGGCTAAGTATTTGTGACACTTATATCTTGCTGTGTGTTTGTCCATCTGGAGCGTATTCTATCTCGTTGGAAAGATAGATCGGGGCTCGAAAGCTATTGTTCCAACTTCATTTACAATGCATTATATAAAAGTTACAGATTAACCATATATTCACAAATGTTTCTGATTTCACTCTGAACTCGTGTAGAATTTGATGCGATCATATCTTGCTCTATTTTGTGCCGTTGAAAGCGTTTAATATCTCGTTCGAAAGATCTTAATGAGTTCTAAAACTTGTCTTCAGGCGCTGATTTCAAAATATCAAGGGATGACTGCCTAATTACTAAATTACACTCTATTTACGCTAAAAGTGCTCTATTTTCTCTGAAAACGGTAAATCATAGAGATAAGGCTAAGTATTTCTGACACTCATATCTTGCTGTGTGTTTATCCATTTGGATCTTATTATATCTCGTTGGAAAGATAGATCGGAGCTCTAAAGCTATTGTTCCAACTTCATTTACAATGCATTAATTAAAAGTTACAGATTAACCATATATTCACAAATGTTTCTGATTTCACTCCGAAGTCGTGTAGAATGTGATGCGATCATATCATGCTCTATTTTGTGCCGTTGAAAGCGTTTAATATCTCGTTGGAAAGATCTTACCGAGTTCTAAAACTTGTCTTCAGGCTCTGGTTTCAGAATATGAAGGGATGATTGCCTAATTACTAAAATACACTGCATTTACGCTAAAAGTGCTCTATTTTCGCTGAAAACGCTAAATCATAGAGATAAGGCTAAGTATTTGTGACACTCATATCTTGCTGTGTGTTTATCCATTTAGAGCGTATTATATATCGTTGGAAAGATAGATCGAAGCTCGAAAGCTATTGTTCCAACTTCATTTACAATGCATTAATTAAAAGTTATAGATTAACCATATATTCACAAATGTTTCTGATTTCACTCTGAACTCGTGTAGAATTTGATGCGATCATATCTTGCTCTATTTTTTGCTGTTGAAAGCGTTTAATATCTCGTTGGAAAGATCTGAATGAGTTCTAAAACTTGCCTTCAGGCGCTGGTTTCAAAATATCAAGGGATGACTGCCTAATTACTAGAATACACTGTATTTACGCTAAAAGTGCTCTATTTTCTCTGAAAACGGTAAATCATAGAGATAAGGCTAAGTATTTCTGACACTCGTATCTTGATGTGTGTTTATCCATTTGGAGCTTATTATATCTCGTTGGAAAGATAGATCGGATCTCTAAAGCTATTGTTCCAACTTCATTTACAGTGCATTAATTAAAAGTTACAGATTAACCATATATTCACAAATGTTTCTGATTTCACTCCGAAGTCGTGTAGAATTTTATACGATCATATCTTGCTCTAATTTGTGCCGTTGAAAGCCTTTACTATCTCGTTGGAAAGATATTACCGAGTTCTAAAACTTGTCTTCAGGCGCTGGTTTCAAAATAGCAAGGGATAATTGCTTAATTACTAAAATACACTGTATTTACGCGAAAAGTGCTCTATTTTCGCTGAAAACGCTAAATCATAGAGATAAGGCTAAGTATTTGTGACACTCATATCTTGCTGTGTGTTTATCCGTTTGGAGCGTATTATATCTCGTTGGAAAGATAGATCGGAGATCTAAAGCTATTGTTCCAACTTCATTTACAATGCATTAATTAAAAGTTACAGATTAACCATATATTCACAAATGTTTCTGATTTCACTCCGAACTCGTGTAGAATGTGATGCCATCATATCATGCTCTATTTTGTGCCGTTGAAAGCGTTTAATATCTCGTTGGAAAGATCTTACCGAGTTCTAAAACTTGTCTTCAGGCTCTGGTTTCAGAATATGAAGGGATGATTGCCTAATTACTAAAATACACTGTATTTACGCTAAAAGTGCTCTATTTCGCTGAAAACGCTAAATCATAGAGATAAGGCTAAGTATTTGTGACACTCATATCTTTCTGTGTGTTTATCCGTTTGGAGCGTATTATATCTCGTTGGAAAGATAGATTGGATCTCTAAATCTATTGTTCCAACTCCAATTACAATGCATTAATTAAAAGTTACAGATTGACCATATATTCACAAATGTTTCTGATTTCACTCCGAACTCGTGTAGAATTTGATGCGATCATATCTTGCTCTATTTTGTGCCGTTGAAAGCGTTTAATATCTCGATGGAAAGATCTTACTGAGTTCTAAAACGTTTCTTCAGGCGCTGGTTTCAAAATATCAAGGGATGATTGCCTATTTACTAAAATACACTGTATTTACGCTAAAAGTGCTCTATTTTCGCTAAAAACGCTAAATCATAGAGATAAGGCTAAGTATTTGTGACACTCATATCTTGCTCTGTGTTTATCCGTTTGGATCGTATTATATCTCGTTGGAAAGATTGATCGGAGCTCTAAAGCTATTGTTCCAACTTCATTTACAATGCATTAATTAAAAGTTACAGATTAACCATATGTTCACAAATGTTTCTGATTTCACTCCGAACTCGTGTAGAATTTGATGTGATCATATCTTGCTCTATTTTGTGCCGTTGAAAGAGTTTAATATCTCGTTTGAAAGAACTTACCGAGTTCTCAAACTTGTCTTCAGGCTCCGTTTTCAAAATATCAAGGGATGATTTCCTAATTACTAAAATACACTGTATTTACGCTAAAATTGCTCTATTTTCGCTGAAAACGCGAAATCATAGAGACAAGGCTAAGTATTTGTGACACTCATATCCTGCTGTGTGTTTATCCGTTTTGGGCGTATTATATCTCGTTGAAAAGATAGATCGGAGCTCTAAATCTATTGTTCCAACTTCATTTACAATGCATTGATTAAAAGTTACAGATTAACCATATATTCACAAATGTTTCTGATTTCACTCCAAACTCGTGTAAAATTAAATGCGATCATATATTGCTCTATTTTGTGCTGTTGAAAGCGTTTAATATCTCGTTGGAAAGATCTTACCGAGTTCTAAAACTTGTCTTCAGGCGCTAGTTTCAAAATATCAAGGGATGATTGCCTAATTACTAACATACACTGTATTTACGCTAAAAGCGCTCTGTTTTCGCTGAAAACGCTAAATCATAGAGATAAGGCTAAGTATTTGTGACACTCATATCTTGCTGTGTGTCTATCCGTTTGGAGCGTATTATATCTCGTTGGAAAGATAGATCGGAGATATAAAGCTATTGTTACAACTTCATTTCCAATGCATTAATTAAAAGTTACAGATTAACCATATATTCACAAATGTTTCTGATTTCACTCCGAACTCGTGTAGAATTTGTGCGATCATATCTTGCTCTATTTTGTGCCGTTGAAAGCGTTTAATATCTCGTTTGAAAGATCTTACCGATTTATAAAACTTCTCTTTAGGCGCTGGTTTCAAAATATCAATGGATGTTTTTCTTAAAGAAAACTTTTATTGAAGAAAAGTGAGGATTACGAGGGTCAAAAGAGAGCCCGCTTGAAGATTACAATAAAAAAAACAGGGGATATGTAATTCAGTGGAGAACAACCCATATCTAATGTTGAGCTCATGACCGGACCAATACCTATTGCAAGTTGGAGGCCCGTCTGACAGAAACATAATGCGGCCAAAGAATGTTGGTCGTTTTAGTAGGGTTACGAACCAACAGAGAGAGAAAAGGTCGATGGAGGCGTTTTCGTCGAGAATCGCCTTGATACATCGATGTATTCTTCCGTAAGTTAATCAGCCTGTGTATCTGAAGTAGGTGGCTCCCCTCTTGTCCTCGTGGTATGCTTTCTTCGCTTTCGCCGGCAATGTGTTGGCATTGAAGAAGGTTAACCATATATTCACAAATGTTTCTGATTTCACTCTGAACTCGTGTAGAATTTGATGCGATTATATCATGCTCTATTTTGTGCCGTTGAAAGCGTTTAGTATCTCGTTGGAAAGATCTTACTGAGTTCTAAAACTTGTCGTCAGGCGTTGGTTTCAAAATATCAAGGGATAATTGCCTAATTATTATTATTATTATCATTGTTATTATTATCATTGTTATTATTATCATTGTTATTATTATCATTGTTATTATTATCATTGTTATTATTATCATTGTTATTATTATCATTGTTATTATTATCATTGTTATTATTATCATTGTTATTATGATCATTGTTATTATTATCATTGTTATTATTATCATTGTTATTATTATCATTGTTATTATTATCGTTATTATTATCATTATTATTATTATCAGTATTATTATTATCATCATTATTATTATCATTATTATTATTATCATTATTATTATTATCATTATTATTATCATCATCATCATTATTATTATTATTATTTATTATTATTATTATTATTATTATTATTGTGATTATTATTATTATTATTAATATTAATATTAATATTATTATTATTCATATTATTATTATTACTAATATTATTATTATTACTATTATTATTATTACTATTATTATTATTATTACTACTATTATTATTACTATTATTATTATTATTACTATTATTATTACTATTATTATTATTACTATTATTATTATTGCTATTATTATTATTATTATTATTATTATTATTCTTATTATTATTATTATTATTATTATTATTATTTATTATTATTAGTATAATTATTATTATTATTATTATTATTATTATTATTATTATTATCATCAGCATTATTACTATTATTATTATTAGGGGTATTATTATTGTTATTTTATTATTATTATTATTATTATTATTATTATTATTATTATTATTATTATTATTATTACAAATGTTTCTGATTTCACTCTGAACTCGTGTAGAATTTGATGCGATCATATCTTGCTCTATTTTGTGTTGTTGAAATTGTTTAATATCTCGTTGGAAAGATCTTACCGAGTTCTAAAACTTGTTTTCATGCGCTGGTTTCAAAATATCAAGGATGATTGCCTAATTACTAAAATACACTGTATTTACGCTAAAGGTGCTCTATTTTCGCTGAAAACGCTAAATCATAGGGATAAGGCTAAGTATTTGTGACACTCATATCTTGCTGTGTGTTTACCCGTTTGGAGCGTATTATATCTCGTTGGAAAGATAGATCGGAGCTCTAAAGCTATTGTTCCAACTTCATTTACAATGCATTAATTAAAAGTTACAGATTAACGATATATTCACAAATGTTTCTGATTTCACTCCGAACTCGTGTAGAATTTGATGCGATCATATCTTGCTCTATTTTGTGCCGTTCAAAGCGTTTAATATCTCGTTGGAAATATCATACCGAGTTCTAAAACTTGTCTTCAGGCGTTGGTTTCAAAATATCAATGGATCATTGCCTAAATACTAAAATACACTGTATTTACGCTAAAAGTGCTCTATTTTCGCTGAAAACGCTAAATCATAGAGATAAGGCTAAGTATTTGTTACACTCATATCTTGCTGTGTGTTTATCCGTTTGGAGCGTAATATATCTCGTTGGAAAGATAGATCAGAGCTCTAAAACTATTTGATGGATAGTCTACCCGGGGGTATATATCCGAAGGGTTATTACGGGGAATAACTTAGAGAGAAGTCAGAGCAAAAAAGTAGAGAGAGAGTGTATTCGATATGAATGCCGTTTTCAGCGTGGTTACAAATGGGGAAATGGGGTGCTATTTATAGTAGCAATAAATTCCGGGCAGGGACACGTGTCAAGCGCTCATTGGCCGAGGGGTCACCTCAACTGGTTGGCGCTGGCAACCGCATGTGGCCGCATTTAATGCGGCTGTTGGATGGGACGTCTGTGCGGGGTACGGTGATCTGTACGCATGTGAGGCGGATATCTTGTCGAGTGAGATGCCTTCGGCTATAGAGCAGTAGCCGAGGGCTCTTCCACCCGATGGCACCCTGGTGCCGAGGGCGCACAATGCCGAGGGCTATAGTTTTCGCCGTTTTCTCCCAGTTTCTTAATTTGCTTGAGAAACCCGTTCTGTGAGAATTTGGAGCCTTCGGCCAGGGGGCCGAAGGCACCCCTGGCGCGTAGTGCGGACTGCTTGGTACTCTGGGTGCTGTGATTTGGGCCTGTCGGGCCTTTTGGGCCTTTTGGGCCTTCGCTGGAGTAGTAGGAGTCTGTGGGCCGGGGGTTCCCGGGCCATATACTCCATCAGGAGTCCCTCACTCCATTTGCCGAAAGGTACTTGAGGGAAAAGGAGTAATCTGTGCTTGCCCCTTGATGTTGTCCCGTCGTGATCTCTGAAGTTGGTGAGGAGTTGTTGCTTTTATGTCCCTGCCGAAGGCAGTCCCTCAGTTACCCACATGTCGGGACTTGAGGGCTTGCTCTGTTGTTTGTTGGAATTTCTACATCTTTTGTAATTTAATGATTTTCCCGAGGGGGTCCTCCAGTCCCCCACTCCTTGAGGCACTTGTAAAGTGGTGAAAAGGAGTAGAGTAGTTGCGTTGCTGTTGTGGGCCGAAGGCTGACGTTTTTCGTTTCATTTTGGGGGGATGCCTCGTTAAAAACCTCATTAGGAAAAACCCTGGGGGAAAAAATCCTAATGAGGGAAAAAGAGTGCACTGAATTCCCCCAATGATGAATCGAAAATGTCAAACCTTGGTCAAAAATGGAGAATACGGTAATGCCGAAGGCTCTTCTTTTCCTGAGGGCTCATGTATTGATCAGCCGAAGGCTTGCTGTTGATATCCTGGGGTGCCGAAGGGGAGCCCCTCAATCCGGGGATCGAGGGCCTGCTGGATGAGGGCATTAATTTAATTGTCGCCGGGGGGTCCACTGTTTGTTGATTAGTTGGTGATGAAGATACCCGAGGGCTCCCATTACCTGTGTGCCACGGGTTATCCGTCAATGAGGTAACTCCCCGGGGGCTACCCGGTTTTGCAGCGCTGAGGGGGAATCCCCGAGGGGTGCCCTGATATGAAGCCCTGGTTTTCTGAGGGAGTGATCCCGAAGGCGTCTGTTATGTGCTGTGTGGGCACAACCCGGGGGCGCTTCTGGGT
Source organism: Cuscuta europaea (assembly GCA_945859875.1). Classification (NCBI taxonomy): domain Eukaryota; kingdom Viridiplantae; phylum Streptophyta; class Magnoliopsida; order Solanales; family Convolvulaceae; genus Cuscuta; species Cuscuta europaea. The sequence goes on along the minus strand of CAMAPE010000035.1, from coordinate 29,706,104 downwards.
AAGTGTACCCGGAGGCTATCCTTGATGAAGTGGAGTGAAGTAAAAAACCCGGGGGCTTCCAGAATATAGCCGTTGGGAATATAGCCGTTGGAACATGTAGCGTCAGATTTATAGCCGTTGGAATATGTAACGTCAGGTTCATAGCCGTTGGGGGGGTACACATGGCGTGTGATGGCTGGCAGTCCGTGGGCGGCGTCACCGGTTGGGCGAAGACGCGGTGTGTAATGATGGCGTCCATCCGGAGGCCCAGTTTTCGGGCCCAAGCCCGGACTCTGGGGTCTATAAATACCCCGGAGCCAGAGCCATTTCTTCCTTACGCGTCCAAAAATCCTTAGCGAAGCTCTGCCAAAAATTCTAGAGAGAGAAACTCAAGCCCTCGGTCACAGCACTTTCAGAGGTTAGTTCTCCCTTCGCTCCTCAACACTTTTTGTAAGTTCCACCCTCTGGCCTTAGTTTAGGGTTAGGGTTCCGTAGAAATCCTTCGAAACCTTAGGCACATTTTGTGGCAAAGAATGTCGTCCGAGAGCGATTCCAAAAATATATCGAGGGAGCCGTCGGTTGAGGATGAGGTTGCTTCCGATGTCGAGTCAAGCAGCAGTGCGCCCTCGGTTGCCGATGACGAAGCCGTGGCCTTGGAGTTGCAGAAGGCCCTTGCTGCTGAGGTGGAAGCCGAGGGCTTCGAACAGGAGTGCGAAGATGAAGAACTAGCCCTCGCGTGTCAGGTGGCGGAGGACGAAGCCCAAAAGGAGGCGATGATGGTTACTGTTGCTGTGCCACCCCCTCGGACTGACTGTGGTGAGCCTAGTACCTCCAGGCCGTTGGACCCGACGCCTCTGAGGATAGCCCCCGGTAAAAAGAAGACAAAGTCGCAGAGGGCTGCCCCTAAGAAGAAGAGTGTTGCTGCTGGTGCTGGGGGGGCCTGTTGAAATGCCAGAGGGGTATACCTGGCTAAACACTGAGGCCCTCGATATTAAGTCGAAGGCGGACAGGGCTGATTTGTACGTCACGCAGCTGCACGTTGGGCCCTCGGCCGTAGTGGTGGAGCCAGGCGTCGATGATCTGCTGTCCCGGCCTCCGGAGGGATGCATTGCCGTCCACATCCTGTCAGTGTCCATGGGCCTCCGGTTCCCCCTGCATCCATTTCTCCGGGAGTACCTCCGGTTTGTTGGACTCATCCCCTGCCAACTTACCCCCAACAGCCATTCATACATTGCCGGCTTTTTGCACCTGTGCCGGACGAGGGATGTTACCCCAAGCTTGGACCTCTTCTTCCAAAGCTTCAACTTGTGCCGGGGGGGGCACGCGAATGCCGAGGGCTTCGCCAATTTGCAGCAGGTAGCGAAGTTCAAGCTGTTTACCGAGGCGCCCTCTTCCAACAAGGGCTGGAAAGATAGATGGTGCTACGTCCGGTTGTCCGAGAATCCCTTCCCGAGGGAGCTACGGGACCGCTTTCGGCGCCACGAGAGGGTGGGGAGTGCCGCCCTAGAGAGGGATGGCCTGAAACTCGCCAAGATCCCGGAGGGCAAGAAGAAGGTCGTGACGATCAAAGAGTGCACTTTTGAGGAAGACTTGCATGCCCTCGGGTTCCAACGGTACCGGTTCATCGGGGAAATAGATGAGAAGTACCCCGTCTTCGCTGAGGCCTTCGGGGGAGCAGGAGGTAGGCTACGAGGGCCCTTAGTCTCCTACTTAGGCACTTTCATTTTGCATCCCGATAGTTGTTTGTGGTATGAACCCTTCGGGTTAATATTCTTTTTGCTTTGATTTGCAGGTATGGAGGCTCTCTTCGCAATGAAAAAGAAGAAGGAGAGGGCGCAGGCCCAGAAGAAGGAGAAGATGGAGCCCTCGGGTTAAAAGCCCATTGATGAGGTTTTCCCGAAGGAGACCGCAGAGCCTTCAGTCGCTGCTGCTCCTGCTACTGCGACCGGGGGGCCGAAGGCTGATGTGGCAGCCAAGAAGAAAAAGGGGGGGCAAGGGGGTGGAGCCCCCGATCAAGAAGCAGAAGGTTGCCGGGGGCGCCGTTGAGAAGGCGGCCCCCCTCATAATACTCGATGATCAGCCCTCCGCTGACCCCCCGGCAATTGATACTCCGATGGCTCAGACAGACCTTCCCTCGAGGAACCTGCCTCGGGAGATTATTCGGCTCTCCCTCGCTCCGGGGGCATCCGTATTGCACGGTTCAGCCGAGCCGATGTCTTTCCTGAGGGGGATTACCTCGATGATGGACAAAGAAGCCCTCTCCACCTATAACGATGACGCCCTCGAAGCCAGGGCCCTTCGATCAGCTCTGACTGTAAGTGTTTTTACTTTGACTTGATCTCAATATTTAGCATCATCCCAATGTCCGTCTGAACCCTCTGTCCGTTATTCAACAGGCATGCATAACCTTCGGTGAGCAGGCCCGAAGGCGAGAGGAGTGGTGCCGTCATAAGGCCGAGCTAGAGAGGTCCGTGAAGGAGCTGATTCGCGACAAGGACGCTGCCCTCCGGGAGGTGTGCAAGTTGGAGGATGCCCTTCGGCAAGCGGAGCTGCGGCTGAAGGAGGCCAGAGAAGACGGGAAGGCCGAGGGCAGGGCTGAGGCCGAGAGGGTTGCGGCCGAGGAGAGAAAACAAGCTGCCGAGGACGCCGAGAAGGCCAAAGCTGAAGCTGCCGCAAAAGCCCGAGAAGAGGCCATTGCTGGGTTCACCTCCGAGGGCTGGAAAGCCGAGGGCCAGAGCGAGTGGGTGGCCTTTGTGGTGAAGGCCTCGATCGAGGAATGGGTGAGGGGCCCCGGGCTCGACTGGATGAATGAGAGGGGTGACACCTACTATCAAGCTGGCGAGTTCTTCACCCAGCACCTGGTTTACCGGAGGCTCGCCCGGCATTTTGGCACCTCCCTGGATGAGTTCAACCCCTCAGTGTACGGCCTCCCCCCGTTGCAGCCAGATGTCCGGGTCCCCCTCCCCGAGGGAGAAGAGCGCCCGGTGATTCATGATTCCATGATGATGGGCGTCGATGATGATGCCGAGGACGCCACTGGGACGGAGGTTACCTCGAAGCCATCGGGGGAGGGTGTCCCCGGGAATGATGCTGTTGATGTGTAATATGCGCTTAGAAATCTCTGAACACATCTTGTAATGAATAACTTTGATCCTTCGGCTTCGGCCTGTTTGTAATTTCACTCTTACTCTTGTTTTGATGAATGCATGCTGCCTCCGGGCTCTTCATATTTGAATGCGCCTTATGTTTTGAATGTATGCCTTCTCCTTTGAATGTATGTTTTAGGACTTAGAATGTTTTCTGATTGTGGCTTGCCCCCGGAAGCCTTCGGTAGCTGGGCACCCTCTGATGGATATGCAACCGAGGGTTCAGCAGCAATTAGGACTTAGAAATTTTTTCTAAGTGTAGCACAGCATGAGGCCTTCGGGCGTTTGTAGTAACCCAAATCCTAGGACTTAGAAAAATTTCTAAGTGTAGATTTCCCCTTGAGAGCCTTCGGGATATGGCATCCCTTCCTGATGCGTGAATGTTGGACCGAGGGCCCAATGCACAGGACTTAGAGATTTTTTGCAAGTGTAGTATGTCATGTAGCCTTCGGCTACTGCGGAGCCCCAACTAAAATTTTGATTAGGCCGGGGGCCAATTCTTTAGGACTTAGAAAATTCTCTTCAGTGTTGATTCCTTGTGTATTGTAGCCTTCGATTGATAGGTAGCCTTCGGCTATTGGGTCCCTTTATAAGTTGAGGGTGAAACAGGTGGGACTTAGAAAGATTTCTAAGTGCAGTTTTCTTGGGAGCCTTCGGGAGATGGCACCCTCCATGATGTATGAGTAGTTGACCGGGGGGGAAAATATGTGGGACTTAGAAAATATTCTAAGTGTGGATTTTCCCTTGGGAGCCTTCGGGAGATGGCATCCCTCCATGATGTATGAGTAGTTGACCGGGGGAAAACCATGTAGGACTTAGAGAATATTCTAAGTGTAGATTTTCCTTTGGGAGCCTTCGGGAGATGGCATCCCTTCTTGGTGTATAGCCTTCAACTGTCATATTCCTTTGGCTGTAATACTGACTGAGCCGGGGGCCCATCTTTAGGACTTAGAATTTCTTTTGCAAGTGTTGTTGTATCGCATAGCCTTCGGCTATCGTATTCCCTTGGCTGTAATATTGATTGAGCCAGGGGCCCATCTTTAGGACTTAGAATTTTTTTGCCAGTGTAAAGTGATGTCAAGCTTCCGGATGTAGAGCCTTCGGGTGATAGGTGGATTCTGACTCTACATTATTTTGCGAGATGCCCGGGGGCTGCTCATTCAGGACTTAGAATTTTTTCTAAGCATAAATTGATGTTGAGCTTCCGGATGTAGATCCCTTGTGTTGTATGAGTCTCTGGCCGAGGGCCAAATATGTGTGGAATCCTGTTGTTGTGAAGAATGCCAACGATGAGTGTGTGCCCTCGGCATAATTTTTAAAAGGTGTAGATTTCGACCCTTGCTGGAGCCTTCGGTGCCTGTGTGACCGGAGGTGACCAGGCAGTGGACTTAGCCGTTTCCTGATGATATTTGTTTGAGTAGTATCCTTCGGGAAATAGGAGCCTTCAGTTACCGGAGGTGTTCCCGTGGGGAGCCCTCGGTTTGTTGTGATCTGTTGGAGTGTACTCTTTGATTTCTCGCTGAGTCTACTCCCCTTCACCCCCCCCCCCCCCCCTTGTTTTTTTTGGTTGGTGGTGAAGGGAAGGCATCAAGAAACTTGGTTTCTTGGTAAGGCTGGGCCTATTAGGAGACCATCAGAATACACCAATGGCTCTCCTCCCTCGGGTTAACCTTCCGAGTTCCGAGGGGATCGAGGGACGTTTCCTGGGCACAAGATATGGTGGTCCGTAACCTGCCTCCCCTTGGGGGATGGCGCGGAAAGCGCCTCATTTTTGAAAGTCGTCCCCTCGGCGCTAGACATAGTCCGTGGCCTGCCACACCCTTGGGGCGGTGGCGCGGGGAGCGTTTCGGTTTGGAAGTCGAATCCTGGGCATTTCTCATGCTTGTCATACCCTGGGGGTAGTGACGCGGATAGCGTTCCGTTTTTGAAAGTCGAATCCTGGGCATTTCTCATGCCTGTCATACCCTGGGGGTAGTGACGCGGAAAGCGTTTCAAGGAAGGGTTTTCATTTGCACACTAGTTGCAAATGGCCAGAGGCACTACGTGCCGCCGGCACCGATGGTGGCGCCTTCGGTATATGCGTCCTCATGGGGTACGGCTTTTAGAAACAACACTTGGTGTTAGTTTCGATGTGTAGCCCCCGGTATTTGGTACCGAGGGGTCTTTTTGTAGGAACACTTGGTGTTCTCTTTTGTCGTAGTTGATGTAGGCATCTACCCTCGGTACTTGGTACCGAAGGGTCTTCAAATGAAACACTTGGTGTTCCCCAACAGATGTTTGGAAGTTGATAGGAGAGCATATCCCTGGCACTGGGTGCCGAGGGGTCTTCTTTGATGATGTTTGATGATGGAGGTGTACCCTCGGCACTGGGTGCCGAAGGGTCTTCTGTAGGAACACTTGGTGTTCTCATCTTTTCTTTTTTGATGTTGAAGGTGGGGATGTACCCTCGGCACTGGGTGCCGAAGGGAAATGAATTACATGGTGTTCTTTGTTGTTGGTGATAGGAGTTCCCTCCCTCGGTACTTGGTACCGAGGGGTCTTGATAGAAAAACCCGTGGTGTTTTCACTGTTGTTGCAGGTGTTGATGGTGTCCGCCCTCGGCACTCGGTGCCGGAGGGGGTTCTTCTCGTGGTGAGGCCTGGGGCCTGTAGTCAGTATGGGGGGATGATGTCTTGAATGTATCTTCATTCTTCGAAATTGGAGGCCTTGGGCCATAGGATAGTACATTCACTAGTTATGAGGGCTTGGCCGCTCTTACATTATTGATAAAACTTAACTAAATGGTGTACATTCCAATGCCTAGGGACTTCTTTCCCGTTGGGGCGTTTGAGCTTGTAGGTCCCAGGTTTGATGATGGCTGCTATGATGTAGGGGCCTTCGAATTTTGGTGCCATTTTTCCTCCCTCGGTTGGTTGGCTGGCTTCCCTCCTCCGGAGGACATAGTCCCCCACTTGAAATTCTCGGGTGCGAACTTTGGCGTCGATGTAGCTTTTAACTTGCCTTCGGTAGTTTTCTGCCCGGATGAAGGCCTGCTCCCGGCGTTCTGAAATGAGGTGGAGGTCGAGGGCCATGTTGCTGTCGTTGACCTCGGGGTCATATTGGATCACCCTTTGGGTGGGAAGGGTGACTTCCGTAGGAGCTTTGGCTTCAAAACTGTAGCAGAGGGAGAAGGGTGTTTCACCTGTTGCTCGCCGAGGGGTGGTGCGATAGGCCCAAAGGATGTTGTGGAGTTCTTCCACCCAGCCACCACCCTCGGCCTCCAGCTTCTTTTTGAGGCCCTCGAGCAAGGTCCGGTTGGCGTTCTCTACTTGCCCGTTGCCTTGAGGGTAGGCAACGGAGGAGAAGGTGTGTTTGATGCCCCATGCCTCCAGAAGGGCACAGAAGGGGGCTGCCTCAAATTGTGTCCCATTGTCGGAGATGATTTGCTGGGGGACGCCAAACCTTGTGAGGATGTTCTTGAGGACGAAGTGACGGCACTTCGCCTCTGTGATGCTGGCGAGGGGTTCAGCCTCCACCCACTTGGTAAAATAGTCGACGGCCACAATGATGTATCTGTTGTTGGAGGTACCCCTCGGCAGGGGGCCCACAAGCTCTATCCCCCATCGAGAAAATGGGAAAGAGGTGCTGATGGGGGCATAGTTGACCGCTGGCCTGCCGGGAGCTTTCTGGAAATGTTGACATGCGGTGCACCTCCCTGCAAGGTCAGCACAGTCCCTGGCCATGGTTGGCCAGAAGTAGCCCTGGAGAATGAGCCTTCGGGACATGGAGAAGGGTCCTTGGTGAGCTGAGCAAGTGCCACTGTGCACTTCCTCAATTGCGACCTCGGCTTCATCTGGATGAAGGCACCGAAGTAGCGTGCCATTGTAAGATCGTTTGTAGAGCCTTCCATCTTCGATGGTGTAGCTGGGAGCCCTCAGCTTTGCCAGTTTAGCGCGGGCCTCATTCTCGGGTAGCTGCCCTGTGGAGATGAAGGCGGTGATATCTGAGATCCAATCCTCCTGACGTTGTTGTATGTTCATAACGGGGCTTGCATGGATGCTTGAGAGGCTGAGTTCCTCGATTTTGGCAATTTTGGAGATGTGCTCGGGGGAGTCGGCCGAGAGCTTAGATAATATGTCGGCCTCGGAGTTCTGAGCCCTCGGTATTTGAGTGAGAGAGTGTGCCTCAAATACCTTAAGCAACTCCTTGGCCGCTTCCTTGTACTGTTTCATTCTCCCCTCCTTGGCCTCATATTCTTCGGAGATTTGGCCAACGACCAACTTGGAGTCGCATTTGATGTGGATCTGCCGAGCCCTCATGTTGGCAGCCAGCCGAAGGCCACATAGGAGGGCCTCATATTCGGCCTCATTGTTGGAGACCTTGAAGGAGAAGCGGATTGCATAGTAGGCCCTGAAGCCCTCAGGAGTAATGAGGACTACCCCTCCCCCGCATGCTTTGGTCGCGGAGGAGCCATCAGTATAGAGGGTCCACCTGTCGTCCGAGGTAGCCGAGGGCTCCCTGTCCGTGGCTGCCCTTGCGGTACATTCCGTCACAAAGTCCGCCAGGGCTTGGCCCTTGATGGCAGGCCTTGGACGGATGTCAATGTTGTACTGGCTCAAGAAGATAGCCCATTTCACCATGCGGGAGGAGCTGGTGGGGCTCCTCATGAGGGCGCCGAGGGGTTGATGGGTGAGGACCTGAACCGGGTGAGCCTGAAAGTAGTGGCCCAACTTCTTGACAGTCCAAACGATGGCTAACACCGTTTTTTCCACAGGGGAGTACCTGAGCTCGGCCTCCCTTAGGGTCTTGCTAACGTAGAACATGGCATGTTGGATGCCGTCTTCCTCCCGGATGAGCACAGAGCTGATGGCCGCCGGGCTAACCCCAAGGTAGAGGTAGAGGGTCTCCCCTACCTTGGGTTTGGAGAGCACAGGAGGTGAAGATAGATATCGTTTGAGCTCGTCGAAAGCCCCCTGGCATTCTGGAGTCCATAGAAAGCCAGCCGTCTTCCTCATGATCTGGAAGAAGGGTAGAGACTTCTCCGCCGATTTAGATAGAAAGCGGTTGAGGGCTGCCAGGCGGCCCGTCAACCGTTGAACTTCCTTCACGTTGCGTGGGGGCTCCATGTTGATGATGGCCTGGATCTTCTCGGGATTGGCCTCAATACCCCTTCGGCTCACCATGTAGCCCAAGAATTTGCCCCCTTGGACGCCAAAGGTGCACTTCTTCGGGATTAGCCGAAGGTTGAATTTTTGCATGATGGCGAAAATTTCCCGGAGGTCGTCAGCATGGCTGGAAGATTGTTTTCTTTTGACGATCATGTCGTCAACATAGGCCTCCATGGTGCGCCCTAGGACGGCTTGAAAGACCCGGGCCACCATCCGGGTGTAGGTGGCCCCTGAGTTCTTTAGGCCGAAGGCCATGACTAGGTAGCAGAAGATGCCCTCGGGAGTCATGAAGGCAGTTTTTTCGGCGTCCTCCTCGTGCATGAATATTTGATGGTACCCTCGGAAGGCATCGAGGAAGGACATGATTTCACACCCCGCGGTCTCATCCACCAATTGATCAATGTTTGGTAGAGGGAATGGATCCATGGGGCATGCTTTGTTGAGATCGGTGTAGTCCACGCACATGCGGAAGGTAGGGGGCTTCTGTGCGAGGACTACATTTGCTAGCCATGAGGGGTATTTTACCTCCTTGATGTGTCTAATCGAGAGGAGCATGGCGACCTCCTTCTTCACGAATTCCCTCCTCTCGGCGGAGAGGGGTTTCCTTCGTTGTTGTACTGCTTTTGCCGAAGGGTCCACCGAGAGGCGGTGGGTGATGACCCTTTGGCTGATTCCCGGCATGTCCTCCGGCCCCCATGCAAAGACAGTGGAGTAGGCGCGGAGGGCGTCGGTGATACCGGTCTTCAAATCTTCAGGGAGCTGGGCTCCAATCTTCACGACTCTCTCCGGCTGGGCCGGATCGAGTGCAAAGTCTTCTACGTCCTCGGCCGGTTCAGCCCTCGGCCTTCTTTCCTCTTGGTCGATGGTTCCGGTGATGGTGTCAACACGGAATTCCGTCTTGCTTACCTTCTTAGTGACCTGAAGATAGCAGGCGCGGGCAATTTTCTGGTTCCCCCGGGAGTAGCCAATTCCCCCCTCGGCGGGAAACTTGAGGCAGAGATGCCTCATGGAGATGATGGCTTCGAGGTCCTCGAGGGCTGGCCGGCCGAGGATGATGTTGTGGGCGCAGTCAATGTTGACGACGACGAACTCCACCTCGAGCTGGGCTCTATGGAGCCCGTCGCCGAAGATCACCGGGAGGGTTATTACCCCCTCGGAATCAATAGTGTCGCCGGTGAAGCCGGCAAGAGGGGTCTTAATGGGCTGAAGGGACCCCCTCTCCAGATGCAGCTCTCTGAAGGTGCTGAGGTACATTACATTGACGGAGCTGCCCGTGTCAATGTAAGTTCGGTGAATAATGGTGTCGTTTATCTCCGTCCGAATCACCAAGGCATCCCTGTGAGGAGAAGAAGTAGGAGGGAGATCCGCTTTGGTGAAGGTGATGGGTTCCTCCCTCAGTCGCTTTACCGGAGGCATATGAGTGACTTCCCCCACGTAAAGCGATTGAGCCCACTTCTTTCGTTGGCTGGTGGAATCGCCCCCTGTATTGCCACCGGCGATCATGAGGATGTGGCGTTTTTTCTCCTGGTAGTGGGGGTATTCCTCCTCCTCTTCTTCCAAGTTCCCAATCTCCCTTTTCTTGCCGAGGGGGATGGTATTCGGGTTTACCCAAGCGTTCACCTTCGTGTGGTGCCCTCGGGGAGGCCCCTGATGAGAAGGTCCCTCCTGCCGAGGGCTCTGAACAAATTGGGACAGGTGCCCTGCTTGTATTAACCTCTCGATGGCCGTCTTTAGCTGATGGCAGTCATCGGTCCTGTGCCCCTGGTGCCGATGGAAGCGACAGTAGGGGAACTGAGGGTTGATAGCGTGTACCTCCGGGGGTGCGCGAGAGTCGCGCTCAACGAGGCCCCTCTCCTCGGCAAAATCGAGGATGATGCTGACGGGGTGCGTCAATGGTGTCCGAGGGCGGTCCAGGAGAATGGGCTGTGCCCAAGTCTTGGGGTTGCTCTTATATCCTCCCCCGGGTTTGGCTTGGCCTTGCCGAGGGCGGTCATCAGAGGGTCCCGAAGCCTTGGGGTGATTTGGAGGAGCCCCCGGCCCTCGGTTATGCTTGTTGTCAGCCCTCGGGGCCTGCTGGTCCGGATGCTGGTGATACTTCTCCACCTCCTCGGCCTCAGCATATCGGTCCCCCCGCTGCAAAGCCCTTATGTAGTCGCGGGGGGGTTCAATGATGAGGCTCCTCGAAAAGTTGCCGGTGCGGAGGACGGTTTGTAGGAGGGCCAGGAGGGTCCCGTCATCAGCACCGTCGACCTTGTCGGCCTCCGTCCTCCAGCGCTCCAGGAAATCCCGAAGGGTCTCATCCTTCCTCTGGCGTATTGTTAGGAGGTGGGAGAAGTGTTTCCTTGTGCGACGCCTCCCGGCAAATTGCGTCAAGAACCGCTGGGCGAGTTCTTGCCATGAATCATTACAGCCCTCGGGCAGCCTGTTGAACCATTCGTACGCCGGCCCCTCTAAGGTGGAGAGGAACCAACGACACAAATATTCGTCTGACGCCCCCACCATCATCATGCTGTTCTGGTACTTGCTGTAATGTTCCTGGGGGTCCGTTTTTCCGTTGTAGGGCTGTATATGTTGCCCTCGGTATTTTTCCGGGATCCGGGCCGCCAATACCCTTGGAGTAAATGGCGTCCGAGTCCGGAGCTGGATGACGGGTTCCCCGGAGCCCTCGGCCACCTTCTTCTGTAACTCCTCCATCTTGGCCATCATGGCCTCGTATTTGAGATCTGAATGAGGGGCGGAGGTGGTGGCGTGAGCTTTGTTGGACTCCATCTCGTCAAGCCGGCGTTGGAGGGCCGCAATAATCTCGTCCCGGGGGTCCTTCGGGAGGGTCTCCGCCCCCTGCGAACGAACCCGGGCCGGGTGGGCCTGGTTGATTTGGTGCCGAGCATCATCGGCATGAAGGGATGCCTTGCCTTTGTCCCGAGGGGGACGCTCCTCGTCTGCCCTCGAAACGGATCCCCCGCTTTCCTGAGGCCTTTGGAGTGCCTTCCCCCCGAGGCGGTCTTGGACCCCTCGGCGGTCTGGCCCTCCTCCGAGCCGGTTGAGGGCGGAAGTACGGGGCCTTTCCCTGTTGTCATTATGGCGGTCCCGAGACTGAACTTCCTGGGAAGACGTATCTTGGGCCACCACCCCTTCGTCGTTTCTCACCCGAGGGGTGGGATTTCCGAAGGGGTGTGGCAGAGGGGGAAGTATGATATTTTCCCCGATCTGAGGGTGAGCTGGAGCCAGGGTGCCGAAGGCACCCGGGTTCTGGGTGAGCGTCTGGATGAAGGCGGAGAGCGCCGATTGCACGTCGATGGTGAGAACCGGAGGGCTGACTTGGTCATCGCTCCAGTTTTTCTTCTTGGCCTCGATGCCGAGGCGGGCATCGGGGGCATTTTGTTGGATCTGAAGGCGTAGGTCGACAGCCGCCTGTTCCAGCCCAGCGATGACACCGCCCTCGGGAGCCCTGTGAGAGGCTTCGGGGGCGTTGACGTCGCCGAGGGCCAGGTTCTTGTCTTCTACGTTCTTTGAGTTGGCACGTGTTGTCCTCACCATTTTGATAGAGGGCTAGTGTTTTGTGTTTGGTCGAGGGGGAGGGTTTCTTACTCGATTGTTCAACCTCTCAACGAGAGCACCAAATGATGGATAGTCTACCCGGGGGTATATATCCGAAGGGTTATTACGGGGAATAACTTAGAGAGAAGTCAGAGCAAAAAAGTAGAGAGAGAGTGTATTCGATATGAATGCCGTTTTCAGCGTGGTTACAAATGGGGAAATGGGGTGCTATTTATAGTAGCAATAAATGCCGGGCAGGGACACGTGTCAAGCGCTCATTGGCCGAGGGGTCACCTCAACTGGTTGGCGCTGGCAGCCGCATGTGGCCGCATTTAATGCGGCTGTTGGATGGGACGTCTGTGCGGGGTACGGTGATCTGTATGCGTGTGAGGCGGATATCTTGTCGAGTGAGATGCCTTCGGCTATAGAGCAGTAGCCGAGGGCTCTTCCACCCGATGGCACCCTGGTGCCGAGGGCTCACAATGCCGAGGGCTATTGTTTTCGCCGTTTTCTCCCAGTTTCTTAATTTGCTTGAGAAACCCGTTCTGTGAGAATTTGGAGCCTTCGGCCAGGGGGCCGAAGGCACCCCTGGCGCGTAGTGCGGACTGCTTGGTACTCTGGGTGCTGTGATTTGGGCCTGTCGGGCCTGTCGGGCCTTTTGGGCCTTCGCTGGAGTAGTAGGAGTCTGTGGGCCGGGGGTTCCCGGGCCATATACTCCATCACTATTGTTCCAACTTCATTTACAATGCATTAATTAAAAGTTATAGATTAACCATATATTCACAAATGTTTCTTATTTCACTCTGAACTCGTGTAGAATTTGATGCGATCATATCTTGCTCTATTTTGGCAAGTTGAAAGCGTTTAGTATCTCTGGTAGAATGGGAGGATTAGGAACTTCAAGCCTTGAATTTGATTCTGCTGGAACGTCCGGGAGGTTGATTCTGGATGAGTTAGCAGCTGGCAGTGGTCTGCCATATGAGTCAACTGCGGGCAGAGGGCTGCAGCTTGAGTCAATTGTTGCTTCCAAAATCCTTCCATCTTTTTTAACATCATTACTGGGAAGGCATCTTGGAGCCTTTCCAGTATCCTTCTTTGATTTAGATGGCTCACCTATATTCCTTTCATGAGCAGTGAGGTGGTTTTCAAAGACCACATGAATTGATTCTTCTATAACCAGAATTCTTTTGTTTAGAATCCAGAAGGCCTTGCTAGTTGCGAGTAGCCCAGGAAGATCCCTTCATCAGATTTGGGATCAAATGGCTTGAGATAGTCCTTTCCATTGTTTAGAATGAAACATTTGTATCCAAATAAATCGAAGTGACTAACATTTGGCTTCCTTTCCTTCCATGGTTCATATGGAGTCTTTTTGTAAGTCTTGTGAATAAGACTTCTATTCTGGTTGTAGCAGACCGTATTGATTGCCTCTGCCCAAAACCTTTTGGGCAGTCCCGCTGCTTCAAGAATTGTTCTTTCAGTCTCCTTAAGTGTCTTGTTCCTTCTTTCAGCAACACCATTTTGTTGAGGTGTTCTAGCAGCTGAGGTTTGGTGATGGATTCGAGTTTCTTCACAATACTGAATTACTATAGAGTTCAGAAATTCAGTACCTCTGTCTGACCGGATTTTCTGAATTGAGAGACTTTTCTCATTCTGGATCAGCTTCATCAATTCAAGGAGCTTCTTCTCTGTCTCATTCTTCTTCTTCTTCAAGAATAAGGTCCATGTGTATCTGGAGTAGTCATCTACTACTACCAAGGTGTACCTCTTGCCACTTAAGCTTGTTGGTTGAACTGGTCCAAACAAGTGAAGGTGCAGTAGGCTTAATGGTCTAGTGGATGATTCTACTTCTTTGGATTTGAATGGTGCCTTTGTTTACTTCCCTTTTGACATGCATCACAAAGCTGGTCTTTCTTGAAATTGATTTCTGGAAGTCCCTTCACCAATCCTTTTCTGGATAGTTTGTTGATGATTTTGAAGTTGAGATGGCTAAGCTTGTTGTGCCATTCCCAACTTAAATTTGAATCTGCCTTTGTCAGTAAGCAGATTCCTTCCTTTGGCGAGCTCCAGTCAACAACATACATGTCCTTTTTTCTTCTACCAGTGAGCACAACTTTTTCATTTTTGACATCTTTGATCAGGCAGATGTCTTTGGAGAATGTTACATTGTAACCATTATCACAAAGCTGGCTTGTGCTTATTAAATTGAACTTCAAACCCTTAACATAGGATATGTTTTGGAGTGTAAATCCTCCCTTTATCAAATCTCCAGCTCCTTTGGTTTCTCCTTTCTTTTCAACATTCCCAAATGTAACTTTGGGTCCTTCCCTTGCCGTATAGTTTGACAGTAGCCTCCTGTTGCCTGTCATGTGCCTGGAGCAGCCTGAATCTATGTACCAAACTTGTGGATTAGCTGCTCCAGCACCATCCTGTATTCATTAGTGTTGAGCAGTGGCCCACGTATTAGTGGGCATCTTCCTTTGTATAAGTTTGGGCATCCATGCCCATCCAGAACCATTTAATTCTAAGCAGATTGGTCTATAGCCATTAGAGGTGTTGTACTCATAGGGAATGGCTATGTAGTTGTTTATTCTTTTCCTTCTAAATGTGGGAGAAAAAATGTTTACTTTTGGTTACGTCTGTTGTGTATTTGGTTTGTGGTTGTTCTTATTGATTGATTGCCAACGGGTTCTATGGTTTGGTTGATTGGTTGGAAGATTTTGTTTGTACAGGAATTTGGATTTTGATTTGGGAGCAGGTAGGTTCCTTCTTGTGAGAACGTTTTGGGAATGAGATTTTTAGTAGATTAGCTTTTTGTATTCTTTTGGTGGCTTGTGGATGGGGAGTTTTGGGTGTTTCTTGTGGGGGATATGTAGCCCAGACCTCTTCTCTGCTATCTCTCATAGCAGTAACCTTCATATCCGACTTTGAGGGCAGATCTCTCAACACCTTAATGGAAATTTCCTTTTGAGATAGTTCTTTCCCTAGATCAGAGATTTCTGCCACAACCTTCAGGAATCTAGACTCCATTTCATGAATTGATTCATTTGGCAACATTTTGAAATCCTCGATCAAACTTTTTGAGGGCTATGGTCAGCTTGTTATCCTTTTCTTGTTCGTCTCCTGCTCCAATCGTTGTTAACTCATCCCAGTCATCCTTTGCAGTTGCACATTTCCTTATTCTAGGAAATATGGTTTCATCTACATATTTAAAGAGAATGTCTTTAGCAATGTTGTCAAGATTGTTTCTCTTCCTGTCTTCAGTTGTCCATTCCAACTTGGGTTTAGGAATGTACACATCATCTGGTGCTTCTGCTGATTTGGATATACTGACCTTCATTATTTTGATAGGTCCATCAGTAATTACTTCCAACATTTCATCATGTAATGCACTGAGGTGTGGTTTCATTGTGATTTTCCAGTCATCAAACTTATTCAAGTTGAACAGGAGATTCTTTGCAAGCTGACTGTCCATTTTTAGGAAGTATTTGGGAAGTAGAGTGGATTTTGATCTTTAGTTCAAATTAATCAGAAACTGACTCTAGGAACACTCCGCTCTGATACCACTTGATGGTCCTGGATAGAGGTAAAAGTCTAGAGGGGGGTGAATATGTGACACCGCACCCGAACGTCCTTGAAATTCAAATTAAATTTCAAAGTTTATGTATTGAATTTCCCTATTATCGAACAATTGTAAAACGATTAATGTTTTACGTAATGCGTGATTAATCATATTACCGTTTGGGCTCGTATAATAGTAATGGGCTTACAAATACTTAATTGGGCAATCTTATCAGATATAAGAGCCCAACACTGTGTAATAAGGATACATAACCTTTCGATGCAAAATAAGAACGGTCGGACAGCCCAAATGTTATTTTGGGCATAACCTGATAAAAATAGTAAATATTCAAGAATGGCGTCCTAGGCCAACTCGAGGATGGTCCACACGGCTTGTAGCCCAGGAATACAAATTCTAAGGTCATAAATAAGTGATAGGATGCTTTGAGAAGAATACAAATGCCTATGGTCTCATCTTTGACATCATTGAGCTAAATAATCGGAGTGGGTTTTTCTTCTATAATATTCATCATGTAAACTATTGGGATGATCCTACTCATATTGGAGATCAATAATATGATGTAGGGAGTTGACTTGGTCTATATAAATTATAGTGAGTACAAAAAGACATCTCATGACAAATATAAAACAATAGGACACATCTTTCCATTTTTTGGAAGTATTGGTAGATATTTTGGACCCCAAATTGATTGGGATCATTTGGGAACCATTTCACATGGATTTAGTACCTTCAAGACAAAGAAGAATGAGTGAGATGACTAAATAGGGCGGACTTATTGAGTTGAGAGCTCAAACATTACAAAAAAGAAATAAAAGAGGAGACCCACTCCATGTTTGATAGCAACCAAACACCAAACTTTCTTTTGTGCACCACATGCTCTCCTAGCATGATTGAGAGGACTGTTAAACACCCACCATAACCCCATTCGAACTTGAGAGATAAGGAGAAGGAGAGAGCCACACAAACCAAAGAAAAGCAAGAGAGAGGAAACTGCCGCAGGGTAAATTTCCAGTGCATAGGGTTGCTTGTAGGAGTCATATCTCGAGCTACACTCGTCTAAATAAGGCGTGCGAGGTGTCTACAGATATCTATCAAGATAAGGAATCCATAGAGGTGCGGTTTGCGGCAAACGGAGTAGTGTAAGGCTCCCAAATCACCGAAGGCAGAAGCTACCTCGCAGAATACAGTTTTGTATTCAAAGTAAGTTTGAATCCAAAACCTTCCTTTTCATTATCTAAATGATATGAACGATTGGTGGAACTATTATACACTATTTCAAGTGTATAAAATGTTATTATGAGGTTACTTTATTTGTTGTAAAGGTTAACTACTAACCTAGAACAAACCTTGAAAGGTTAGGAAACGATTTCGCCGGAAAACACCTATTCTAGGAGCTGTTTTCGTATCAACGGTTAGGGGTTGAACTAGCACCTTGAGGAGGCTGTTTAACACTCATTTCTAAGAAAGTAATCAGTTCTCAAACTTCCTTGGCCGAAGCTTGAGCATTGGATTGAGAAGGAAAGGTTCAAAGCTCATTTGAGGTGAGGATCGACATCTAGTTGCTTACAACTTGTAGGTTAAGCATGAGATTACCTAAATGTTTAAATAATGTTTTCATGGATTATGATGATTGATTATTGATGAAATATTGATATATTAGATAAAGAATGAAATTGTAAATGATTTGAAATCATATTGATAAAAATAGAGTTAAATGGGCTATTATGTAAAATAGGCATTTTTGCTCATGTGTGAAATGTGTAGATACATAAATGAATATTTGTGTATTACATTGGATGCTTAAGTTGCTTCTACATATCTCTAAATATGTAGGGATTTACAAATGGAATATTTGAGGTTGATAGGAATAATCTTAATAGTATTGAAATACTAGTTAATGATTATTTGTAATTGTTAAAGAATTGATTCTAAAGGTTTGATTGTAAGTGATGCACTTGAATGTGATTCAAGTGACTAAATTTATTTTAGTATGAAGCTAAGATCATGTTATGGGCAGTCCTTAGGGATGTCCCAAGGTAGATTATTGATATGTCAATTCTAGGCATAGTGTTGCTTAGGAATTGGGTCTATGCCATGGCACGGTGATGTACTTGAGTTGGACTCTAGGAGTGCATGGGTAGACAAGGGGTTGTGATTGATGATGGGCTTCAGGATTGTTTCCAATCTGTTGAACTCTTCCAGCTCTTCATCAGTAGCATCAGCAAGTCTTCGCTCAAGATCTTCTTTGAGAAACAGCAGCTTCTTTTGAATAACTTTCAACGTCCCGTCACAATATTTGTGAATGTCTTCTACCCACAACATCAGCAAGTCTTCGCTCAAGATCTTCTACCCACAACTCTTTATGATTGAGATATATGATTGAGAGCGGATCCTTAAAAATGTGGTAAGGTTGATAGTCTTCTACCCACAACTCTTTATGATTGAGATATATGATTGAGAGCGGATCCTTAAAAATGTGGTAAGGTTGATAGTCTTTTAGCTCTTCCCATATAGAATTGGCCTTGTGAGATTTGCCTTTCGAGCATTGTTCTCGAGGGCCATTTGCAAATCATGAGTAGTGTAGAATCTGACTTACCTCAGCATGAATCTTTTAATAGCATCAAATCCTTCTCTGCAGACTCTGTTGTGACTTATTGGAAGATGTCTTCATGCCATGAACATCTGGTAGATGTTATCCATTTTCATCATGATGAAGTCATTCTCTTGGCAGACAAATTCACTCGAGTCTATGCGCTGAACCTTGTAGCTGTAGAATTTAACACTGTAGTGATCCTCTTCTTGCACATAGAGAACATTGCAGATCGGATGTATGCTAGTCTTTAGATCCTTTTCCAAGATCTCTCGTTGTTTGCCTGAGGATCTATGGTGAAGCATGTGCAGATGTCCGCCTACATATTTTCCTTTCAAATGGGTGAGCCCACGAATCTTTAACTCATCAAGCGCCTTGATCTTCTCAGGTTTTCTCCAGATCTGCTTTCTGATTTCCTCTTGAAAGGGGGCATTAATTCTCACATTTTCCCAGAGCTTCTCCTTTGTGGGCATTTGAGCCGATGTTTGTCTGTGTATTGATTCAAACTCCTTGGGAGTTATCTTGTAGTCTTCCCCTTCTTTGAGTTCGTCTTCATCAAGCCGTATTATATCCTTAACGCATTTAGCCAGTAGTTCACGAAGCCGTCAGTTCCGTTGCATGTCGTCTATTTTGGCTTCGGTTCAGAGATCATCCCACTTCGTCCATTTTCGGGGACATTTGTCATAAATCACAATGTCATCTAGTTGATCATGAATGTCCATAGATGGAGAACCGGAGGGATCTTGCTGCTGCTCTTGAGGTAGTGTTTTTTCCTGAGAAACAAATCCGGGTTCACTTGGAGTGCCTGTTGGCATCAGCTTTGAACTGGGTTCTTGCTGATGGCCTGAGTGCAAGAATGTACCTGAGGTAACATCTTCAGGACTTCCATTCCCTCCTCGGACATTACCTCTAGAAGATAAGCCTCGGAATGTTTCGCCTAGCTCGACCATGCTAGGAAGATTGGCTTGGTTTCACGTTCCTCGGTCTCAAGGATCCTAATGAATAGGAGATCAGATAGGTCAAGGAAGGACATGTGGTAGGGATTGGGTGTGGTCGAAGGGGGGATGATACTAGTTCAGTATCATGGGTTCCCCTAGAAGGTGAAGGGTTGATGGGTTGAGTTTGGGATTGGGAGTGAGAGCGTATTGGTTGTGATGAGGGTTGAGGTGCGGGTTGCTCAGTCCGAACCGTCTGGGTGTTCTTGAATTCCTGTGCAAGAGCGGTCATTGCATCTTGCACCCATGGCTTAATGGTGGAATCCATGAAACAATTCAGGAGAGCGGCTACATCTTCGAAAGTTGGTTGACTAGTTATAGGCGTTGTAACTGTTGTCACAGCATCAGTGAAGATAGATGATGTGTGGCCTGCATTTAATGACTGAGTCATTTATTGCGTAGCAGGACTTCCGACCGTCATCGTTTGCACTCGGGTCGTTGCGTTCAGGGTGTGTGTACCTGTATGTGAAGTGAAGACTGGAGGTGTCCTAGAAAAAATAGAAAATGTAGGGATTGTAACACCTAGACTCAATGTGTGTGAAGGAGGGGTTGTGGCCTTGGGCGATTGACCACTAGTTCGCTCAACTGATCCAGAAGGGACCAGAGAGGTGGGTAGATCCCGGGATTTTGAAACTTCAGCCTGTTGGGAGGCTGCAGAGTGGTTAGGAGATGGTTGTGCATGCACAGTTGATCGAGCCAGATGCTGTGACTTCTACCCGGGAACCGAACAAATCGGCTCCTGTACTTAAGGATTCAGCTCGGCTTATGTGGATAAACGGTTGACAGTGAGCAAACATTGCCATGTCTTCCTCATCGATTAGGCCTCTTGTAACTTGCCGGTTGTGCTTTGGCTTGGATGACGGAGGTGCATCATTTATGCGTTTAGCTCGATTTTCCCTGATGATGACGTCCTTATCATTCCTAATGACATGTTCAGCCTCAACATAATCAGACTTCAGCCTGTTGATTTCGTCGAGCAGCACTTCAGAATGCTGAACACTTATCAAAGGGACTTTAGCATGTTGCGGTGTAGGCTGATTCTACTTGATAGTGATCGTTGTGGAGCGATTGGCAAGAACTGCATGTGCCTCTTCTGCTGTAATCTTTTTGGGAGAAACGACAATCATCTTTCCCTGTTTGATCATGGCATACGTCACCTCTATGCCGTCATCGTCATCATCATCATTTTCATCATCACTCTGTGTGGCCACGTTATCGAAGGCCTCATTGTCAGTTGTATTGTGAGCCGGGCTAGACGATTCATCTGCAGTTTCCTCAGCGTCCGTCGATGCGCCCTCAGCCGTCTGAGTCCTCTCGTAAGAGTTGTCAGACTTTCCTTCATGGGGCCGACGTGCCACTGGTTTCTGTGGCATATTTGCTCTCTTCGAACCCTCACTTTCACTCAGCTGAGTCCCAGGGGTAGGTCCAGTGGGATTTTGCTGAACCATAGGGACTATTTTCTTGAGGTCTTCTCTATATTTGATAACTGCTGGATTCCGTTGATTTGCTAGGTTGATCAGGTAGTCTGGAATGGCCATGCCAACAGTGTCATGTTTGAAGCGTTTGAAGTATTGAAGCTTCGGGGCGATGAACTGCTCTTTGTCTTTCCGCCTCGGGATGCCTTTGTGGACTGTCATGTATTCATCAATGATGAGAGCCAACCACGAGCGTATGAAATCGTCATGCCCGATTTTTTGTTCTCCCTTGCCTTCACTTGGTCTACCAGTTCTGTCCAGAAGAGCTGAGCCATGTCGTAATTCTTGTTGAAGGCAATCCCATGGAAGATTTGGAGTATTTGGATGTTGCATTTGTCATGGCTGGCATGCTTCGGAGATAGACACTTGTTGACGAGGCCAAACAGGGTCTTCCATGGGTATGGTAGATTCATGAGCTTGAAGTTGGATAGCTGCGGCAGTGGTGCATCATAGCCCAGAGTCTCCATTCCTTTGATCAGCTCAGTCTTCGATGGGAGCAGATCGTATGTTGTGTGTACTAGCAGCTCCAGAGTGGTTCTCAGCGTAGATGGAGTCAGCACCAGTCTCATGTTGTTTAGTGTAGCAAGGATCTTGGATCTGTCCTTCTTGGAGGGCGTGTGCATGCTATCCCACAATTTTTGCAGGTAAACCTCTGAGACAGGTTTTGCTTTGGTGAGTGTCGGCCATAGGTAGTTCCCCTGAAGAATGATCGGGATGACATGGTCTAAGCACTTGAACAGCTCATGGTCGAGCTGATAGTTGTTGTCCTGTAGCCGGACCCATTTGTCCTTGGGAAACAGCTGAGTATTCAAATTGTGCTCGTTGGTTCCTGACATGGTGAACTGAATGAGTAATGGTTAGCACAAAAGTTCCCCTTTTTGTAAGAATGCTCTGGTGTTTCAAAAAAAAGAAGCAGGTGAACTTCGGAAAAAATTTCAAAGGCAAGACCTCGAGTTACAGAACTCGAGATTTAAAACTCGAGATTAGGAACTCGAGGTTTAAAACTCAAGATTCGGAGTTTGATTTTCTGACATTTGTCTCCTCCACAATGTAGTCTTTTTGACTATTTGGAATAGATGCATTTGAGGAGAACTTGTCGGTGGCACAGCGGAAAATGATGATTGACTTGTGAGTGTAGCTGACCATTTGAGTTGCGGAGATAGTAGAGAGAGTGTTGGAGGAGAGAAGTGTCCCAGAATAATTTTTTGAGTGTTAACAGCATGTGGACCACTCTCCCCCTCATGACGATCCGATGAATCGGGCCGTCATGCCTTTATTCATTTATTCTGAACTGAAAAGAAACAGAAAAACAAACAGAAAATAAAATGATAACGTAGCCCCCCCGGGGTCGTGAAGACGCCCGTTTTCATCACTATAGAGATAAACTCTAAAGCAATGGCCTGAGAATGTTGGTGATTCTTATGTTGCAACAGCAGGACTTCATTCCAATCATTGGTCTGCATCTGTAATAGATGAGCCATATGGAAGTTCTTGCGGGTCATGATGACCTGCAACTGACTCTAAAAGTGCGTCTGTGTCCTAGAAATTTCAAAACATTTGGGAGTGAGGTTACTAGACACGACGTGATCAATGAAAGTTCAGTGGCATGGGGCTGAGGCCACTGTAGTCAGTATCACTTGCCTCGTAAGGAGACAGTAATGAGAGATGCGGTTCCCCGTGAAATATGATTAAACACCTGTCTGTTGGGAGACAAGTGAGTGGTCTTGGATAGGGTTCAACATGCACTGTTGGACAAAATGCAGTGACTTCTACCGAGATCTGATTAAATGTTCAACATGCATTGTCCAGAGTATTTGAGTGGCTAGGAGTAAATGTTCAAAACACAGCAGGTAGTTGAGGTAGCAGACTCATCATTGATTATTGTTTTCTTGCTCACTTGAGCCTTCTGCTTCCTAACGCTCATAATAATCACTCACTCACTCACTCACTCACTCACTTACTCTCGGCTTTGTCCCTTGGGTAGGCTTAGTTGGGTTTACTAAGCCATAGGAACATGTTCTCTCATTGATTTTCTCTCTGTACTCCCCCTAAACTGGAGCACTCGGTATGCTTTGTCATTGTTTGGTGCCGGGGAGGATATCATTGAAAACTCCCCCTAAAATGTTGCATCCTTTGAGAGATTCCTTGCTTTGTCGATGTAAGGCACCAGGAGGAGAAAACTGAAACTCCCCCTCAGAATTTGCAAGGTTTGATTGCTCGCAGCTTGTCATCCCCGCCATGTGTGTGGAGCAATCTGAACAAGGTACCACACATGACGGTTTTCCCTTAGCTCATCATGTAGAATTTCAGCATATTGAGGATCACATAATGTTGATGAGTTAGGGGAGGCTTCAGTAGTTGATTGTTGATTGCTGTAAGATGACCGTTGACGCGAGGTTGATTGAATTATCTACGATTTTTGGACCTCTACGGTGGTTTTGAAAATCTTTGACCTTAGGGTTTGACTTTGGAAGAATTTGAACAGATTTGCCTAAGTTTTGACTTGGACATCGGTGATTTACAAAGTTTGTCGGAAAACTAACGTTTTAGCCCTCAAGAACCGCGCGTGAAGGCGCATGAGAATGGTTTATGGGGAATAGCCCGAGAAGAAATGTAGATCTTTTCGTTAGCATTCCAAAAAAAATTTCGCTTAAATCGGATCACCGAGTCAAAAGTTATGGCCAAAACAGTACGGTGTTGCAGAAAATCTTGAATTTTGAGTTTTTGAGGAAATTCTTCGAGGTTGAGGTTTTCGATGTTGAATTTCGAGAGTAGATGAAATTAAGCAAAATTCTAAGGCAAACACTCGAAATCCTAATCTCGAGGTTTAAATCTCGAGATTTTAATTTCGAGTTTGCCTCGAAGAGTAATGGTGAAATCCACCTTGTAAGGAATAAATGTTTTTAGATTTTGATGATGCTAGGTTAATTAGAATTTGAAAGTACCCCATTAGAAATTTTGTATTAGAATTTCTTTTGTAAGTTTTAGCTTAGTCTGCCTGCCAGAGTTCCATCTTGCCTCTACCAGAGTTGCTCCCAGAGTTGCTCACCAGAGAAGCCATCAGAAACTGGTTATCAGAAAGATACCAGGATTGGCAACAGAGACGGACTTCAGAGATTGGACCAGAGAACCTCTTCAGACTCTGCTAAATACCACCAGATTCCGGAAGCCCTTCCAAGGGTCGTTAAACTAACGGGAAATCCCCTAACGGTTACAAACCTTTAAACGGAAGCATGGCACTGTGCACGCATTAAATGCACATTTAATGCTGTACGTACGAAGAGATATTTAAAGCTGATGATTGACCATGCGAGTATCTTTACGCCCCCAAAATAGCAAGTCGGAGGACTAAACGGTCAAGTCAACAGTACATGCATTTAATGAAGCTGTCTTCTACACTCCAACGGGAAGACTGCTCCCAGTATATAAGATACACTCTGAAGAACTAAGAAAATAACTTTGCCATAACTTTGCCAAGATAAATTTGCGTAAACAACCTTCTTGAGATTAAAAACTCCATTCCTAACAAGAAAAGGCCACAGTTGGAAGATAAACTTTCCTATCCTTCATCCAACTAGCAAAAGGCAAAGTTACTCAGTTCTTCAACACTTCGAGAGCTTCATATACTCATCTTTTGTGAAGAAGCAACGTTGGAGAAAACTGATTCTATATCAAACACTTCTTGAAAAAGAAGGGACGTCTCAAATTAGCTGGAGTAAGTGAAGTGGAGATACTTCAAGAGACTCAGTGAAACGAGACAAGCCATCAGGAAGCAGGAATGCATCCCGGGTGGCAACTAGACTTGAAGAAGACGAGGAGTGCTTCTTAAACTCTAGGGACTAAGGCGTTGTAAACTGTTGTTTTTGCAAGCTTAGTGGAACAGTGGACTAGAGGAACGAGTTGTTCCTTGAACCACTATAAAAACCCCGGTGTCATTTACTTTAAGCTTTTAATTACTGCACTTAAGATTCTACTGACTAACTCTTAAGGTTGGACTCTGTGTCCAGCAGATCTTCCTTCAGAGTTATCAGAAAGGCAGTTTGCCTTAGTTTTTTTCTAGAGGCTACCCGGACAGAAACTTATCCGCTGCCTGGTCTAGTTCTGCCATCAGAACTTGACCATCTCTGTCACCAGATTTCGACCATCTCTGATAAGTCAGACTTGACTTGGAGAAAAGTTTAAATTCTTGAACAGTCTATTCACCCCCCCCCCCCCTCTAGACTGTTCCCATTACAAACGGGACCAACAAGTGGTATCAGAGCCTCCTTGTTCTTGTAATCTCTTAGGTTACTTACTAAACAAGAGATCCACTTGTTTTAAGCCTCTTTAATCTCATATTATGGATAACACTCTTTCAAAGAATCTTATGTTCTCAGTAACAAAGTTTGATGACTGGAGGATCCGCATGAAAGCTCACCTCTGCGCACTCCATGACGAAATGTGAGAAGTTCTTGATGCAGGACCTTTCACAGAGTTTACCAAGGTCAACCCTGAATACATCACTGGTAGTGGTCAACCCCAGATGATCACCAAACTGCGCCATGAATGGTCTAATGAAGAAAGGAGGAAGTACAACCTTGACAACATTGCCAAGGATATCCTCTACAAAGCCATTGATGACAAGTACTTCACAAGGATCAAGAAGTGCAAATCTGCCAAGGAAATCTGGGATACTCTCACCCTGATAGGAGCTGGAGATGAGCAAGAAAAGGACAACAAACTTACTATTGCCATGAAGAAGTTTGAAGATTTCAAACTTCTACCCAAAGAATGCATAGCTGAGATGTATGCACGCTTGCTCACCCTCACTGCTGAGATATCAGAACTTGGGAAGGAACTTACTCCCAAGGAGATCAATTTGAAGGTTCTCAGAGGTTTACCTTCACCATGGAAGATGAAGGTCACTGCCATGAGAGATAGCAAGGACCTCAGAACCTACAGCACTGAGAAACTCATCTCTGATCTCAAGTCTTATGAGTTTGAGATGAATGAAGAAGAGAAAGAAGAGGTTGAGGACAGAACAACTAATGCCCTCACTGCTAGCACCTCTCAGGTAAATAATTTTGACCCTTCTATTCTTTTAACTGACGAGTATATGGCGGCTTTTGCTAGGAAGTTCAGGAAATTCTTAAAGCCGAAGGATAGCAGAAGTCCACACTCTAGCAGAAAGCCACACCAGAAGTCCAAACCATCAGAAAGTAGTGGAGAGCTTCTCTGCTACAACTGCAGACAACCAGGGCACTTCAAAGTCAATTGTCCACACCCCATAGTCTCCAAAAGGCAAGGTCAGGAAGGAGAAAAGAAATACGAGCACCGAAGAAGGAAAGCACTCATCACTGAACAACCAGAGAAGGACCCCCTCTCTGAGACAGAGTCCAGCTCGGAATCAGAATCTGATGAAGCATTTTGTTGCCTGGACACAGAAACTGAAGACCTATGCCTTATGGGTCAATCTGATGACGAGGTATCCTCTACTTCCAACTCTAGTTTTTCTTCGGTAGGCAGAGCCTTTGATTCTGATTCAATGTCAGAATTTTGGGAAGAGTTTCAAGCCATACAAACCACTTATTCTTCTGTTAAAGAAGAAAACAGTAAGCTTAAGGTTGAAATCCTTGACTTAAGAAAGGAGGTTGAGATCAAAATCAATCTTCTAATTAAGGAAAGAGATCAGCTGGAAGCTGAAAATGTTTCTCTTCTAAAGAGAATAAGAGAGATAGAGCCTCTTGAGATTAAGTACAAAGCTTACCAGAAGGCCCAGTCTTCCATGGAAAAGATTGTACTTGACCAACAAATTGGCACTGGTTTTGGTCTTGGTTATGGCTCAACAGAATCAGGTGAGCCTTCTGTAATGCCTAGCACCAGAGTTGCTAAGGCAGACAAGGTCATAGTGCCACTGATTTCTAGCCCCATTTGTCAGGCTGGTGTATCTGGCACCAAGGTTATTCATGAGAATGTCAGACCAGAAAAGGAAAAGATAAAGGTTCAACAGAAACCCATTTTAAAAGTTAATGAACCTGGCAGAAGACCTAACAACAGGAAAGATTTTCAGAATACCAAAAATCAAAGACAAAACCATAACAGACAAACTCATGATAATCATGTCAGAAATGATCACCAGAAAGGCAGATATCAAGAGAAAGTTAACTTTAGGCAGAAAAGGTTGGCTGGTCAACTTAAGAAGCCCAAAGTTAATCGCCCCTCTGATCTTGATAGTATATGGGACTTCTACCCAACTAAAAAGGCTATGCAGAAGTATGTAAACCGGAAGCATGATCCTCACAAGCATCTGCCCAAAGTGAATCACACTTCCGTTTACTATGACTACCAGGTGGACAATGGGTACCACCCACCAAGGTTTCACTTGATGAGACCAAAGTGGTACCGGCTGCCAAGACTGCATAACCCCCTAGGACCCAACATTGCTTGGGTACCTAAATCTTCCTTTTAATTTTGTAGGAACTGTGTGCTGGAGCCATCTCTGAGCAAGATTGGTACATTGATAGTGGATGCTCCAGGCACATGACAGGTGACAAGTGTTGCCTAACAGAGTTCCAGAAAGTCAAAGGGCCTAGAGTTACCTTTGGAGGTAATGATAAAGATGGCCAGACAAAAGGAAGAGGGAAGCTGATAAAGAACCAGATAATCATTGATGATGTCTCTTATGTCAAGGGATTGAAATTCAACTTGCTGAGTGCTAGCCAATTCTGTGACAAAAGCTACACAGTTGAATTCTCCAAGGAAGGATGTTCTGTCAAGCATGAGACAACTAAGGAAGTGGTTCTAACAGCAACAAGGAAGAAAAACATCTATGTGGTTGATTGGTCAACTGCAAAGGATGGAATTTGCCTGATAGCCAAAGGAGATTCCAAACTCAGTTGGGAATGGCACAAGAAACTGAGTCACTTGAATTTCAAAACAATCAACAAACTGGCAAGGGATCACATTGTTGAAGGTCTACCCAACCTTGTATACAAAAAGGAGAACTTGTGCAGTGCATGCCAGAAAGGAAAACAAGTGAAGAACACATTCAGACCCATTGCTGGAAACCAATCTACTGGTCCCTTGAATCTAATTCACATGGATTTATTTGGACCAGTGGAAACTCCAAGTGTTGGTGGCAAGAGATACACCTTAGTCATGGTGGATGACTACTCCAGATTCACATGGACTATTTTTCTGACCAAGAAAAATGAAACTCTGCAGAAACTGCCATCTCTGCTAAAGCTACTACAGAATGAGCAGAATCAGAAAGTCAAAGCCATCAGATCAGACAGAGGAACAGAGTTCGTCAACAAGGTCATACAGGATTTCTGTGACCAGAATGGTACAATGCATCAACTCTCTGCAGCCAGAACTCCTCAGCAGAATGGAGTTGCAGAAAGAAGAAATAGAACCTTGAAGGAAGCTGCAAGGACCATGATTGCTGAATCAGGTCTACCCTACAGATACTGGGCTGAAGCAATCAATACTGCATGCTACACCCAGAACAGGAGCATGATTCACAAGACTCGTCAGAAAACTCCCTATGAATTATGGAAAGGACGAAAACCCAACATCAACTACTTTCATGCATTTGGATGCAAATGCTATATACTCAACAATGGGAAGGATCACCTCAAGGTGTTTCAAGAAAAAGCTGATGAAGGAACATTCTTAGGCTACTCTAGCACCAGTAAAGCCTATAGAATACTCAACAAAAGAACTCTACTTGTTGAAGAATCGATTCATGTCAAGTTTGATGATCTCAACTCTGTTGAGAGCATAACTGAAAACTTGGAGAAAGCGAATCTCGAAGAATCTCCAGATTTGGATCCACCAGAGACGGATACACCAGAGTTGCTAACTAACTCTGCCATACCAATGCATCATCAGAATCCCAGTATACAAAGCAAAGAGAGTGATGAAGAATCAGAAGATGATCAAGAGAATCCAAGACAACCCTTATCTGAACCTGATCTAACTTGGTTAAGAGATCATCCTCCTAATCAAGTGATTGGACAAATCAGAAGTGGAGTCCAGACCAGATCCACATCAAGGAGAGAAGCAATGCTTGCCTGCTATATATCTCAGATGGAACCTATGACAGTTGAAGAAGCACTTGCAGACTCAGACTGGATCAATGCAATGCAAGAAGAGCTCACTCAGTTTGAAAGGAACAAAGTGTGGGAACTTGTTCCTAGGCCAAAACACCAGAATGTCATTGGAACCAAATGGGTATTCAAGAACAAAGCAGATGAAGATGGCAACATTGTAAGGAACAAAGCAAGGCTAGTAGCAAAAGGATATTGTCAAGAAGAAGGGATAGATTTTGATGAGACCTTTGCCCCAGTTGCCAGACTTGAAGCCATCAGAATCTTTCTAGCCTATGCTGCCTACAACAACATCAAGGTCTACCAGATGGATGTCAAGAGTGCATTTCTGAATGGAGATCTTGAAGAGGAAGTTTATGTGGAACAACCACCAGGTTTTGTCATTCCTACTCAATCTTCTTGTGTCTACAAGCTTAAAAAGGCCCTCTATGGTCTTAAGCAAGCTCCCAGAGCCTGGTATGACACATTGTCCCTTTTCCTAGTGAACCATGGGTTTACTAAAGGAAAGGTTGACAAAACTCTATTTCAAATCTCTGTTGCTAATCATATTCTGTTAGTACAAATATATGTTGATGACATTATATTTGGTAGTACTAATCCAGAACTGTGCTAGAAATTTTCTCAAGTGATGCAGAGTCAATTTGAAATGAGTATGATGGGAGAACTCAGTTACTTCCTAGGACTTCAAGTCAAACAAATTCCAGAAGGGATCTTTATCAACCAAGGGAAGTACACCAGAGATCTGATCAAGAAGTTTGGAGTGGAAGGCAAATCATCAGTGAAGATTCCCATGAACACTTCACAAGGGATTGGTCCAGATGATGAAGGAAA
Organism: Cuscuta europaea; assembly: GCA_945859875.1. Classification (NCBI taxonomy): domain Eukaryota; kingdom Viridiplantae; phylum Streptophyta; class Magnoliopsida; order Solanales; family Convolvulaceae; genus Cuscuta; species Cuscuta europaea. The sequence goes on along the minus strand of CAMAPE010000035.1, from coordinate 29,676,734 downwards.
GGATGTAGATGCAACAACATACAGAGGGATCATAGGATCTCTGTTGTATCTAACTGCAAGCAGACCAGACATCTCGTTCTCTGTTGGAATCTGTGCCAGATACCAATCAAAGCCCAAGGAAAGCCATCTAAGTGCTGCAAAGAGAATCATCAGATACATCAAAGGAAATCCAAATGCAGACCTATGGTATCCAAAGGGAGGTAACTTTGAACTAATTGGTTATTCTGACTCAGATTTTGCAGGTTGCAGACTAGACAGAAAGAGCACCTCTGGTCACTGCCAATTGCTAGGAGGAAGACTTGTTTCCTGGTTTAGCAAGAAGCAGAACTCCATCTCAACAAGTACAGCTGAGGCTGAGTACATTGCAGCTGGGAGTTGCTGTGCTCAGCTACTCTGGATGAAGCAACAACTGAAGGACTATGGAATTCAAGCTAAGGAGATCAAGCTGTTGTGTGACAACACCAGTGCCATTGCTATCACTCAGAATCCAGTTCTTCACTCCAGGACAAAGCACATTGAGATCAGACATCACTTCATCAGAGATCATGTTGAGAAGAAGCATATCTGTATGGAGCATGTACCTACAGAAGATCAACTTGCAGACATTCTAACCAAGCCTTTACCTGAGGCAAGGTTTAAGAAGCTAAGGGAAGAATTGGGAATGATGGATGATCTTCCCAGAGATGCATGAACCAGAGATTCACTGAACCAGAACTACTTTCTTCTGCACCTGAAACTCGGATCAGAGAACCTCTATCTCTGATCATCAGAATCTCACATCAGAGAACCTCCCCTTCTCTGACCAGAGTTCCTCAACCGAAAGACAACAGATACGGATGTGGACCTAGCAATAATTCGAGGTACGGGCTAGACCTAATTAACTGAAACGGTCTTTTACCAAAATACCCCTGATCGTTACTCTTCTAACGTAAACGTTTTCCGCCCGCATTTCATTAAATGCTGCCTCGAAACTGCCAATATACCAAACGTCCACTATTCCTAACTCCTTTATATCCACCGTCTTCGACCCAAATCCCTACTGCAACTTCATCTCTCTTAAACTGCTCTAGCATTCAAAGCCTTCAGATCCCAAAACTTTCCAATCCCCAGAATTTGTTCTAAACCGTCACTCAAAATGAACTTCCTGAACATCAACGACCTTTCTAAGGAAGAAGCAAAAACTCTCATCGCCAACGTTGTCACAGGCATGAAAGTTGACATGTCCTCCCTACCCCTCCTGGCAGAAAATCAGAAGAGGATGACCAAGATCATCCAAGGGATGACTGATTCACAACTGTCTAAGGTTGTTGCTCATCCCTATGAGCACTTCAGCATCAAGGATGTGGCTGAGTTCTACCTCAACGCCACCATCTCCAAGACCGGAGTTCATTCCTCCGTACAGGGTCAACGCATCTTCTTGAATGCAGATGCACTTAATGAATTCTTTGGAGTTCAACTTGACTCCCAAGACCCGGAAGCCAACAATCTTACTGCTCTTGACTCAGTGGAAGTCTCCACTGAAGGCTTCGTTCAGACATACTGCCGTCTGGAGGCTGCCGGACTAGACAAACTCTACATGAAGAAATTTCTACTGAAGAAGGACTTTGAGAAGCTTGTCACCATTCTGCACCGTTGCTTGTGGTGCAAAACAGCCTCAACTGATGAGATGAACAAGAACAATGCAAAGGCAATCTTTGCAGTTCACCATGGAATGAACATCAACTGGGGAGAGGTAATCTTTGGCTCCCTAACTGAGTTCATCAAAAAGAAAGACTCTGAAACAGGTCTTTTCTCAACCAAGATGGGACATGGTCTTCTCATATCTGCCATCCTTGCTGCAAAAGGAGTTCAACTCAGGGATCCCATCCCAGTTGATCACTCCAAGACCATCTTCCTCACAGCCTCTCCAAAATTCAATATTGCCATCTCTTCTGAACTTAGGAGAGAGGAAAGGCTGGAGAAGAAAAGGGAAGAACAGGCTGTTAAGGCCAAACCTGCCAAGAAAGTTACCAAAAAGCCCAAACAACCTGAGCAGTCACAGGTTGTAAGGGAAGTCAGACAGAAGAAGAAAAGTGACAATCTGTCACTACTAGAGGAGGAAACAGCAGAAAAGGTTGCACCAGAGTTGCCCTCCCCAAAGGCAACCAAGAAATCTGTTGCCAGAAAACAGAAGCAGAAGAGGAGAAGAAAGTTGGTTGTGCAGAGTGGGGACTCTGACAACTCAACCACTCAACCAAGGCAGAAGAAGAGGAAGATTAAAGTAATCTCACCTGCCAAGGATTCAGCAGTTCAGGGGGAACTTGCACCAGAATCTGGCACTCTACCAGAGACTTATCCAGAATCTGCACCAGAGTTGCCAAACTCTGCTCTCTCACCAGAGCGTGAAGCCTCACCAGAGATGGACCAAGAAACCGACTTCAACATCATTCTGCAAAAGCAGTTTGACAGAGTCCTAGCTTGGAGAAGATGGAGAATAGGACCTCTTCAACAAATCATCCAATACTTTGATGCCTATGAAGAAGAAGAAGCTGCTGTTCTTCACTGGGTAGGCACAGATGATGTGTCAAAATGCTTCAATCTTACCTTTCTGATTTCTGTCCTACAAAAGAAGAAAGACAGATATCAAGGTAAAGCTCCATCATCTGATCTTTCTCCAGAAAGGCATGTCAGAGCCTTGGAAGAAGAAGAAATGGAAGCATTTGATGCTTGGCTGATGGAGAAGAAGAGAAAAGAATCAATGATCAAATTTCGCCATAGTGCTCTTGAGGAAGGAGAGCCATCCACTGCGAATGACATTGCTCTAACTATGGAAAGTCTGATCAAGGAGTGGAGAGAATCCGTATTCTCTGAGATTGTTCTTGAGGTAATTCCTACACCTCCTCCTTCCCCTCCCCAATCTCCTTTTACTCTACCCTCACCCTCCAAATCTCCATCTAAACCTTTATCCCCACCTCAACAGAAAACCCCTTCACCAGAACAGAAAACCTCACCCTCCACCAGAACACCATCTCACCAGAAACCCAACTCCAGACCCTCTTCACCCAAACAAAAAATTGCATCTCCCTGCAGAACAATTGTTCCCTTCAGAAACCGTTCACCCTCACCTCCACCATCCCCTCCTCAACAGAATGCCTCACCTGTTCACTCTTCACCCCAGCATCAGAATCCCTTACCAACATCCAAATCTGCATCACCTCAGAGATCCTCACATCACTCTGCAGCCTCTACACCAAAGAAGAAACCCATCTTCAGGGTTCCCTCCTCATCTAGTGACAATGATGGATTCCTCACCTCCTCCATTGCTGCTGATGAAACCTCCAAAAGGAGAAGGACACCCCCCAGAGTTCCCTCCCCTCCACCATCCAACAGAGTTCCTCCATTCCCTAAAGGCAGAGGATTGGAAATGCCTGGATTCACACCTGAAGAATCCCAAATTCCCTTCGACCAGTTTGTGAAATCTGCTGAAGCTTTTGGTGGAATACTGGTTCAAGATCTGAGCAAGATTATAGAGTTGAATGACAAACAACATGAAGAACTCACCCATACCAATCTGCAAATCACTATAGGATTTCAACATCTGTCAGATAAAGTTACTGCACTAACCGAGAATCTGCACAACTTCATGCATTCGTCTTCCTCAAGGATTGATTCTGTCTCCAGAGATGTTAGTGGACTCAACTCTGTTCTCCACTCTCACTCTCAAGCTCTGCTTGCCCAAAACCAGACAATCAACAAGATCTCAGAATCTGTTCACACTCTTCAGAAATCTGCTGATAGTTCCTCCCAGAAACTCAACATCTTACACTCTCTCTGCAAGGAACATCAAGAGCAAGGCCTAGCTCTTCTCAAATCTGACAGAGAAAGGTACCAGAAGATGGTGCTCCTAGAGGTCAGCACCAGGGATCTTCAATCTGCAGTAGACAAGCAACAAAGCCTGATTGAAGGACTTGCCTCTGTCACTCAAACTCTGCCAGAAACCCTGGATGAAATCAGAGATGCTCAAGCCTCTGAGTTCTCCAAGATTGAACTTCTCCTTGGTGATCTTTGTGATGCCAAAAAGGGGGAAGATACCAGAGAAGAAGAAGGACCCAGCACCAGAGCTCTTTCTATCAGAGAACCCTCCTCTGTTGATCCTACTCCTTACTTTGATGCTACCAGAAAGAAAAGGCTAGCTGTTGCAGGCACCAGACCTCCTCCTCCTCCTAGAAGCTCAAAGAAAAAGCCTTCATCCTTTTCATTCACTGATTGGATGAAGAGTGGTCTGTCAAGGCCAGATAGAGTACAATTTGAACAGATGAGGAAATTGATGACTCCTCTTCAAAGAGAGAATCTGTTCATGGACAGTGATGGACTTGTCCAGATCAACCATGGTGGTTCGATCCAAGAAGCTGAGATGTGGTACGGAATGAAGATTCTGACTGGCAAGAATTCTGCAGAAGCTGTCAGAAACTATTTGGATTGCAAACTTGCACCCCATTGGGCTGACTATCAGAATCCGAGGGATCTAGCCTCAATCAAAGCAAAGGTAAATGCTGAACTAGAGAGAATTGACAGAGCAGGACCACAGGTAGATGAAGAAGATCTCTAACTCTCTTTATCTGACTCTGTAATGCTTTACTTTCTCTAACAGTTTAATAAGATACCAACTCTGCCCCTCTTTTTGCGTGGCTTATTCAAATATCTGTTCTTGTTTACTTTCTTGTGTATATTCTGTTATCGTAATTGTTTATTGTTGTCTGATTGTATCGCACTCTTACTATTCTCCTATGCTAAGTTGCCCACCAAGATTTTAATGAAAAGTTTTTAACTTTATTCTTTTATGGTGAAAGGCACTTCTCTGGAAATGGTTAAAGGGTTTTGGCATCATCAAAAAGGGGGAAATTGTAAGGAATAAATGTTTTTAGATTTTGATGATGCTAGGTTAATTAGAATTTGAAAGTACCCCATTAGAAATTTTGTATTAGAATTTCTTTTGTAAGTTTTAGCTTAGTCTGCCTGCCAGAGTTCCATCTTGCCTCTACCAGAGTTGCTCCCAGAGTTGCTCACCAGAGAAGCCATCAGAAACTGGTTATCAGAAAGATACCAGGATTGGCAACAGAGACGGACTTCAGAGATTGGACCAGAGAACCTCTTCAGACTCTGCTAAATACCCCCAGATTCCGGAAGCCCTTCCAACGGTCGTTAAACTAACGGGAAATCCCCTAACGGTTACAAACCTTTAAACGGAAGCATGGCACTGTACACGCATTAAATGCACATTTAATGTTGTACGTACGAAGAGATATTTAAAGCTGATGATTGACCATGCGAGTATCTTTACGCCCCCAAAATAGCAAGTCAGAGGACTAAACGGTCAAGTCAACAGTACATGCATTTAATGAAGCTGTCTTCTACACTCCAACGGGAAGACTGCTCCCAGTATATAAGATACACTCTGAAGAACTAAGAAAATAACTTTGCCATAACTTTGCCAAGATAAATTTGCGTAAACAACCTTCTTGAGATTAAAAACTCCATTCCTAACAAGAAAAGGCCACAGTTGGAAGATAAACTTTCCTATCCTTCATCCAACTAGCAAAAGGCAAAGTTACTCAGTTCTTCAACACTTCGAGAGCTTCATATACTCATCTTTTGTGAAGAAGCAACGTTGGAGAAAACTGATTCTATATCAAACACTTCTTGAAAAAGAAGGGACGTCTCAAATTAGCTGGAGTAAGTGAAGTGGAGATACTTCAAGAGACTCAGTGAAACGAGACCAGCCATCAGGAAGCAGGACTGCATCCCGGGTGGCAACTAGACTTGAAGAAGACGAGGAGTGCTTCTTAAGCTCTAGGGACTAAGGCGTTGTAAACTGTTGTTTTTGCAAGCTTAGTGGAACAGTGGACTAGAGGAACGAGTTGTTCCTTGAACCACTATAAAAACCCCGGTGTCATTTACTTTAAGCTTTTAATTACTGCACTTAAGATTCTACTGACTAACTCTTAAGGTTGGACTCTGTGTCCAGCAGATCTTCCTTCAGAGTTATCAGAAAGGCAGTTTGCCTTAGTTTTCTTCTAGAGGCTACCCGGACAGAAACTTATCCGCTGCCTGGTCTAGTTCTGCCATCAGAACTTGACCATCTCTGTCACCAGATTTCGACCATCTCTGATAAGTCAGACTTGACTTGGAGAAAAGTTTAAATTCCTGAACAGTCTATTCACCCCCCCCCCCCCCCCTCTAGACTGTTCCCATTACAAACGGGACCAACACACCTGCAAAACAAACCTCATAATATCGAAATCTTTAGAATTTTAAAATGTTTGGAACATCGAAAACTTTGGAGTTTCGAAAACCTCAGAAAATCGAAAACTTGCTGTTTGAAAAACATCAGAACATTGAAAACTTCTAATAACTTTGAAAAGCAGAGATTCATTCAAAAATCGTATAATGTAAAGCTTGAAAGTGTTCTGAACAAGAAAATATCAAGTTTAGAAGAAATCAGTGATTCAAGAAACTCCAATCTTTGAAAAATTCAAAACATCGAGAAATTCCAAAAATCTCGAAATCTTTCAGTAAGTCGAAATCCTAAACATCGAGTTCCCAAATTGAGAGTAAATCAGTGTTTCAAGAAACTCCAAACTTTGAAAGACAAAGACAAAAATTTCTGTTTTTCGAAATTCAGAGTTTTAAAAAAAATTGAGAGTTTTGAATTTGAGAGTTTTGAAGTTGAGAGTTTTGAAGTTGAGAGTTTTGAAGTTGAGAGTTTTGAAGTTGAGAGTTTTGAAGTTGAGAGTTTCGAAGTTGAGAGTTTTGAAGTTGAGAGTCTTGAAGTTGAGAGTTTTGAAGTTGAGAGTTTTGAAGTTGAGAGTTTTGAAGTTGAGAGTTTTGAAGTTGAGAGTTTTGAAGTTGAGAGTTTTGAAGTCGAGAGTTTTGAAGTCGAGAGTTTTGAAGTCGAGAGTTTTGAACTCGAGAGTCTAAAACTCTCGAGTTTAAAACTCTCGAGTTTAAAACTCTCGAGTTTAAAACTCTCGAGTTTAAAACTCTCGAGTTTAAAAACTCTCGAGTTTAAAACTCTCGAGTTTAAAACTCTCGATTTTAAAACTCTCAAGTTTAAAAATCTCAATTTTAAAACTCTCGATATTTAAAAACTCTCGAGTTTTGAAGTTGAGAGTTTTGAAGTTAAGAGTTTTGAAGTTGAGAGTTTTGAAGTTGAGAGTTTTGAACTCCATAGTTTTAAACTCTCGATTCTAAAACTCTCGAGTTTAAAACTCTCGAGTTTAAAACTCTCGAGTTTAAAACTCTCGAGTTTAAAACTCTCGAGTTTAAAACTCTCGAGTTTTAAAACTCATGAGTTTAAAACTCTCGAGTTTAAAAATCTCGAGTTTAAAACTCTCAATTTTAAAACTCTCGATATTTAAAAACTCTCGAGTTTTGAAAATCCGAAAACTGTTCTGAATAGCCCTGAAGGTCGAGATTCCTCCTGTATCTGTTTCAAGCCATAAACATTTCTGCAGGCAGGTAAAAGCATAAACTCTCAATTTCATGTAGAGTTCTTCGAAAATGAAAAATTGCAGAAAACGAAAAAGAAGAGATGATGCTCGATCGGTATTGAAAGGCGATTCCAATAGTATATTTTTTCAGATTTTCGTTCACAAACAAGATTACAGGAGCAAAACTCTATATGAAGTGAAAAGAGAAGAAAAGCAGAGCAGTTCTTCGTTGGATCCAGAAAATCGCAGATACATTCAACCTGATTCACACCTCGGCTCTGATACCAATTGATAAACCCAAAACTTAACAATCGAACAATTATAACAGGTATAAAGAAGCAAATAGAAAGATATCAAGATAAACAACACCTTTGGTATACCGTGTAAACTGGCCACTGCTCTCCCTGGAGAAGGAGAGCAGCGGCAAACCCTAATCTCTCTATCTCTACGCCTCTGTTCTCTAAAGCCTCGAACGTTAGTTAGGGTTCCCGTAAGTTAGCCTCCTTTTATAGGGGAAGTTGGCTAACTTACGAGTTACAAGGAAGCTAACGGGATGATACACATTTGTGGCCCGTATTACACGTTAAATTAATAACTACACAAATACAAAGATATTTAATTAGATTGGACACCATAAAATATTCCCAACGATGAGTGTAACAAATACTTAGCCTTATCTCTATGATTTAGCGTTTTCAGTGAAAATAGAGCACTTTTAGCGTAAATACAGTGTATTTTAGTAATTAGGCAATCATCCCTTGATATTTTCAAACCAACGCCTGAAGACAAGTTTTAGAACTCAGTAAGATCTTTCCGACGAGATATTAAACGCTTTCAACGGCAAAAAATAGAGAAAGATATGATCGCATCAAATTCTACACGAGTTCGGAGTGAAATCAGAAACATTTGTGAACATATGGTTAATCTGTAACTTTTAATTAATTCATTTTAAATGAAGTTGAAACAATAGCTTTAGAGCTCAGAACTATCTTTCCAACGAGATATAATACGCCCCAAACGGATAAACACAAAGCAAGATATGAGTGTCACAAATACTTACCCTTATCTCTATGATTTATCGTTTTCAGCGAAAATGGAGCACTTTTAGCGTAAATACAGTGTATTTTAGTAATAAGGCAATCATCCCTTGATATTTTGAAACCAGCGCCTCAAGACTAGTTTTATAACTCGGTATGATCTTTCCAACGAGATATTAAACGCTTTCAACGGCACAAAACAGAGCAAGATATGATCGCATCAAATTCTACACGAGTTCGGAGTGAAATCAGAAACATTTGTGAATATATGGTTAATCTGTAACTTTTAATTAATGCATTGTAAATGAAACTGGAACAATAGCTTTAGAGCTCCGATCTATCTTTCCAACGAGATATAATACGCCCAAAACGGATAAACACACAGCAAGATATGAGTGTCACAAATACTTAGCCTTATCTCTATGATTTATCGTTTTCAGCGAAAATAGAGCACTTTTAGCGTAAATACAGTGTATTTTAGTAAATAGGCAATCATCCCTTGATATTTTGAAACCAGCGCCTGAAGACAAGTTTTAGAACTCGGTAAGATGTATCCATACGTTAAAGACTCTCGGCTTATGAAGGCTCTTGGGCTAATCCGGGGTATGATTGTATCCAAATTTCCCTCGGTGGGGGAGGCCGTGACATATCTAGGGAATTCTTCCCTAAATGGAAGGCTGTCCTCATCCAAAGTATATGAGTTACTTATAACTAAAGCTACAAGCCATACATGGATGTCTTTTATATGGAAAAGCTATATCCCCCCTAAATTTTCATTTATAACTTGGCTTGCCCTTCGGGGTAGGCTAGCTACTTATGACTATTTTGGGGTTTTTAGATGTAACCAATTGCTGTCACTTTTGCAAGGGTGACCCGGAATCTGTGCCACACCTATATTTTGAATGTACTTTTACAGAACAGGTTTCGAATTCAATAAGGAGTTGGCTTGGGATGTCAAGGAGGATGGCTACGCTGCTGAGTGCTACAAAATGGATCAAGAAGGAGCACAATGGGGCACACGCAAAGGCCTAAGGAGTGCGACTAGCTTTTTGTTATACCGTCTATTGGACGTGGAACATGAGGAACATGATTTGTTTTGAAAAGACCAAGACTACCGTGGAGGATATGGTTAAGCATATCAAATTTATGGTCTATAAAGTACTTTATTCTATGTATCCAATTGATAGGATAACATTCTAACTGTTTTGCTCACCTGTCACCGATCTGTTTGTGATGGCTAGCATGTTATTGTTGCTAGGAAGGTGCTATTCTTTGGGTTTTGGAGGTGATGGGATATCCTTACTTGGGATACCCCTTATATGCTGTTTTCCTATTGTACAGATATACATAAACACTTTGGATATATATATATATATATATATATATATATATATATATATATATATATATATATATATATATATATATATATTTACATTTTATATAAAAAATAGAACTCGGTAAGATCTTTCCAACGAGATATTAAACGCTTTCAGCGACACAAAACAGAGCAAGATATGATCGCATCAAATTCTACACGAGTTCGGAGTGAAATCAGAAACATTTGTGAATATATGGTTAATCTGTAACTTTAAATTAATGCATTGTAAATGAAGTTGGAACAACAGCTTTAGATCTCTGATCTATCTTTCTAACGAGATATAACACGCCCCAAATGGATAAACACACAACAAGATATGAGTGTCACAAATACTTAGCCTTATCTATATGATTTATCGTTTTCAGCGAAAATAGAGCACTTTTAGCGTAAATACAGTGTATTTTAGTAATTAGGCAATCATCCGTTGATAGTTTGAAACTAGCGCCTGAAGACACGTTTTAGAACTCGGTAATATCTTTCCAACGAGATATTAAACGCTTTCAACGGCACAAAATAGAGCAAGATATGATCGCATCAAATTCTACACGAGTTCATAGTGAAATCAGAAACATTTGTGAATATATGGTTAATCTGTAACTTTTAATTAACGCATTGTAAATGAAATTGGAACAATAGCTTTAGAGCTCCGATCTATCTTTCCAACGAGATATAATATGCCCCAAACGTATAAACACACAACAAGATATGAGTGTCACAAATACTTAGCCTTATCTCAATGATTTTGCTTTTTCAGCGAAAATAGAGCACTTTTAGCGTCAATACAGTGTATTTTAGTAATTAGGCCATCATCCCTTCATATTTTGAAACCAGCGCCTGAAGACAAGTTTTAGAACTCGGTAAGATCTTTCCAACGAGATATTAAACGCTTTCAACGGCACAAAATAGGGCAAGATATGATCGCATCAAATTCTACACGAGTTCGGAGTGAAATCAGAAACATTTGTGAATATATGGTTAATCTGTAACTTTTAATTAATGGATTGTATATGAAGTTGGAACGATAGCATTAGATCTCCGATCTATCTTTCCAACGAGATATAATACGCCCCAAACGGATAAACACACAGCAAGATATGAGTGTCACAAAAACATAGCCTTATCTCTATGATTTAGCGTTTTCAGCGAAATCAGAGCACTTTTAGCTTAAATACAGTGTATTTTAGTAAATAGGCAATCATCCCTTGATATTTTGAAATCCGCCCCTGGAGACAAGTTTTAGAACTCGGTAAGATCTTTCCAACGAGATATTAAACGCTTTCAACGGCACAAAATAGAGCAAGATATGATCGCATCAAATTCCACACGAGTTCGGAGTGAAATCAGAAGCATTTGTGAATATATGGTTAATCTGTAACTTTTAATTAATGCATTGAAAATGAAGTTGGAACAATAGATTTAGAGCTCCGATCTATCTTTCCAACGAGATATAATACACTCCAAACGGATAAACACATAGCAAGATATGAGTGTCACAAATACTTAGCCTTATCTCTATGATTTAGCGTTTTCAGCGAACATAGAGCACTTTTAGCCAAAGTGCAGTGTATTTTAGTAATTAGGCAATCATCCCTTGATATCTTGAAACCAGCGCCTGAAGACAAGTTTTAGAACTCGGTAAGATCTTTCCAACGAGATATTAAACGCTTTTAACGGCACAAAATAGAGAAAGATATGATCGCATCAAATTCTACACGAGTTCGGAGTCAAATCAGAAACATTTGTGAATATATGGTTAATCTGTAACTTTTAATTAATGCATTGTAAATGAAGTTGAAACAATAGATTTATAGCTCCGAACTATCTTTCCAACGAGATATAATACGCCCCAAACGGATAAACACACAGCAAGATATGAGTGTCACAAATAGTTACCTTTATCTCTATGATTTATCGTTTTCAGCGAAAATAGAGCACTTTTAGCGTAAATACAGTGTATTTTAGTAAATAGGCCATCATCCCTTCATATTTTGAAACCAGCGCCTGAAGAAAAGTTTTAGAACTCGGTAAGATATTTCCAACGATATATTAAACGCTTTCAACGGCACAAAATAGAGGAAGATATGATCGCATCAAATTCTACACGAGTTCGGAGTGGAATCAGATGCATTTGTGAATATATGGTTAATCTGTAACTTTTAATTAATAAATTGTATATGAAGTTGGAACGATAGCATTAGAGCTCCGATCTATCTTTCCAACGAGATATAATACGCCCCATGCGGATAAACACACAGCAAGATATGAGTGTCACAAATACATAGCCTTATCTCTATGATTTAGCGTTTTCAGCGAAAATAGAGCACTTTTAGCGTAAATACAGTGTATTTTAGTAATTAGGCAATCATCCCTTGATATTTTGAAACCAGCGCCTGAAGACAAGTTTTAGAACTCGGTAAGATCTTTCCAACGAGATATTAAACACTTTCAACGGCACAACATAGAGCAAGATATGATCGCATCAAATTCCACACGAGTTCGGAGTGAAATCAGAAACATTTGTGAATATATGGTTAATCTGTAACTTTTAATTAATGCATTGTAAATGAAGTTGGAAGAATAGATTTAGAGCTTCGATGTATCTTTCAAACGAGATATAATACGCTCCAAACGGATAAACACATAGCAAGATGTGAGTGTCACAAATACTTAGCCTTATCTCTATGATTTAGCGTTTTCAGCGAAAATAGATCACTTTTAGCGAAAGTGCAGTGTATTTTAGTAATTAGGCAATCATCCCTTGATATTTTGAAACCATAGCCTGAACACAAGTTTTATAACTCGGTAATATCTTTCCAACGAGATATTAAATGCTTTCAACGGCACAAAATAGAGCAAGATATGATCGCATCAAATTCTACACGAGTTCGGAGTGAAATCAGATACATTTGTGAATATATGGTTAATCTGTAACTTTTAATTAATGCATTGTATATGAAGTTGGAACAATAGCTTTAGAGCTCCGATCTATCATTCCAACGTGATATAATACGCCCCAAACGGATAAATATACAGCAAGATATGAGTGCCACTAATACTTAGCCTTATCTCTATGATTTAGCGTTTTCAGCGAAAATAGAGCACTTTTAGCGTAAATACAGTGTATTTTAGTAATTAGGCAATCATCCATTGATATTTTGAAACCAGATCCTGAAGACAAGTTTTAGAACTCGGTAAGATCTTTCCAACGAGATGTTAAACGCTTTCAACGGCACAAAATAGAGCAAGATATGATCGCATCAAATTCTACACGAGTTCGGAGTGAAATCAGAAATATTTGTGAATATATGGTTAATCTACAACTTTTAATCGGAATGAACCATGTTAGGGCGGGACCAGACAGTGTCGCCCTGAAACCTCGGCATATGCACGCTTCTTTTTTATCTGGATGAAGCGAGACGGCGAGCATTCGCTGCTTGTATTGAGCGATATGTTCCAGCGGGTCAGACGTACCATCGAACATCTTCATTGATGGCGCGGCGAATTTTCTTGGTATTTCCACATCGGTAATCTGTCTGCTAAAGGGGGGGTCTGAATAACATGTTCGTGAAGCACGATCCAAAGGTAGGGGAACTCCTAGTATTCTGCTGATTTTCTCTTGCATCTGACGCATTTGTTCGATCAGCATGGACATCTGATTTGCAACGACTGGGTGGAGTGGAACCGGAAACGAAGACGTCGCTCCCGCTATCTGGGTGACTTCAGGATGGGTTGGAGATGGGATGAAGACCACCTCGGGACGTCGTTCAAGAAGCGTCGACGTTGCTGACTGGTCGGGTCCGTCAGAGCGCCGTGGTTGGGGCTCTAAGAATGATACATTAGGCCCACTTCGCCTAGCATCCTGCATGAAACTTGACGGACCCGCTTCTCCATAAATTCTGCTACTGTAGCGAAGAGTTGACGGTTCCATTGGGGTAAAAGTCACACCAGTTGACGGATTGGAACGGGACGGACCAGGTTCCCCACTGGTTCTGCTCCTGTAATGGGGAAACGACGGCTCTGTCGGGGCGGAAGACAGAGTCGTCATAGGCATGCTTTGGGTTGCTCAATGTAGACCTGATCCGTTCGGTCTGACTCGAATAGATTCCGGAAAATAACAAGCCGGAATGCTGGCTGGTGGTGTAGTTGCTAGTATAAGAGGCGTGTAAGGAATAACCTGCGAGATGACCATTGAGTATGGCTCCCCGGTTGGCGTTGGTGACAGACCCAACGTAAGAGAGACTGGATCTGTCGATGTTGCAGGTGAATCCGTCGCTGCGGGGGAAAAACCGAGATCTAGCCTTGTTGTGGTAGTCATTGTGTCACTCCTCCGATTGAGTCTTGATTTTGAGGCTATTGACACCACAGATTGTACCTGGGACCGAAGCACATCGTTCTGCCGCTGAAGATGGGCCATCCGATCTGTCATCTCTCGCCGGATCTCTTCCCTTAACGCTTCTAGTTGTTCGTGAAAATCACTCACCAAAGGGTTAGCTCCTGACATAATTGATCTTTCTCTTGCACGAGGCCCCACGGTGGGCGCCAAATTATTTAAGCAATAATTTGATAAGCTAAAACTAATTAAAAAAGAAAATTATATGAAGAACGGGTCTCGTACAAGAGCAATGAAGGAGATGACAAATGAGTGAATAAAAGTGAAAGCTTGTGTATTATTCGAATATGAGCTGCCTTTGATTACAATGAGGATATCCTATTTATAGGAAGGGTAATTAAAGCCATAATGATGACTTTGTCCGTTACTGACGGGTTGGTCGCACTTTATGACGATTTCAAATCTGTCATAAAGGCCGGTCAATTACAATCAATATCTTCATTAATTATATTAAAGAGGCTAATATAATACATAAAGACGTTACAATAATTGTCATTAGGTCTTGCGAATGCTGCACTAGCTCGAGTTGTCTGTTACAGACGGTTTGACTTGACGGTTCCGACCCGACGGTTTCACAACTTGTCATTAATGTTGGTCAGCTCAAAATAAGTAACCTCCTTCCTTAATGTCGTTATTAACCATAATAATAAACACAAATCCGTTACAACTGTCATCATTAAGTCTCATTAACTTCTGTGATCAACCTTACTTAATGCATCATAAACCACCAAATTCTTGCTCTAACATTCTCCTTCTCACATCTTGTCCTATGACCAAAGGAGACGAGGAGTGAGTGGGAGCTGCTTTTAAAAACTTAGTTTGACTGTCTTGCAATTTCTTAGTTGTATCGGCTATCTTAAGTTCAAGACTTTCTGATTCTAAGGTTATCTTTTTGACCTGTTCTTTTGCATTATCTAATTGAATGCTGAGAGAGGTATCTTGGTCCAGATTCTCCTTTAAGACCCTGTAATTATTGTCTAATCTCTCCCTTAGTTCTTTAATGATGTTGTCCTTATCGAGTAAGGACTGATTTTGATTATGGCACGAGTAAGGAAGAGCAGATGTACTTAAAGCGCTTGTTGAGCATTCATCTTCGGGGATCGCAGCATCACCCTTTCTTTCTTCTTCATCTTCCACACAAGCCATCAGTGCAAATTTTTCCTCCTCCTCCTCTTCATCAGAAGTGTCTTCCGCCCAATGATCTTTTTATGCAAGCATTGCAGCATTCTCTTCTTCTTTCTGCACCATAAGCATCTTCTGCTTATTCCACATCATTTTGTGCTTGTAGAAGTTTGCATCCCTTTTTTTTGGCAGGCGACAGTCTTTGATGACATGTCCAGCCTTACCACAATTATAGCATTTGGGGGCATCTTCAGCTGTAGATGTCTTCCTAGAGGAGCTTTGATCATTGTACTTCTGCTTGTAATTTGAGGAGGAGGTTCTTAGCCTGTTTGAAGAGTTGTTCTTCTTCACAAATTACTTTTTCAGTAGGGCCACCTTCTTTTGAAGATCAGCAAGTTAAGCTTCAATATCAAGCTCTTCTTCGTCGCTTTCATTGTCTTCAGTCTCGACTACTACTTTCTTCTTCTTCTTCTTCTTCAGAGATTTAGATGTTCTTCTAGGCTGTGCTTCCATCACAAGAGCCAATGGATTTACACTAAACTGATCTTCTAGGCAATCAATGTCATTAACAAACTGCTTCAGGTGCTCATGAAGGGTGCAAAGGTCAATCTCATCAAGGTCGAGATGTTGCCTCACTTCCTTCACAGTCTTTCTCCATTCGGGGTGCAAACTGGACAGAAATCTTATATTCACTTCCATGTTGGACTTGAATACTTTAATCTTCCTCAGCTCATTTATCATCTTAACAAATCTGTTATAGGTCTCGTTCAGTGGTTCCCCAAAGGCAGCTTTGAAGGAATCATAAGCAATAAGTGTGCTAGCTTTCTTGGTCTTCAAGCTTATGCCTGTGCCTTGGAGTAGTTTCTCGATTTCGTCCCACATCTCCTTTGCAGTTTGCATGCTATCAATCAACACATAGATTTCATTTGGTATAGCTTGAAGCAGGTATGTCTTTGCCATAAGATCACCTTTCAGCCTTAACTTATCTGCTTCGGTATGTTCTGATGGAACTTTCAATCTCCTTTCAGGAATGATAGGAAGGTTATTGTCTGGATTTCCATCAACTGATATCGACAGCTCAGCGGGTCTTTCAAGGAGTGATTCAAGCATTGCAACGGAATTGTCTTTATGTTCAAGGAAGTTTAAGAATCGATTTCTCCACATCTGATATTCACCTCTCCTTAGAACTGGAGGGGTACTGCTGTTTCTTTGTGCAATAGATTCTGATGTCATTGCTGTTTTGAAACTGACCGTTCGAGATATTTGATCAGAAAAAGTTTCTAAGGCAGAGAAGTCGAGATTCTGAGTATCGAAAACCTGATCTCGAGATCTAAGATTTCGAAAAGGAGATCTCGAGATTGTAATCTCGAGTTTTAGAATATCGAGTTTTCAGAAGTCGAGATATGAAACTCGCAATTTCAAAACTCGAGATAAGACTTTCGAGTTTTAAAATATAGAGTTTTCAAGTTTCGAGTTCTTGATTTTGAGATCCTAAAGTCGAGAGTCCAATGTCGAGTTTAGGAATTCGAGACGCTGAATGTCGAGTTCCTGCAAAAAGAAAATTTCAAGTTTTTCAAATACAAAGATTGTTTTGAGGAGCCCTTGATGTTGAGATCCTCCTGCCAAAGTTTCAGGTCAAAATGCTGAGTAGAACTTGAAGAACCTGAAGTCTCGAGTTCTTAATGTCGAGTTCTTAGAGACTGAAAATTTGAGGAAATACAAAAAAGAGATATACTGCTTGATCATCTGAGAGATGTGATTCTAACAGTATACCTTTTACAACATTTAACGCAAAAACAAGATTACAGATGATAAACTCGAAAAATACAGGTACGAAACAAAAGCAGAGTCTTTTGCAGGTTGTTCATCTGATAAGTTCTCGATCGGCTCTGATACCAGTTGTTGGTCCCTGTTTAGAGATTTAAGCTAATCTAACAGCAATATGACAGTATAACAAAGATGAGAATCACAGAATGATGAATAAGATGAAGATCGTTGAAACCCTTCTTTGATATACAGTAGACCTTTTACAGAATGATATGTGCGTCAAGAGCTCTAAGGTCGATTGCTAAAGTTGGCGCAAACATAAGCCTTATGCGCCTTTTTATATGCGCATGCAGGGTTTGCGTAAAGGCTTTATGCCAGGTATATGGGCCTGCCAATATTGGCCGCATATCCTTTATACCCTAATAAATACAAAGTGAATACATAAAGGTATGATAAAGGCTAATCTATTACAAGAACAAAGACAAGCTTGATTCACAACAGAATAGTCTCTAACAGCTTTTGATATTAGATCCAAAATATGATGTTGTTAACCTCAATTTTGCTAAAGTGCCAATTTTGCTAATGTTGTTATTTTTAGGGATGTTTTAAATCCTGAACATTTATATATATTAAATCTATTAACATGTAGGTACTATTGTCAAAAAACATATATTTACTGTACATCCATACTGTATTTCGATCATTAACTTCATTTTAGATTTGCTAATTTTGAAAATCTTATATATTCATCTCATTATTTTCATCACTTTTGTTTTAGTATTATATACGGGTATTGAGGAGCGGAGGGAGGGGCAACCTATGCCGTTGTCCACCACAAAATTTAAAGATACTCAATTTTTTATAAAAAAAATATAGTTTAATTTGTATCAGCCTAGTCTGCCCCAAGTTGCATTGTGACTCCACCCCTATGGTATGTCATTGTTGGAAAAGGTGGAATCTCTCCACACCCCGACCCGACAGGATTTTGGGGAGGATGTAAGTCACGGTGACTCAGTCGGCCCAATGATGGTAGACCTTTTACCCGTGCGCATCAGAGGTCCAGCCCAGCACGCAGGAGTTGTAACCTTCACACGGCCGCTGCGAGTTTCAAACCTTGGTCATTGTTCCAAATTTCTCACCATTGAACCAATTGAGCTACCCGTGTGGGTCCCTATGTCATGTCATTGGCCGTTATTAATAACCTTTCATAGCATAAGAATGAGCCTCTCATAAAAGCTTCCTCCTATGGTGGTGAAGTGTTATCAAAGATACTCCCTCCGTCCCTTAAAACTTTAATTTGCCAACTTTTCTTTCTTGGATATTTCATTAACTTTGCCACTTTATTTCCCTTTTAAATAAAGAATTTGTGATTCCAATTAATTTTCTCTCCTCTGCACAAACCTCAACCACATAGTTTTTACTTTATTCCAATGCCGGTCAAACTTGGCAAAGTTTTAAGGGACGGAGGGAGTATTTTTTAGTACAATACGCAGAGGCGGCTTGAGCATTTTGGAGGCCCCAGACGAAAAATAATTACTATGTACAAATCACTTTTAAAATCAGATAAATTGAATAAAAATCGCCTTATGAAAAAAAGCATATTCAAAGTCCACGATATAATGTTTGTAATATTCAAAAGGATAATTTTAAAATGCAAACTTTTTCAAAACACAAGGAAAACTTGTACTTGTAAAAGTATTAAGAGACTTCAAGAACGAGACTCAGAGAGAAGAGCTGAAGAGTTTTAGTTGATTCACTAACCAAGGGCCCGTGTCGACGGCGGGCAGTGAGGCATATATACAGTAGCCGATTAGCGGTCTGTGTTGGGCGTTGATGCGTGTTGAGATCGGCTTTTGATAGTTTTTTCCTAACTTTAAGGTGTCATAAGTCTCAATTTTAAGCTCAAGTTATATTTACCGGCCGTTGGTTCGAGTTTTGGTATTTTTGGAGTCAAAATCAGGAAATTTGAGCCTGGCACCGGTGTTTGAGAAGCAACAGGGACGAGTTGAGAAGCATTTTAGAGTTGATTAGGAGCATTGGAGATCAGTGAGGTTTTAAAGACAAAGTTTTGAAGACAAAAGAGCTCTAGAATTGGCTACGGGATCAAAAGAAGACGAATAAAGCTTGAAAACTACGATCAGGATGACGTTCTGTCAATCGTTCAAGCATATCTTTTTTTAGAAACATCCAAAAAACATAATTCAAGTTTCATATGAAAGCCAACTTCAAGGGCTAAAAATTATATGAAGACACAATTGTGAGAATCTGAGAGAAGCAAGGTGAAAACAGACGATGAAGTCAGACAATCTCTGTTGAGATTTCAGAATGCGACCTTCCACCATTTTATTCATATATTTTTATTGGATGATTCAAATCCAATTTTGCAAGTTGTGTTGGATAGAAGACTTCATTAGCTACAACTTTGATGAAGGACGAATAGTCAAAAGTGAACTATAAAGCTGATTTCTGCTTGCAGTTGTCGCTTCGTGTATTGGCGGTCTGCGAATACCACCTAATACTAATACCGGAGTAGAATTTTTTGGAGGCCCACTTGGTAGTTGAGGCCCAAGGCAGTTGCCTGGCCCAACTGCCCTCAAAGCCGCCCCTGACAATACGTAGTATTATTTAAAATATGAAGATTATATGAGCATATTCTTTAAAATATGAAGATTATATGAGCATATTCTTTATTAAAAAAATTCAAAAAATATAAAATTTATAAATTACACACAAATATAATACCTAAAATCATTGTCTAAAGTTTAACATCATTGACCACGAAAAGTCAAATTAATCAATTTTTTTGAACGGAGGGAGTATTTTTCATGTTAGAGATACATTGTTTCCTCAAGAAGTGTTAGAGAAATAACATTGTACTTCTTATTTGATAATTCATAATTTTAATGTTTTATTTATTAACTGCTGGCCATGTATGGTATTATCCAGGGGCGGATCCAGGATAGAGAGATGGGGTGGGCTAAGCAGCAGTAATTTTGTTTTACTATACATACCAAATTTAGCCCAGGGTTGTTATCGAACAAAGATTTTTTTGAATTATATACTCGAGTTCGAGCTTGATTTCGAATCTAATTTAATGAATTGAGTTTAACAAGTTTCGAACTCGAACACGGAGTAGGTTTTGAGTTTGAATAATTATTCAAGCCAAGATCGAACATAATGATGTTTCGATCCGAACACGAGCCTATCGTTCACATATAAATTATACTATTGTACATATCATAAAATTTAAACATTTTAGTGCAATTTTTATAAATTTATTAATGATTAATAAAAATTTGAATACTCTAAACTTCTACATTCGAGCATGTCTATCGAGCATTGAAATCCAAATTTGAGATAGTTTGGATTTCAGGGACTACAGCATGTGGAGGATCCTCATTGACTAGATTTTGCACTATTGTAGGTATAGGTTCAGAACTCCCTTCACCAGTTTGACGATTCACTTTCGAAAAGAATGATGAAATCAACTTCTTTCCCTTCTTGGCAACATGTTCATTATCCATTCTAAAAAACATTTTCAATATTGGTATATATTAAAATACTTATATATAAAAAATAAAACTATTTAATTATGTATTGAAAAATTCAATTAATAATCAAAATGATTGTATGATTCCCTAGCCCTAAAACTCTAAAATGCTAAAAATAATAATAATTAATACATTAATAGTTTAATACACAATCGGTTAATCACAGTTTACAAATTCACGGCAGAAGTTCATAACTTCACTGATTCATAAATTAAAATTCACGAACTACACAAATTAAAATTCAACACCAACACCAAACTCAATCGGTCAAATTATACCAAATGGGCACAAATTACTTATATTCCCTTTGTAGAATTCCCTTTATATTCGATGATTACATACGAGAGTTTATGCCGTCAACTAATCTCACGGGAAAATAGGTGGATCGTTTACTTAAACATGCATTATCTACAATTCTTCAAAATAATCCAGTGGATAATCTATACTAAAGGGATAATTCTTTGAACAATTTATTATATACGTACTCCAGGTGATAACAAACTAAAATAATTATTGTGACTTGTGAGAAACTGTCTCCGCCATTACATATAGTAATAAAAAATTAATTATATATATAAGTTTAGGACTACATAACACATTATTGTTTGTTTAGATAATGCATCAACTATTTTTGTTGATTATCTTGAAGGGAAAATAAATTACGAGATCGAGAAATCAATAAAATGATCAATTTTTTAATAACTAGGAAATTAAATTGTTTAATACGTTTCCTATATAAATGTTACCATAAAATCACTTCTCATCCAATAACCACTTAACAAAAAAAGATACTTTACTCTTCTAACGAATTCTCCATAATTGATTGTGTAATTCGTTCCCAATCTCATCGTATCTTATCTTATTTATTAAGCAAATTGGACACGTACAATTTGATAAAAGTCGAATTGAAATATAATTAAAAAATTAAGTTAATTAAATGCGGATCTCCTTTCAAAAATAAATGCAGAGCTATAATAAGTGAAACTACGGTACCTTTCTAAAAAATAAGGTACGTATCTATCATTAATTTGATTGAATCACATCACTTTATCATTTTTAATTTAGATTTAAATAATTCAATTGCTACATTCTCATTGGTCTATGTGGACAAAGATATGGTACCTTATGGGTACCATAGAATCTACCTAACATGAATTGGTAACGGTATTCTTCCGTTCTTTTTTAAATACAACGATCCACTTTTCACGTTTGCCAACGCACAAGTTTAACCACATATATCTTTCATACCTTGTTAGTAAAAAATTAAAAAAAAAAGATTTTGAAACATTAAAATGAAAAGAACACGTGAATAGTGCAAAAAGTTCAATGTTAGCATTTAAAAAAAATATCAGATGGAGTATATCTTATCTTGAAGTGAGACAAGAGTAGTATGATACGAAATCTAGCTTCAAATAAAAAATTACAAAATATTGAAACGAGATAATTAGCATTGGTAAAAAATTAAAAAAACGCTTATTATTAAAATGTATCTTGGATGGACAATTATATCTCAGTCTCAAAAAAAACTTACCATACCCTAAAAAAAATTAACATAATCCGGAAAAATTGAAAGTTTGAAACCCTAGATGGTGAATGTAGGTAAATACATATATTTAATATTTAATTAAATTAAACTCTTGATGCCGGGAGTTGAACCTCTGCCGGTTTATTATCGGAGGGTGAACGTTCACCGCTGTAGATCCACGCATAGTAAGCATACACTATCAGTTGAATCGCTCCGGCTATTGCTCCTAGACCATTGCTAATCTGCAAAAATATTATTTATTTGGAAACAAAATCAATAATAGGAACTACATATTATTTATTTGGAAATAAAATAAATACTACGTTATAGGTTTTTAAATTTAATTTTGTGACTTAATTAAGCATGCGGTAAGGATTACAGAATAATCTAAATAAGAAAAATATTAAATTGGATATTACCAGGAGGAAAACATCAAGCCTTTTGATAAGAGCATAGCATGTCCAGCAGAGCCCATTTGCGAAGCAAGTGAATGAGAGCCAAAATGGCATATATTCTACACTTTTCGTTTTATAAACTTTTTTCTGCATGCAATTAGATATAAAGAATTATGTTTGACAGAGTATCAATTAATTAATCACAAATTATTATCATTTTTTAATTTTTTTTTGGAAGAAAAAAAGAGTAATACGAGTACTATGGCATCTTAAATAACACGAAATAGAATTTAATTTGCACAGTACAACAGTATTAATTATATATTATTGATTAATGAAAAACTAATAAGTAATAACCTAACTATAATAGTAACGAAATATTATATACTAATAATGTAAATATAAATTATATACCACGACGAGTAATGGTGAAGAATACATCATGATGTTGAAGATATCAGCGAAAACTCCCACAAAAGAAGCTCTACTTTCCAGCTTTCGGAAGTAAAGCAGGGTGAAGAGCGCGAGTACACCCACGAAACATACTTCTCCAAAAAGAAAAAATGATATTCTTGTCTGCATGCAATAAAATATAAAATTATTAATTAATATAATCATTAACTAAAATAATTCCACATACAATAAAACATCAAAACACCACCGTATTTAACATAATTAATTAAATAATAATACAAGTGCGAAATACGGTTTTTTTATTAAAAAAACTCGTATAACCATCCTAAAATCTACATTTGTTCAAAGAGCATCATCAAGCAATTCAACCAGATTGAAAATTTTTTTTATTAAAAATACGACGATCGGTCGTTATTGAGAATTGAATTACTTAGTTTTCGATCCTAATCAAGTACTCCCTACGATCCTTAATTAACTTTACTCTTTCCTTTTTGGGTTGTCCCATATTAAACTTTACACTTCCTTATTTGCCTTATTTGGCAAACAAATCTACACCAAACAGTGAAAAACAGTGTCAAACAATGTCAAACAGTTTACTCTACAGTAAAGTAGAATTTATTTCCTTAATATGTGTGAAGTCAAAGTGTAAACTTCATTAAAGACCGGAGAGAATAATTAATTCACATAATCATTGTGATATGATTAAATTAATTAACATATAATTCTCTAAAAAACACGAGATTGCGGCGATCAAAATTCACATAAGAATCGGAAGGATATGGCATATCCTTGTATAAAACACTTTAACACAAGCTATATGAAGCGAAAACATACCCTCCGTTTGTTTTGACGGTCATAATAGAAGTAGATTCCTACGTAAACTAATTCAATGACGAGACCCAAACCATTGATGGTGACCACAAGGAGACTGTCAGGCTTCACAATCGGAAGGCCATAAAACACCCACAACATACAATTCAACACCGTTGCGACGTAAGGGTAAAATTGGAAACCCTCCACATCTTTCTTCTTCCCAATTTCAATAAATGTTTTACTGCATGATATGGCATGTGGAGATCAGTAAAACCAAATTTGTCAGTTCTCTTAAAAATATTTAAAACACGTAATCATTGTAATCGTGGTATTAACTAATTAATCATTTACTCACATAGGTACGAGGAAGAGGCAGCCGGAAATAATATTTCCTGTGTACATATATCACATAAAACCAATCAATAAAACAAACATAATCATCTTCGTTAGCCACTACAAAAATATGCGGGATCGGCAGGATTCACCAAAATTCACAGAGGATTTGATAAAAACACGGAATCCGTGCCAAAAACACGATCTATTCGGCTCATCGATCGATTTATATCAGATCAATCCTGTAATCTTTTTGTAATGAGCATGTGTATATTCTGAATATGCATGTGTGTATAGTATAATATCAATGTATTCTATGCTAATTAAGACGTATATGATAATTTATTGAGACGATTCGTACCGATTATACCAACACCCGTACGTATATGTCCGGCGCTAACCATAATGACGATAGATTATACTGAGACGAGAGTAAAATTTCGATGAGATCTTGAAGAGCGGAGTGAAATTGTACAAGAGGCTATCAGTATTTATATACAATTAGTCGATCGTGGATAGGAATAGAAATACACTTTCAAATTAGATAGGATTGTAATCCAGGCCGGATGTTATACGATGTACCACTTACGCCGCATTTCCCTAATATATCTCTTGACCTTGTACTCCCTATTTGTTTTTTTTGGAAGAATTTGGTTTAAATTGAAATCCCAACATTTAGATAATGGGTAATCTGACAAATAGAATCTTGACAACTGTTGTTCCGTGAACCAGACTCAGAGTTAACCATCTCATCCAAAACAATATAACTCGTTGATTCATTAATGGGCACAAATGAGCCAAAAACGGTTACCCTAATTCTGTTGTCACCCACATCCAAAATCAACGTCTTATAAACTGGAATAATAAAGAAAAAGAAAATAACAAAACATGCATAAAAATTACTGGAAAAATAAACAAAACAAATAAGATAAGACTTCTTCCAAACCCTAGATTTACTTGCTCTTCGTGGCGGCGGCTCAGGACGGGGACGCACCCGCCGCTTATCCGCCACAATCTCAACATCAGCTTCATCTAGATCTAGTTCTTCTTCTGCCCCAATTGTCATCTTCTTGTATTTTTTCACGAAACTGTCCATATAAACCTGTTACTTTAACCTTTTGCGAGAACTTTACCAAAATCCTCCTTGTGATCCCCTCCTTCTTCCAATAATAACAACCTTCTCGGCGCCGTACTCGCTTGAGCGAACACCGCCGAACAAAACAAGCTAGGCGTTGCCTGAGACGGCAACCCTAGAGAGAGAAAGTTGGTGTTAGTAAACTTTTTACAGTTAAAACACTTTGTACTCTGTATTTGTTAATTAATCCTTTACCAATTTATTATTAGGAAAAATGAGAAAAATTATGGAGTACTTTTTTATTTTGGAAAAGTAAATAGGTGTAAAAAAGTTTTGAAATTCCAAAATAAGACTATCATTTTTTTTATTCCTTGAATAGGAGTAAATTTCTATCAAATTTGGCATTACTAAGCTTTAAAACATGACATTTTTCCCAAACTTGGCAGATTACTCTTATTCATGAAATAAAAAACATGATACTCCGATTTTAGAATTTCAAAACGTTTTTGCTTCTATTTAAATCAATTTCTATTGACTAATCTCTATTTATTTTGGGATATGAATGTCCGTTTTTTTTAATTTAAATATTTGTATGTTTTCTATTAATTTTGATTGATTCATTGAAAAAGGGTTTTTCCTTAAATATTACTCCCTCCGGTCCGTATTAAAGTTCTCACTTTCCTTTTTGGGATATCCCTTATTTAAGTTCACACTTCCATTGTAGGAAACAAAACAGTGCAAAACAGTGTCAAACAGTGTCAAACAGTGCCAAACAGTGCACTCCACAGTAAAGTCAAATTTATTTTCTTAATCGAAGTCAAACTGGGAACTTTAATAGGGACCGGAGGGAGTACTAACAAAAAAGTAATGGAAAAAATTATTAATTACGGAGTAGTAACTTCGATTGTTTTAAATAATAAAACTCAATTATGAACGCAGACATGTCCTCGATTAAGAAGAATATCTATTATCACTACTTTCAAATCATTTAATTAATTCTAACTAATAAATATTTTAATTCATTATCTTGTCCTAGATTATGGTCCATCCTTTATACCGTGTGCAAAAAGACACTCCACTAGGACTCTCATTTTTTGGATTAATACAACCGATTACATCTAATCATTGTTTTAGCATAAAAATAGGACTCTGTAATCTGGACTTTCTAGATAAATAATGCTCTCCATAAATTAACATCACAAAATAGAAATTTACTTTAGACTAGATTTTTCACCCGTGCTTAGCACGGGATGCAGTTAGTAAACAACATTTATTTGGGAATATATAGAAATATTGTGTAAAAATAAAACAGTGCATACATTGCTTTTAAAAAAAAGTAAATGAAGATTAAAAATTGGGAAAATCCCAGTTTTGGTCCCCCAATTAGTCATCATATTCAAATCTCAGACCCGTGTTTTTGCTTTTTTAAATGTCACCCCCGATTTATCAGAATTGTTTTAAATGTCACCTCTGCCGTTAAAAATCTTACGAACTCCGTGTGGCTATCCATTTTTCAGGGTTAAACATATAGCTTCACATTGTTATACATTTAAATCCTTAAGTCGAGTTGTCGTCAACCCTTTATCACGATTATCAGTCCAACTTGAAATGTTTTGCTTAATCCTTTGATCTGAACTCTTTTCAGCCAACTTTCCGTGGGACATGGCGTTCGAATATTGAAGCTATATTGAAGCCAAGATTTCTGTTTAAAGGTCGAAATTGAAGACGAAGAACCCTAAATCATATGACAATGGTTGCACCTCTTGAAAAATCCAAACGGCTGAAGAACTGACGAAGGGAAGAAAGCTTCCCAAGAAAATGGCGTCTACCTCACTTGAATTATACAAAGAAAGTTTGATTTATACTCGATTTAGGGATTTAAACGTATAAGGATGTGAAGTTAAATGTTTACCCCTGAAAAAATGAAAAGCCACACGGAATTTGTAAGAATTTTAACGGCAATGGTGACATTTAAAACAATTCTGACAAATCGAAGGTGACATTTAAAATAGCAGAAACACGAATCTAGGATTTCAATATGATGGCTAATTGGGGGATCAAAACTGCGATCTTCCCTTAAAAATTACAAATTATTATATACGTAGTACTTCACAATTGTGAACAACATTCATTATCTTCTTTGCGGGTTTAGATATTTAAAGATATTCAATAATACTACGGAACGCGTGTGATGCATAACTTTTTTAATATTTGTTGAATAATGTGAATCACACGTTAATATAATAATTTTGCACATAAGAGAGTATTTGTCTAGGTAACATACACAAATAGAGGGGATCAAACCAAAGCCAAGAGACATACTTCTTCAAAATACATGGAAGGAATACAAAAGAAATAAATGGAAATTAGGGGGCTCGACCTGACCCAGTTAAAAAGAAAAAGAAAAAGAAATTACAACTAAGTAAAGGAAAATTACCACTCACACCCCTGTACTATCAAAAATATATTCTTACTCCCCTCCCCATCATTCAAATAGTTAGGGTTAAAAATTACTTTTCTAACAGAACTGATTGAAGTTATTATAAAAGACCATTTTAATTATTCACATATTTTTTTCTTTATGTTATTAGTAAAATAAGTTTTAATTTTTTTTCATAATTCGGCAAATTTAGTCAAAATTCACCTATATCCACCACATTTCATCAATTCTAGTAGATTTAGCCGATTCGATCAAAGTAAATTTAGTAATTAGAGAACACTAAATTTTTGTGTTGGTTTGACCAAATCAAACTAAACCAAACTGAAATGAAACTAATCCGGTTGTAATCAACCATTTGCAATTCAATTTAGTTTCATACTCCCTCTGTCCCGAAAAGGTAAAGTTGACTTTCACGTGGATTAATAAAGTAAAAACTGTATGGTTGAAATTTGTGCCACATATTCCTTACTTTAAATGGATATGAGAAAACTTTTTTGGGACATCCAAAAAAGGAAATTTGGTCAACCTTTTCGGGACGGAGGGAGTAACTACTAAGTCATACGTAGTGTAACACCGTCCCCAAGTATATTTACTTTTAGTAAATCATGTAATAAATCTGGAATAATGATTATGAATTTACGAGGTTGTAAATTTTGTTTTTACTTTCGCGTGAATAGTGAATTGCACGTGGGGCCCACATTGGGAGCGGGGGCTGCCCGATAATCCCGGGACCACATATTCTATTCATCTTGGCCTAGATAATATTTATATGATGATACATATTTTAGTTGGGCCATAGAAAGGGCATGGGGTTGACCGGTTGTTCAAACAAGGTCCAATTACCGATTTACCGGTATTGGTAATTCATCGGATAACAGCCCGAAATGGATTTCGGAGACTTCTAAATTAAAAGTTGAGGAATGTATATTCACTATAAGGTCCCGTATGAGTTGTGAATGTGTGGTATATTTTATTTGGCCCAATAAAATAAAATATAATTAAAACAGTCCGATAAATACAACTTTCGGGGCCGAATGTACATTTCGGGAAAAATGGGGATGACCTCCCATATGAGTGGGGGCCACTCCACGTTTTTGTGTGCTCAAAGTTTACTTAAGGGGATGGATTATGGGAGAGTGTGGTGTAGAATAGGTGAGGGGATGGGTTGGTGTGAGGATGACATGAGGTGGACCTCACATCCTACACTCATTGGCCATTTGAGACAAAACTACTTTCACAACCCCCTTCCTCATATCAAAATCGACCAATACCAAAGGAAAGAGAGAAAGGAATCTCTAAGTCCATCCTCCATTGCTGCAAATCAAGTTCAAGCAAGGTTGGTCCAACGAAGGTGATTAAACAAGGGAAAAGTTAAGAAAAGTGTGAAGGATTGAGGTAATAACTTTATAATAACTTTTACCCTACTTTTTATTTTATCATATGGCTTATATAGCATATGGATGACCCCTAGGCTTGTTCTACACGTTTAGAAATGTAGAATGAGGGGTTGGAAGGTAGTTCTAAGTCCAAGAATAGACTTAGAAGCCAAAGTGACCGGTTCGCCGGAAAATACTCTTTTAGAGGTTATTTGTGTTGATATGGGTTTTGTGATGATAAAAACTTGTTAGGAAGTTGTCTAAGGGGTTCCTAGAGCTTTCACAAAGTTGAAAGGGTCGCCGGAGTCATCGCCGGAGTTCTTCAAAGTTCGCCGGAGTTTTGCCGGATTTCAACCGGGAAGGGTAGAACTTCATAAAGCTCATTCGAGGTGAGTGGATGGCTTAATGTCTTGTAACTCTTGGGTTAAGTATAAGATTACCTAAAGAAACGTTATAAGTATTCAAAATGATGTTTAAAGGAATTTAAGCATGTGATTAGCCAAAGTGAATTGGCTTATGTGAATAATACTACATGATTATGCATGCTAAAAGTATAAAATGTGTATACAAACATATGTGATGTTTTGGATGGTTAAAATGAGATATTTTGGTTGTTTAAGACCCAATACGTGTTGTATAAAAGTTTCGGACCGATGGGAGATCATACGAGGGGTCAACAGACCGTCGTCGTTGGGCAAATGGTTAACCGGCGCCAACCATATGGACGAACCGGCACCGATTATGCTACTGCCTGGCCGGTATGAAGGATTTAACACATAACCGGCACTGGGTTAGGGCATAACCGGCGCCGGGTAAGCTGTTGCCACGGATTCCGACTTTTGCCAAAAATGTGGTTCGGGTCCGGTTCGAAGGGGGTATTCACCCCGGACACCCTATATAAGTATATTGTGCATGGAATTGCATGGATTATGAAATATAAATGGTAAGTTTAATACCTAATGATTAAACTCTAAGACTTGGTCGAGTCTTGATAAACGATTATGACATAGACCCTATCTATGCATGATAAGCAGTAGATCATAGAAGTGAGACTAAGATGGTGGAGAACCCAGAGACAACGGTACTGTCCTCAAAACTCATATGTTTAGGTGGTACAGGACCCAAGGACGATGGTACAGTCCTCAAAACTCAAATGTATAAATGGTGGAGACCCAAGGACGACGGCACTGTCCTCAAACCTCGGTGTATGAATGGTGGAGACCCAAGGACGACGGTGTTGTCCTCAAACCTCGGTATGTCAATGGTGGAGAACCCAGGGACGATGGTACTGTCCTCAAAAATCGGGTTATGAATTTATTAGGGCTAGGAGAAGTCCTATAAACTCATAGGTATATGGGTGGGTTGGGTTTGAGTCAAGGACATTGGCTACTACTATTTTCCCAAATAAACAATGACCTACGGGTCGGGTATTTCCATGTGTGTATATATATATATACTGATATGTATTTTATAACTTGGGGAAAGTACTATACGTGTATGTATCACCCTATATTCGGGTCTTATATTTGAAACGTTAGTTACTCTACATTTAGCTTGCTACTCGCTCGGTACTTGTACTGACCCCTTCGGGGGGGCCACCATTTTCAGGTTGAAGTTAGGGCTTGCTACCTGCACCTTCCCACGGGTGAAATCAATTCAAGGAAACGTGGTTCTTGCTTCCTTATTTCCTTTCAAACTACCAAACACTTGCTCATGGATATTTGATTTACTATAAACTATTTTCGGCCTGTGAGCCCATGTCTTGGCCGGTTGTGGCCCATGATTTATCATTGAATATTTCCGCTATTCATTGGTTGAATGTGATGTTGTTATATGTATGTTTACTACTAAGTATGGATGGATTATGTTCATAGATGCCTTGTTTGATTAAGTCACGTTGACTTGCGGGTGACGTCACTTGGTCATACGGCGGTTGTACACGCGTTTAGATGCGGTCTGGGGCGTGACAATTAAGTGGTATCAGAGCCAACTCAGTTCTAAACTATGTAATCAACCTCTCACAAGAGATTTTACAAAAAGGATTTTACCGAAAACCATGAGCATGTATTTTGACGTTCATAGAGCTATTGTTACCTAGATTTCAAGGTCTCTAGTTGTTAAGATGGTACCCTTAACAATTGGTATGACGGTGACTTAGGACAATACTTGTCTACAACATTTTCCGTCAGTTGACATTGATTGGAATCTCATGACTCGTTTAAATTCCTTTTCAGAAATGGAAGGTAAACGTATGCCGACAAGAAACAATCCGAGGGGGCAAACACCGGTAGCTTCTATTGGGGCTAGATGGGTCGCATGTCACGCCCTAGACCTAGCCGGACACGTCAACAACCCGCCGTACAGTACGAATAGTCAACCGCAGTCCAACTCATCCATACTATACAAGGCGTCTTGAATACCATTCACACATAGTACATCCATAAACAATCATAATGTAAAACATTTATTTAAAGCAGCGGAAACATATAATATAAGTGTTTATGCCACACCTTGGCAAACATGGACATACAAGCCCCCAAATAATTATTCAAAAATAATATCCATGAGCATTATTTAAATTGTTTTCAAAACAGAAACGGAAGAAGCACGAACCAAGTCTTCTTCCCTTGATCTCCCCGAAGCAACGGGTGGTGGTAGCAACCTTCAAGTTCTACCTGAAACTGTGAGGTGGCCTCCCCCGTGAAGGGGAGGTCAGTACTTGAAAGCATTTGACAAGTACAATGACAACTATACCGAGTATAATCAACTCTTTAACTCCTAACACCCTCAAAATAGGGTGATATCATAATATAAATAATAATTTATATTTCCCACTTATTATCTCTATAATATGTAAGTTCATTTATTTGTCGGCACACGGCCCTTCTCATATATTCTTTGCATTTATCCTTTGTACAACCCAACCCGTGGGTCTTATTATTTCTACGGGATTTGCTACCGCTGTCGGAGACCTCATGAGGTTCTCGGTTCGGATTTCATCATCCTGCCCCTGGACACATACCCATCATCCCGTAGGAAGGTAAGGCCCTTCGGGGTCCTATCTTATGTGTTACCGCTACTGGAGCCTAGTTAGGTCTCCGATTCGGATTCCACCCTATCCAACCCCGCTCTCTAGAGTCGGGAAGGGCCATGGTCCTTACTTATTTCCATAATTCAATCGGCTATCCTCAAGGACTACCGAACACACCCCGTAGGCCAATCCTATATCTAGGATCAATTTATTATTTACTTTATCTTGGGTATCCCTTAAGGCCTACCCCTAGTATAACTTAAAGTTCATACTTTCCTACCTTAAAGCATCTCTTAAGACTACTTAAGGCATAACATTTCACAATCCAACCTTAGGATCATTCTTAACAACATTTCATTTTAATGTCCAACTAGTATCTTAATACTAGTCAAATTAATTCCAACAAATCAAGTTCTCAACTCATGGTCATATAGACAATTCCAACTGATTTTCCATCGAGAATATCATTTATCTCAATATTCAAAATATCACTTTAAATCACTCATATATTCTAATATGAAGTAAAAAGTATATTTCAATATAATTTCATAGTTAATCCCATTGTCAATCAACATACACATAACACATGATCATACATAATTTATTCTCAAATTTGTATATCATGCTCCGTTTCTCTTAGACAATAGTCTTCTCATTTTTAGGCATTTTTTTACCCCGGATCTCATTTTTAGGCATTATTAATCATTAATAATCCATAAAAACACATTTAATTACCTTAGGTAATCTCATGAAATTAACTCACTAATTATAAGCAATATAGTGAGTCATCCTCACCTTATGATGTGCTCAACTAGCTGCCTTAGTGAAGCCCCTCGATTCGTCCTCGTTCTAGGCCGTTCAAGAGTGAAAAATCTGGAAATCAAGTGAAAGCCGGGCGGCTTTCGTGAAAGTTGGGCGGCTTTCGGGCCTGCAGCTCGAAAACAGTCCCCAACAATGGTGGTTTTCCGGCGGTTTCGACTCATATCGATTCCACAACTCTTCTAAGTTAAATACCACCATTCTATATCAATATTCTATACTTTTAAACATGTAGAACTTCATGTTTACTCCACCATATGATTTCTTGAAAATCATACAATAATAAACTAGTTAAAAGAATAAACATGGAGTTCTTACCTTGAATTCAAGCTTTATCTCTTGGATCTTCTAGTTCCTTTCTTCGTCTGAGGTTGCTGTTTGTGAGAGTCCTTCTATTGCTCTCTCCTCTCTTAATTTCGTCCGCAGGAGTAGGATGGGTAAGGGGAGGGTATTCCTTCTCAATCAATAGCAATTGATTGTGTAGATAGGCCATGGGGCATGTGTTTTTGTCTCAAGGAGACTTCTCACCCCCTCCTACGTACTACTTAGTCCACTAGCACACATAAAAACGCGGGGTGGCCCCCACTTATGTGGGAGGTCATCCCATTATGTCCCGGTGTGTACAATCGGCCCCGAAAGTTGTATTTCTCGGACTGTTTTAATTATATTTTATTTTATCGGGCCAAATAAAATATATCACGCGTTCCTAATAATTATGGACCTTTAGAATAGATGCACATTCCCCAACATTAATTTGGGAGTCTCCGAAACTCACTTCGGGCTGTTATCCGCTAAATTACTAATACCGGTAATTGGGCCTCTTTTGACCCACTGGTCAACTCCATGCCCTTCCCATGGCCCAAATAAAATATCCACCACCATATAGATGTCATCTAGACCAATATGAATATAATATGTGGTTCGGGAATTATCGGGCGGTCCCCCGTTCCCGCTGTGGGCCCCACATGCAATTTACTATTCACGTAAAAGAAATAATAACAATTAACAGTTACACAAATTTCATAAATCATCCTTCAAGGTTTATTACATAATTTACTAAAAGTGAACATGCTTGGGGACGGTGTCACAAGTTCACCCCCCTCCCCCCTTAACGAGAATTCCGTCCCCGAAATTCACAACGCTCATTCGAACAGGAAAGCATACTGTTCCCTCATAAGGGCTTCTGTCTCCCAAGTTTCTTCTTCAACTCGGTCACTTTTCCAAAGGATTTTAACCATTAGAACTTTCTTGCTCCTCAACTTTTTGACTTGCCTGTCAAGTATCCTCACCGGTTGTACGGCATAATTCAAGTCTTCCCGTATTTCCACGGGCGGTTTCTCTAACACATGAGATGGATCCGTAATATACTTCTTAAGAATAGACACATGGAATACATTATGTATTTTCTCCAATTCCGGAGTCAACTGTAATCGGTATGCTATGGCCCCAATTCTTTCAAGAATCACAAATGGCCCTATGTAGCGTGGGTTAAGTTTCCCTCGGCTCTGAAATCGGATGATTCCTTTCCAAGGTGAAACCTTCAAAAATACCTCCTCTCCAACCTTAAACTCTAAGTCTCTTCGACGCTTATCGGCATAGCTCTTATGTCTATCCTGTGCCGCTTTAAGTCTCTCACGAATCATCTTCACCTTTGACTTGGTGATTTCCACCAGTTCCGTGCTCTCGAGTTTGACCATGCCAACCTCATCCCAACACAAAGGTGTACGACATCTCCTCCCATACAATGCCTCGTATGGAGGCATGCCTATACTCGCCTGATAACTGTTGTTATAGGCAAACTCCACAAGTGCCAAATGGTTGTCCCAACTCCCTTGGAACTCCAATGCACAAGCTCTCAGCATATCCTCTAATATCTGTATAACCCGCTCGGATTGCCCATCCGTTTGTGGATGAAAATTTGTACTGAATTTCAACATTGTCCCCGTAGATTCTTGGACATTCGGCCAAAATCAAGATGTGAATCGCGGATCTCTATCGGATACAATGATTATCGGAACCCCATGTAGCCTCACGATCTCATCCACATACAACTTGGTTAACCTCTCCAGTGCATAGGTGGTGTTGATAGGTAGAAAATGTGCACTCTTCGTGAGCCTATCAACCACAACCCATACGGCGTCATAGTTCTTGACCGTCCGTGGCAGACCCACCATGAAATCCATAGTCACATGTTCCCACTTCCATTAAGGAATGGAAAGTGGCTGTAATAACCCAGCTGGATGCTGATGTTCTGCCTTAACTTGCTGACAAGTAAGACACCTACTGATGTACTCGACTATTTCTCTCTTCATACCAGACCACCAGTAACTTCCTTTCAAATCACGGTACATTTTCGTGCCTCCCGGATGCATGGCATACGCCGATGAATGAGCCTCCTCTAAGATGGACTCTTGGAGCCCATCATCCGACGGTACACACACTCGGTCACGAAATAATAAGAGACCATCGTCTCTGTAACACCCCCATTTTCCCCTACCAAAAATACATTTAAATAATGATTTATTCAAAGGAATTATCAACTTTATTTGAAAACATCAGAGATACAGCGGAACTCTTAATAGGGAAATGGGTATTACCGCCACATCCGGTCATCTCTTAACCGAATGCACATGCAAACCAAAACAAAACAATAAAGACTAATAAATAAATGTTTATTTAGAACTAAGTTCGACTAAGGCAACTTCTAATTCGCTCTCAGGTGCATGCATTCAGCAATCAACATGACCATCATCACCTGCACAATTAAAGTGCAGAAAACAAAACAAAGAAAAGGAAACAAAAATTAGCTTTAGAGCTAAGTAAGTACTACCCAACCCCGTAAAATAATCAGGTTTGACTAAAATAGATTTTTATATAATATTATATAAAAATGACGCACTCCACCAAAATACTTTTCTCTTTGATTTTTCTTAAAATCACTTCTTTGCTAAAATCCTCAACTTCTCTTGGAAAATATCATAGTAATTCTTCTCTTTAAATTTCTTAAGAAAATCACTTCTTCTCTATCTTCCTAGTAATTTAGAAGGGCGGTGCTCAACCTTTCGACTGAGCCCGGTGGACCGTGGTTACGGACGGCCACCCCTAACAAATGTCGGTACCACAACTGCTCTTACGGAAACGAAACGACTACCTTAAGTGTGCACACCCTCTTAAAGGGATTCCAAGCCCTCCGAGTAGTAAGTCATCCCGAGTGGTCCGAACCCAACCACCCCACCTCTAAAATTCTTGAATGATTAGGGACTACTACTATAACTTCTTCTTAAAAGGGATCATAGATCCAAATGTCACTTGAAACTTAAACTGTACTTCTTAGTAGTAGTAGCTCTAATCACCCTCCACATTTATCCGGATGTGGAAAAACCGACACCTCGGATTACTCCCGAGATGCTCACTTCTTATGAAAATGTAAATTTTTATCTTCAATTAAATAATACTTCAAAAATACTTCTCAATTTCTCTAAAAAGTCTCGAAGGTATTTAAAATATTTAATACCCCAAAAAGTACTTAATTTATATTTCTCAACTACCATATATATAATATCTCCTCAAAATCACATACACATAATTCAAAATTCACACTTAATCACATAATGCATAATAAGCATATAATACGAGGAAACAAATTTTGGATTGGCAGAGAAACTTACAATTTGAGTTTATCCAAAACTAGTTCCAAAATAGTATTTAATACCATATTCAAAATAATCCAATAAGGATATTTATAACTCCAGAATATATAGGTAAATTTTCATACCAAATTATACATTTAAAAATATATAATTTATCCCAAAAGATTTGATCTCACAACACTTTCCAAAAAGAGCGTTTAACCCAAACAACCACTTCCAAAAAGTAGCATTTACTACTACCACCAAAATAATCAAATTGGAGTATTCTGAACCCATAATATATTTTCAATATAACCAGTTATAATAGTCTCAAATCATTCTTCAACTCATACCAAAACAATCACCAAAATTTTCCAATCCCAAAAGAACAATCATCCAAAATCACAATTTTAGCCATGATAAACTGATTTGATAAATTCACCAAAAATCACACGTTCATAAATACCCATAAAAACATACATCATCATACTCATACTATTATAGCCGAATTATCCATAAAATTTCAGAAAGAAACTCAAATCATAGCACAAACCCTAGTTTATACAATATAGGGGCAAAATAGTAATTTTGGTTGCAATAGTCCTTACCTCGAGGCTAACAACGAATCCTAAACGTCAAACCTAGTTTGATGGATCATTCGCATGTACCTAGGAAGTGATAGGTTCGAAGGATCTCAATTTAGGAGAAAGAAATTTAGGAAACGGATGAACGACGCGAATTAGGCAACAAACGCACTTACCGGAATATTGGATTGTTTGATCTCATCATTGGCATAAAATTTCGTGCTGGATACGTTAATATTGAAGAGCTGTAAGAGATAGAGCTTGAAGAGGCGGTCCTAGGGTTTTTGGAATGAGGAAAATCGGATTAGGGATGTATTTATAGTGAATTTCCGAAGTTTGAGTTGCATTAGGATACAACAGGAACGCACGCGTGCGTACCTTCCACGCACGCTGTGCGTGACCCCCAGACGCCCCAAACCTTAGTTTTTACCCCGTTTCTTCCCCATTTGGACCTCCCCTTTGTCCCAAACACTAAAACAAACATAATAAACGACCTAAAGACCGTGTAAACAATATGAAACATAATTTTAATTATTTCCCAAATTCTCTCAAATTTTCGGGGTATTACAGTCTCTTTCCCTGAAATCCTCAACCGGTCCCGCTAGCATGCATTCATGGACCTTCATAAGCTCTTCGTCAGTTTCTTGACCCTTCTTGATTTCATCAAGTAATGTAGGTCTCACCTCGAATCTAGCTAACAAGGCACCATCGCTAGATACCTCCAATTGGGCTCTCAATGCCCTCAAACTAGTCAACAATGCCCCAGATGAATTCTTTCGGCTCAAGGCATCCGCTACCACGTTGGCTTTACCGGGGTGGTACTCGATAACTAGATGGTAGTCTTTTATCAACTCCATCCAGCGTCTCTGTCTCATGTTTAACTCTTTCTGAGTAAACACGTACTTCAGGCTTTTGTGGTAAGTTTATATATGACATGTTTCCCCGTAGAGATAATGTCTCCAAATCTTCAATGAAAATACCACTGCCCCCAGCTCTAAGTCATGAGTAGGATAATTTACCTCATGCTTCTTCAACTGTCGTGAAGCATAGGCAATCACCCTCCCATTCTGCATCAAGACACATCCAAGCCCTTGGATGCTCGCGTCGCTGTAGACATCGTACCACATACCCTGTTTGGGTAATGCAAGTACCGGTGCCTCGGTCAATCTTTTCTTCAATTCAAGGAATCCCTTCTCACATTGATCATCCCATACAAACTTAGCCCCCTTTCGATTGAGCTTCGTCAATGGTGATGCCAAAACTGAGAATTTCTCCACGAATTTTCTATAGTATCCTACCAATCCAAGGAAACTACGTATTTCCTTTACGTTCTTTGGCCTCTCCCATTCGGTAATGGCTTCAATCTTCTTGTTATCAACCGCTATCCCTGATCCCGAAACTACATGCCCGAGGAAGCCAATCTCTCTTAGCCAAAATTCACATTTGGAAAACTTGGCATAGAGTTGTTTCTTCCGTAGCGTCTCAAGAACAAGTACCAAGTGCTCCTCATGCTCTTCTTCACTCTTTGAGTAAATCAAGATGTCATCTATGAACACAATCACAAACCGGTCCAAGTATTTATGAAATACTCGGTTCATCAAGTCCATAAATGCCATCGGGGCGTTGGTTAGCCCGAACGACATAACTAGGAACTCGAAATGACCATACCTTGTGCGGAATGCACTCTTCGGTATGTCATCCTCCTTTATCTTCAGTTGGTGGTAACCCAACCTCAAGTCAATCTTTGAAAACACCGTTACTCCTCGGAGCTGATCAAACAAGTCATCAATTCTAGGTAAAGGATACCTATTCTTGATCGTGACCTTGTTCAGTTGACGGTAGTCAATGCACATTCGAAGTGTCCCATCCTTCTTTTTCATGAAGAGGACCGGTGCTCCCCACGGAGAGTGACTCGGCCTTATGAAACCGTTATCCAATAGCTCTTGCAATTGGGTTTGCAACTCATTAAGTTCAGCGGGTGCCATTCTGTATGGCGGTATAGAGATTGGTTTGGTGCCGGGTTCAACCTCGATCACGAACTCAATCTCCTTATCGGGTGGAAGTCCCGGCAAGTCTTTTGGGAAGACATCCGGATACTTGCACACCACTCTCACATCGTTGATGTCTATCTCTTCTTTGGTTTTATCCACCACGTATGCTAGATATGTGTGACATCCCTTTCTCATCATATTCCTCGCTCTCACGGCGGATATGATACAACTGTTTGATTTGCCTCTATCTCCTTCAAAGTGTTAAGTCAACCCTTCACCGATTTCGAGTTCAAGAACCTTCGTGTAGCAATCGACCCTAGCATGATGTTTCTCAAGCCAATCCATTCCTAGGATTGCATCGAACTCGATCATACTCAGCGGTACGAAATCACACGTCAAGGTTTGGCCCTCCACTTCTACCTCACACGGTGGATAGTGGCTATTTCTTTCGATATCATCCCCTAGAGGTGTGGACACCAATAGGGTTTGAGTCATCGATACAAGCGGTTCATTGAATCCCCCGGCAAACGCCTCACTCACAAATGATCATTGCTCCCCGATACCAATAAGGATTCTTGCATCTCTCTCGTTTATCTTTAGTGTTCCTACATTCATAAGCGATGTAAGACATGCTACTAAGTATAGACTCGCTTCTTTGGTTAAAGAGTGTACCAACCACGGTTCAGATGGTAGTCGTTCAACGTCCCATCACAACCCGCTCGGTTCTCACCCTCGAAAACCGAGCTTGTGCATTAACAGGGGAAAGTCGGCAGCTTTTCACGAAAGCCGACCGGTTTTCGCTCACTTCAGAACTTGTCGCTACGTAAGCTAGCCGGTTTCTACGAAAGCCGGCCGGGTTTCGGCTGCGAGAAAATTGCACGTTAATTAATCACGAAAGTCGGCCGGTTTCCACGAAAGCCGGCCGGTTTCCACGAAAGCCGGCCGGTTTCCACGAAAGCCGACCGGTTTTCGTCGCCGTCGTTTTATTCATAAAATAATTTCAAAAGTCGGTCGGTTTCTACGAAAGCCGGCCGGGTTTCAGCAGTGCAGGAATTCCCAGGCCCAACAAACACCGGGCGGCTTTCACAGAAGCCGGCCGGGTTTTGGCGCCGCAGTTTATTCAGGTGTGTTATTACAAATGCCGGTCGGTTTCTACGAAAGCCGGCCGGTTTTCAGCTGCGAGATATTCCCCAGATTAATTATTTACGAAAGCCGTCCGGTTTCTACGAATGCCAGCCGGCATCGAGCGCCGTAGTATTTTTCTGAATTTAATTCAGACGAAAGCCGGGCGGCTTCCGTCAAAGCCGGGTGGCATTCGCCCAGGGCGAGGATTCTCCTCCCCTTTTTCTCTCCAAACCCGACCAAACCCATCGGGGTTATAAATTTACAAGTTCAATCCTCCTATTGCATATAATAGATTAAAACGTGAGTTTAAGGAATTACCCGCAACAGAGTCCGGGTTGGCACGAGCATCCGCCTCCGTCATAGCATAGACCCGAGCTTGGGTCTTCCCTTGATTTACGGATGGCGCGTTGCTTGCACTCGCTCCACCGTGCCCACCGCTCGCATTTGGTGCTCCCGTTCAATTCCTGTTCACCGTCGTTCCACTACTTGGCCCGGCCCCCATGGCTCGCCCAAGTTATGGGCAACTCGCTTTCAAATGCCCGACCTCCCCGCATTGATAACACCTCGGGGGATCACGGCACTTGCCAAAGTGGTTCTTCTTATAATTGCTGCACTTCTTCACGCCAGAGCCTTGTGACACAGAGCTTTGCCCGCTTGCGCCTTGATTTCCCCTTGCCGGTGGTGCAGGAGTTTTGAAAGATCCGCCTCCCCCGTGGTTCCCCTTCTTGTTAGAACCTTGAGGGCCATGGTTCTCCCATTTTCTTTTCTTTGCCTCCTCGGCATTCCTTCGTTTTATTTCCTCCCACTCTTTCCCCCCCTTCAAGCCTTGTTCAACCACTTACCTAAACGTCATATTAGGCAATTGTGTTGCCCTCTCGCGTATGTCAAGATCCAAGGCATCCCAGAAGTGGTTCACGATCCGATTATCGTCACAAATGTATTCCGGTATGAACTCGGCAAGCTTTCTGAATTTGTGCTCAAGTTCCTTCACCGTACATTCACCTCCTTGGGTCAAATTAGTGTACTCCCTCCTCTTCAAGTTCACCTCGAAGTCGGAGTAGTATTGGCTAAAGAACTCCTGTCGAAAATTCTCCCAAGTGACGGCCTCGCCGTACTTCCCCTTTGTTCCATCCCACCATGTGGATGCCATGCCTTCTAGTAGCCTCGTGGCTACTCTCAACTTCATGTGGGGTGGCAATTGCATGTCGAGGGCCGCTTCATTGAATCGTTTGATCCACTCGGCCGTAACGGAGATGTCTCCCATTCCATCAAACGGTTTACACCCCAAGTCTCTTCCCTCCTTGCGGTACTTTGAGATCCTTATTATAGGGACCTCAGCATCTCTCCCTCCTCGGGGTTCTACGATCTCCCTAGGAGTCACGCGGCTTCCTCTCCTTGAAGCCCCTTCCAAAGCACGCCTTGCCCGGCGCCTTTGGCAATCTTGGTGGTATTGCCGGAGCAATTCCTCAATCCGTTCAAGAGCGTCACTATCATCGCTCTCATCGCTAGCATCATCATATTCCCCATCATATGGGGTCTCAACCGGCTCAGTTCCCGGTTGGTAAGTTGAGTCCTCCTCGGACTCATAATGCTCATCAATAGTTTCCACATGACCGTCACTCACGGTCAGCGAGTGGCCTGCACGGCCTTGTCTCCTAGACACCCTCGATCCTCCCCGACTGCCACGTTGGGATCCTCCCGGTGCTTGGCCAGTCGGGTTCCGTCGAGTAACTTTCCCAGTACGTTCCATTTCTGAAAGAAATTTAGAATGAGTCATTAGACTCGTATCAAATGTCAATTGATGGATAGGCACCTAAAGACATCTTTTGGCTCAAATCACCGCCATACCAATTATTAAGGGTACCATCTTAACAATTAGAGACGTTGCAACTCAAGTACCAAAAGTTCTATAAGTACAAAACTTCTTATGCTCATGGTTTTCAATTTCATTTTCAAAAGAATTTTGAAGCTTCATTATGATGTTTACGGACTAAGGCTCCGATACCAATTAAATTGTCACGCCCCAGACCTAGCCGGACACGTCAACAACCCACCGTACAGTACGAATAGTCAACCGCAGTCCAACTCATACATACTATACAAGGCGTCTTGAATACCATTCACACATAGTACATCCATAAACAATCATAATGTAAAACATTTATTTAAAGCAGCGGAAACATTTAATATAAGTGTTTATGCCACACCTTGGCAAACATGGGCTTACAAGCCCCCAAATAATTATTAAAAAATAATATCCATGAGCATTATTTAAATTGTTTTCAAATCAGAAACGGAAGAAGCACGAACCAAGTCTTCTTCCCTTGATCTCCCCGAAACAACGGGTGGTGGTAGCAACCTTCAAGTTCTACCTGAAACTGTGAGGTGGCCTTCCCGTGAAGGGGAGGTCAGTACTTGGAAGCATTTGACAAGTACAATGACAACTATACCGAGTATAATCAACGTTTTAACTCCTAAGACCCTCAAAATATGGTGATATCATAATATAAATAATAATTTATATTTCCCACTTATTATCTCTATAATAAGTAAATTCATTTATTTGTCGGCACACGGCCCTTCTCATATATTCTTTGCATTTATCCTTTGTACAACCCAACCCGTGGGTCTTATTATTTCTACGGGATTTGCTACCGCTGTCGGAGACCTCATGAGGTTCTCGGTTCAGATTTCAACATCCCGCCCCTGGACACATACCCATCATCCCGTAGGAAGGTAAGGCCCTTAGGGGTCCTATCTTATGTGTTACCGCTACCGGAGCCTAGTTAGGTCTCCGATTCGGATTCCACCCTAACCCGTGATCACGATGCAAGTCCATGCTATCCAACCCCGCTCTCTAGAGTCGGGAAGGGCCATGGTCCTTACTTATTTCCATAATTCAATCGGCTATCCTCAAGGACTACCGAACACACCCGTAGGCCAATCCTATATCTAGGATCAATTTATTATTTACTTTATCTTAGGTATCCCTTAAGGCCTACCCCTAGTATAACTTAAAGTTCATACTTTCCTACCTTAAAGCATCTCTTAAGACTACTTAAGACATAACATTTCAAAATCCAACCTTAGGATCATTCTTAACAACATTTCATTTTAATGTCCAACTAGTATCTTAATACTAGTCAAATTAATTCCAACAAACCAAGTTCTCAACTCATAGTCATATAGACAATTCCAACTGATTTTCCATTGAAAATATCATTTATCTCAATATTCAAAATATCACTTTTAATCACTCATATATTCTAATATGAAGTAAAAAGTATATTTCAATATAATTTCATAGTTATTCTCATTGTCAATTAACATACACATAACACATGATCATACATAATTTATTCTTAAATTTGTATATCATGCTCCTTTTCTCTTAGACAATAGTCTTCTCATTTTTAGGCATTATTAATCATTAATAATCCATAAAAACACATTTAATTACCTTAGGTAATCTCATGAAATTAACTCACTAATTATAAGCAATATAGTCAGCCATCCTCATCTTATGATGTGCTCAACTAGCTGCCTTAGTGAAGCCCCTCGATCCGTCCTCGTTCTAGGCCGTTCAGGAGTGAAAAATCTGGAAATCAAGTGAAAGCCGGGCGGCTTTCGTGA
The DNA here is from genome assembly GCA_945859875.1 of Cuscuta europaea. NCBI lineage: Eukaryota > Viridiplantae > Streptophyta > Magnoliopsida > Solanales > Convolvulaceae > Cuscuta > Cuscuta europaea. Next base: position 29,632,834 of record CAMAPE010000035.1, on the reverse strand, counting down.
AAGCTGGGCTGCTTTCGGGCCTGCAGCTCGAAAACAGTCCCCAACAATGGTGGTTTTCCGGCGGTTTCGACTCATATCGATTCCACAACTCTTCTAAGTTAAATACCACCATTCTATATCAATATTCTATACTTTTAAACATGTAGAACTTCATGTTTACTCCACCATATGATTTCTTGAAAATCATACAATAATAAACTAGTTAAAAGAATAAACATGGAGTTCTTACCTTGAACTCAAGCTTTATCTCTTGGATCTTCTAGTTCCTTTCTTCCTCTGAGGTTGCTGTTTGTTAGAGTCCTTCTATTGCTATCTCTTCTCTTAATTTCGTTCGCAGGAGTAGGATGGGTAAGGGGAAGGTATGCCTTCTCAATCAATAGCAATTGATTGTGTAGATAGGCCATGGGGCATGTGTTTTTGTCTCAAGGAGACTTCTCACCCCCTCCTACGTACTACTTCGTCAACTAGCACACATAAAAACGTGGGGTGGCCCCCACTTATGTGGGAGGTCATCCCATTATGTCCCGGTGTGTACAATCGGCCCCGAAAATTGTATTTCTTGGACTGTTTTAATTATATTTTATTTTATCGGGCTAAATAAAATATATCACGCGTTCCTAATAATTATGGGCCTTTAGAATAGATGTACATTCCCCAGCATTAATTTGGGAATCTCCGAAACTCACTTCGGGCTGTTATCCGCTAAATTACCAATACCGGTAATTGGGCCTCGTTTGACCCACCGGTCAACTCCATGCCCTTCCCATGGCCCAAATAAAATATCCACCACCATATAGATGTCATGTAAACCAAGATGAATATAATATGTGGTTCGGGAATTATCGGGCGGTCCCCGTTCCCGCTGTGGGCCCCACATGCAATTTACTATTCACGTAAAAGAAATAATTACAATTAACAATTACGCAAATTTCATAAATCATCCTTCAAGGTTTATTACATAATTTACTAAAAGTGAACATTCTTGGGGATGGTGTCACACCGCATCTCGAGAGGAGGCCATGGAGGCTGTGGGAGTGGTGGGGGCCATCGAGCTCAAACAGTGAGCGACGGTCATGTTAGCTCGGTGTATGAAACTAACACCGAGTAATATGATGCAACCTATGTTCTCGAAACGGGGCATGAGGAGACCTCATATGACGAGGGTGACTTCCACACCGACGAGGAGGACAACGATGAGAGTGATGCCCGATTCTCCCAAATGGGTGAATTGTTGGAATGGTATCAAAGAGAGAAGCAAAGGAGAGAGCTGAGACGTCAAGCTAGGCGTGCCCCTCGAGGTGGTTCGGGTCAAGGGAGTCGGGGAGCTTCAAGGGCCGCATCAGGGGTGTCCCAAGGTGGACACGGTGGAGATTTCTTTGTTAGAATCTCTAAATACCTCAAGGAAGCAAGGGCTTTGGGGTGCAAATCCTTTGACGGCACTGAAGACATCACCGTTGCCGCCGATTAGATAAAGAAGGTGAAGGATGCAGCAAGAGACATGCAAATCACCCCTGACGTGAAGTTGACTATTGCTTCACGCTTGCTTGAAGGAATGGTTTCTACATGGTGGGAAGGTGTAAAAGGAAAGTACTGTGGTATAGTCTCATGGGAAAATTTTGAGCAGGATTTCTACGCTCAATACTACTCCGACTACGAGGTTAATGTGAAGTGTAGGTAGTACACGAACCTCAAGCAAAGGGAATGTGTCACCGTTAAGCAATTGGAGCAAGATTTAGGACCTTGGCTAGGTTCTTGTCGGAATATGCGGCCGATGAAGACCGCATGACGGAGCATTTTTGGGATGCCTTGCTTTTGGACATCCGCGATCGGGCCGGGCCTAAGCCCGGTCGGGCCTCCGGTTTGTAATACGTGGGCTCGAGACCGGCCCGAGGTAAGTATGGTTCCGGTGCGGGCCGGGCCACCCGCCCAGGTCATGGGTCGGGACACCCGCCAGGCCGGGTCGGGCCACCCGCCAAGCCGGGTCGGGCCACCCGCCGGGCCAGGTCGGGCCGGGTAATTTTTTTTATACTTATTTATACTTTATAATTTTATACAAGTATTAAAAACAAACTTCAAGTGCATTTATTTGAAATGAAATAGGAACTACATTTGACAATTGAGAAAAAAATACAATATGAAATACATTTTGTAATCAATCAGAATTTTCCGGTCCTTTGGCTTTGTCGCATGACTTAATATGCTTCTTGGCCATCCTGTATCCGCGTGAAACCCCCAAGCTACATTTTCCCGTACCATTTGCAAGTTACGTACCACATCCCGGTCCTCGGATCCTTCTGTGTATAAAAATTATACGTGATAACGGCATATTGATTTTCCATCCCAAATGGTAGATATAATAATTCTATAAATACTAGAATAGATGGAGATGAAGATGGAGAATGGAGATTGGAGATTGGATATTGGAGAAGATTTGTATAAAAATGTTAGAAAATAGGAGTATTTATAGAAATGTTTGTACCCCCACCCCCGGGACACCCTTGACTCAAGCACCCAACGACTATATAGCCGTTTGGGGCCTTGAGGCTTGAGCCTTTGGTTTCAAATTTTTTTTTGTTTATTTTAGTTTGAATTAATTACAATGTAAAATTAATTAATTAATTTAATGAATTAAGTAAAGCTATTTTTACTTAGAAACTAAGAAAAGTAGTGTGATTTAGAATTTACAAATGTCACAAAATATGTGTATTTATACAAATTACATACTGTAAACCCAATTTCAATTTAAAAACAGCTTTAGACAAAATAAATTGTACGGTAGAGCCACCATCGGTTGTTGATTCATCCATAAAGTGTTGAGATGGGGTGATGGCAATTTCTTGAGCTCTACGGGCCGCCTTCAACCAATCGTGGTAGCATATAAGTGTCTCAAGAGATTCTGCGCTCAACCTCGTTCTAGATTGCGTTAGGACATTGCCGGCTGAACTAAATTCTTGTTCCACGGAAACTGTTGAAATCGGCATTGATAGAACTTGCTTAGCCATCTTTGCTAAAACCAGGAACATTCTTTCTTTTCCCTTCCACCAGTTTAGAACGTCAAATTCATCATCTTCTTCAAAATCAACATCATATGTTAAATACAAAGAAATCTCATTAATTGTGCTTTGTTGAGTAGCGGGAGTCATTTTAGTTTTTTTAATAAGATTGGCAAATGTAGATTTGAAACTCATCTTTGCTTTAGATGAAGATGTTTGTGTCGGGGGAGGGGGCGCGTTGCCATATTGTGCATGAAAAAAATGTTGTGACCCGTCGTATATATAGCCATTTGGGTAGTCCCAGCCCAGCCTAACAGCTCTTTTGGCCCAAAACAAAAAAAAACAAAAAAAAAAATTGACCGTTGTGACCCAGACCCAGGCCCGACCTGGTCGGGCCGGTTGACATTTTTCCGGAACCGAGACCCCCCCCCCCCCCCCCCCGCTGCCCCCCCTCCCCCGGTTCGGGTCTACACACGGTCCCGGACCGCCAAACCGGGCTGGTTCCAGGCACGCACAGTAGCGGGCCGGGCCGGGTCACGGGCCGTGTAACACCCCCAAATTTCCCACCCAAAAATACATTTAAATAATAATTTATTGGAAAGTAATACTAACTTTATTTGAAAAGATTAGAAAATGTGCAGCGGAAAATTTAAAGGGAAATAGGGGTGCTACCGCCACACTCGGTTCTCTCTTAACCGAGTGCACAGGCTAAAACAACTTAAACTTCAAAATCAAAAGCTCACTGATTAAAGTTATTGAAAAAGAAATTTACAATGATTTACTAATAATGTTTTCTAGCGAAAACTCTCTCTCGAAATCAACTTCAACATCGATCAACTCAACACCTGTACAAAAATCATGTACAGAAAGAAAAATAAAAGAAACAAACATTAGCAATAATGCTAAGTAAGTCCCACCTAACCTTTTAAAATAATAATAATAATAATAATAATAATAATAGTATATATGTAAATTCGTACAACCATTAGTATAAAAATATTTTCAAAACAATTTATAAATCATAAGCAAATGATATCTATACAAAATCACAATCACATAACTCGTGAATCATAATAATTCCAAAATACATGAAACACCAAAATTTCCCCTCTATTGAATTTTTCCAAAAATCATTTTGTAACTAACTTCCTAGTAATTTAGAAGGGCGGTGCTCAACACTCTGGTTGAGCCCGGTGATCCGTTGTTATGTACGGCCACCCCGGAACTATCACCGGTACCACAACTGCTCCTTGGAAACGGAAACAACCACTTTAAGTGTGCACACCCCCTAAAGGTATTCCAAGCCCTCCGGGTTAGTAAGTCGATCCGGGTAGCCAGGATGTTTTCTACCAACTACCCCACCTCAAAAACTGAATGATTAGAAGCTACTACTACCACTACTACTCAAAAGCCGGGATGTTTTCTACCGACCGTCAATTCACCTCAAACCAAAACCAACAAAAATTGAGTAGTAGTAGACCTAACCACCCTCCACATTTTAAGGGACGTGGAAAACCGACACCACGGATTTCTCCCGTGATGCCCACTCTTTATGAAAATATTTATTCTTATTTGTCTTCTCAAAATCATTCGAAGTTCATACTTCAAAATTTTCCTTTTCGTCAAACTCCACAAGGATAAGAAATTTACGTACTATTACAAAATCTCCCAAAATCATATACAATAACTCATATCAACAAAACAATATATCAACTAATATCTCAAATACAACCCTTTCGTATAATAATATTCACTCAAATTCAGCACACATAAATTCAATTCTCAAATATGCACACAAAAATATTTAAAAGAAAACACGAAGAAAAAGAACTAATTTCGGTTGACGTGAAACTTACCTTAAGTCCCGATGCTAAATGATCACCTTTTTAATTTAAGATAATCTAATTAGTCACTTATTCTATTTGTAAATATTTTACCCGATTTTCCCCTTTTATTTCCTTATTCGAATTTATTAACTTAATTAATTAATTATCCGAATTAACAACTTTTTATTACTCAGATTACCTTACTAATTCAGCCTTTAATTACAATATTGATTTCTATAATAAAATATTCGAATATAATTAACTTCAACATCCAATTTTTAATTTAAAAATCATCATTAATTTACTCTACTCATAAAACATCTAAATAATTAACTATATTTTAATATTATTAAAATATATTCGAATTATATTTAATTAAACTATTCAAATTTTGTAGTATAAATAGACATTATTAGTAAATCCGAATATTATAACAATTATTTAAATTAACTAATCGTCATCAATTTAATCTGATTTTATTAATTACTCAAACACTTGATATTTCTGAGTCCGTAATTACGTGAACTTGTCAATCTACTTTAATTAATCCAATTATTAGTGAAAATAATATCCATCCAATTTTATTTAATCTAATTATGGTACTAAGTCCACATAAATCATTATTATTTTAATATGATAATCGTTTATTAATTAAACCATCAATTCATTTTATCATCCAACATTATTTAATTATGTTAAATAACAATTAACAAATTCAACCAAGTGATTACTATCAATCAAGCCAATTTCCTCATTAATATTTCTCATCTCAAATTTATTAATAGTTTTGCAGATTACTCATATTATTATTATTATTATTATTATTATTATTATTATTATTATTATTATTATTATTATTATTATTATTATTATTATTATTATTATTTAAAGTTGGCCCAGCCCAAAGATTTCAGTCTACCGGTTCAACTATACGTAGCCCAGGTAAAAAAACAAGAAGAAGACTTTGTCTTCTTCATGCAGTTCGCCGGAGACGAGACTACATGCGCAGGGGAGGGGCTTACCTCGACGGTTGCGGCCTACGGCAATGGTAGCGGACTCCCTATTGGACGGCTATGGACAGAGGTGGCCTGGCGGCTGTGTCAGCTCTCCCTTTTCCTCCGTTCTTTGACGTCGAAACTCAGTCCGGTGAAACACCGGCGAGTGATAATTACCTCGTTTGACGATCGTTTTCAACGATTCTTTCACCGTTGGATTCGTCTCGTGAAGGGGAAGGTTTTAGAATTGTTTTCAAGGCTTGGTTCTGGCTAAAACTAAGGGTCTAAAATTTGTGTGTGTGTGTGTATGTATACAGCTCAAGGCATCCTAGGGTTTCCCTCGAGCTTATCCGATTAGTTCCATCGCAGCTACGTTGTTATCTCCAACTTCATATGTAGTCTTCTCGGCGTACGTTGTTTGGCCGGCTGGGATTTTGAAATGTAGTCCAGGTTCATTCTAATTAAGCTACTTACATATAGTATCAATATTACTTATTATGTTATTCTTATCATCTTATGTACGTAGATGCGTTCTAGGTATTAGGAGTATATATTAGTATTTGAAAAGACATGTTTGTATTTTGTGTATTTTTATACAAAATTAAAATATACTAGTAACTTTTACTTCTTATGTCATATGTATAACTGGTACTTGATATACAATGTTACTTTTATTATTGGATCATTTTTATCAGATTCAAACGTTAAATTTTTGTCTGGTTCACTTAATTGATAAAATGATGTTTCTATTACTGGAATATTTTTATCTGACTAAAACGTCATAAATTTTGGAATTTTATCTGATTAGAATGTCACGACTATTGAATTTTTGTTTAACTCACTTAATAATTAAAATGACATTTCCGTAACATTTTGTCTGACTAATAAAATTATTTTTTATTTTTATTTAAATTTTTGGAGTGTCACATTCTACCCTCCTTAAAAGAATGCTTCGTCCCCGATGCATAAGCTAATATCATTATGATAACACTTTTAAGTATTACATTCTACCATTCTTAAAGAGAGGTTACGTCCTCGTAACTTAAATATATTACCTTAATCAAATAACTCAGGGTAGGGTTTGCGTATATCTTCCTCGGTCTTCCAAGTGGCGTTTTCAGTCAAATAATTTGACCATAATACTTTCACCATTCTGACTACTTTACTTATCTCACAACTCTCTTAAGTACTAAGCGGTTTAAGGTCTCTACGCTATCTTAAACATATAAGTCTTATATTAAGGTCATACTCAAGTCTTGTCGCATATAAACATTCAAGGAAGCATAATAACTCCACATACTTCATATAAGCAAGTAACTTCATGAATTTCACGTATCAATATCTTTAAAGTCTCAAGATCCTCACCATGTTCTTAATAAGAGGTCTATTCCTAGTCATTTTTATATTCCTATTTTTTTTCTTTTTTTTTGTTTTTGAAAATTTATTTAGAAACCGTTTTGGAAAACCGCTTTGAAAAATCTCTTTGAAAAATCATTGGTAAAATGTTTTGAAAAATCCCCAAGAAAACAACCTTAGGCTCTGATACCAACTTGTAACAACCCCAAATTTCCCACCCAAAAATACATTTAAATAATAATTTATTGGAAAGTAATACTAACTTTATTTGAAAAGATTAGAAAATGTGCAGCGGAAAATTTAAAGGGAAATAGGGGTGCTACCGCCACACTCGGTTCTCTCTTAACCGAGTGCACAGACTAAAACAACTTAAACTTCAAAATCAAAAGCTCACTGATTAAAGTTATTGAAAAAGAAATTTACAATGATTTACTAATAATGTTTTCTAGCGAAAGCTCTCTCTCGAAATCAACTTCAACATCGATAACTCAACACCTGTACAAAAATCATGTACAGAAAGAAAAATAAAAGAAACAAACATTAGCAATAATGCTAAGTAAGTCCCACCTAACCTTTTAAAATAATAATAATAATATATATATAAGTTCGTACAACCATTAGTATAAAAATATTTTCAAAACAATTTATAAATCATAAGCAAACGATATCTATACAAAATCACAATCACATAACTCGTGAATCATAATAATTCCAAAATACATGAAACACCAAAATTTCCCCTCTATTGAATTTTTCCAAAAATCACTTTGTAACTAACTTCCTAGTAATTTAGAAGGGCGGTGCTCAACACTCTGGTTGAGCCCGGTGATCCGTTGTTATGTACGGCCACCCCGGAACTATCGCCGGTACCACAACTGCTCCTTGGAAACGGAAACAACTACTTTAAGTGTGCACACCCCCTAAAGGTATTCCAAGCCCTCCGGGTTAGTAAGTCGATCCGGGTAGCCGGGATGTTTTCTACCAACTACCCCACCTCAAAAACTGAATGATGAGAAGCTACTACTACCACTACTACTCAAAAGCCGAGATGTTTTCTATCGACCGTCAATTCACCTCAAACCAAAACCAACAAAAATTGAGTAGTAGCAGACCTAACCACCCTCCACATTTTAAGGGACGTGGAAAACCGACACCACGGATTTCTCCCGTGATGCCCACTCTTTATGAAAATATTTATTCTTCTTTGTCTTCTCAAAATCATTCGAAGTTCATACTTCAAAAATTTCCTTTTCGTCAAATTCCACAAGGATAAGAAATTTACGTACTATTACTAAATCTCCCAAAATCATATACAATTACTCATATCCACAAAACAATATATCAACTAATATCTCAAATACAACCCTTTCGTATAATAATATTCACTCAAATTCAGCACACATAAATTCAATTCTCAAATATGCACACAAAAATATTTAAAAGAAAACACGAAGAAAAAGAACTAATTTCGGTTGACGTGAAACTTACCTTAAGTCCCGATGCTTCTAATTCTCTTCCTCAATTCCGGTCTCTAAATGACCACCTTTTTAATTTAAGATAATCTAATTAGTCACTTATTCTATTTGTAAATATTTTACCCGATTTTCCCCTTTTATTTCCTTATTCGAATTTATTAACTTAATTAATTAATTATCTGAATTAACAACTTTTTATTACTCAGATTACCTTACTAATTCAGCCTTTAATTACAATAGTTGATTTCTATAATAAATCATTATTATTATTATTATTATTATTATTTAAAGTCGGCCCAGCTCAAAGATTTCAGTCTACCGATTCAACTATACGTAGCCCAGGTAAAAAAAACAAGAAGAAGACTTTCTCTTCTTCATGCAGTTCGCCGGAGACGAGACTACATGCGCAGGGGAGGGGCTTACCTCGACAGTTGCGGCCAACGGCGGTGGTAGCGGACTCCCTATTGCACGGCTATGGACAAAGGTGGCCTGGCGGCTGCGTCAGCTCTCCCTTTTCCTCCGTTCTTTGACGTCGAAACTCAGTCCGGCGAAACTCCGGCGAGTGATAATTACCTCGTTTGACGATCGTTTTCAACGATTCTTTCGCCATTGGATTCGTCTCCTGAAGGGGAAGGTTTTAGAATTGTTTTCAAGTCTTGGTTCTGGCTAAAACGAAGGGTCTAAAATTTGTATATATATATATACATATATATGTATATATTATCGCATATGCGACAGAGATGATGGTTTTCTTAGTGTGAATGGAAGTGAAGGTCGAGGCCAGTATTTATACAGCTCTCAAGGCATCCTAGGGTTTCCCTCGAACTTATCCGATTAGTTCCATCGCAGCTACGTTGTTATCTCCAACTTCATATGGAGTCTTCTCGCGTACGTTGCTTGGCCGACTGGGATTTTGAAATGTAGTCCAGGTTCATTCTAATTAAGCTACTTACATATAGTATCAATATTACTTATTATGTTATTCTTATCATCTTATGTACGTAGATACGTTCTAGGTATTAGGAGTATATATTAGTATTTGAAAAAACATGTTTGTATTTTGTGTATTTTTATACAAAATTAAAATATACTAGTAACTTTTACTTCTTATGCCATATGTATAACTGATACTTGATATATATAAAATGTTACTTTTATTATTGGATCATTTTTATCAGATTCAAATGTTAAACTTTTGTCTGGTTCACTTAATTGATAAAATGTTGTTTCTATTACTGGAATATTTATATCTGACTAAAACGTCATAAATTTTGGAATTTTATCTCATTAGAATGTCATGACTGTTGAATTTTTGTTTGACTCACTTAATAATTAAAATGACATTTCCGTAACATTTTATCTCACTAATAAAATTATTTTTTATTTTTATTTAAATTTTTGGAGTGTCACAGGCCGGGTGGCCCGAACTGAATCCACCCCTAGGCGTGAGAATCCTTACGATAGGAGATTCAATCTTTTAGGAAAACGGATTGAGCTACTCTTGGCTAACTAGTGACCAAAAATGAAAGTCACAATGGGGTGGGCTGGTAAAAAAATTGAAATACACATATATAATAATAAGTCAAATCGTCAACACTTACAAAATCATTAAAACATCATTTAAGTTGTGCCCTACGCGACTTCAAAGCATAAAATTCATCAATAATAGAATATATATCTATATTATTGAAAAAGTCTCGTTCAATGTAGAGCATCAATGAATCTTCAAGAAAATCGTCTCCCATTTTGTTACGAAGTGCCGTCTTCACATGCTTCATTGCTGAAAATGCTCTTTCCGTAGTAGCAGTAGAAACAGGTAGGGTCAAAACTAGACGAATTATTCTCGTCAACATAACATAGATTTCTGATTTCCCACTCTCCGTCAAATGTTGACATAACTCAACAAGTGTGGACGCTTCAGATGTTGAAACAATATCATGCTTGTAGTGAATCAACTCATACTCAAGTGAGACAATGTCTTGATCAGTGAAATCTGCATGATAAAACTTTTTTGCAAGTTTATAGATATCCTCACTGTTAAATGAGCTGAAGGAGTTCTTGGGATCCAAAGCAAGACTAAGTTGAAGAAGTTCCATGGATGTATCATTAAAGCGCGTGCCTAACTCAGTCAAAGTAAAATCAATCGCTTCATTGAAGACATCAAAATGATAATGATGTTCTATTGTTGGTTGGAAACGAGAACACCCAATCTTATATGGATCACCCAAATTTGGAACATCAATATCATTTGAAGAGCAAAAACTCTTCACTTCTTTAAGAAATTCCTCCCAACCAGATGCTCTTAACTCTGCAAGGATAGTTTTAGTAGTACCAACAAATGTAATAGCACTCAAAATATCAAGAGTTTTTTTTTGAAGAACCTGGCAAAGAGCATCAGTTATTCTCAGAAGTTTATGCATCAAGTGTAAGACAAACACAAATTCAAAGCTTGCCATTTTTCTATAGGTCCCAAGAACTTCAGCTTTAGATCTTCCATTTGGAGAGTTTTCAACCAAATGTTCAAACACTTTGCAAGTTGCGGCATACATGTTTATCAAACTCTTCACGGAGCTATAGTGAGAACCCCAACGAGTAGATCCGGATCGTTGCAAATTACCAACTTGATTTGCACCACGTCCCAACTCGCGTTCCCCGGTTGCTAATAACTTCTTAATTTCACTTCTTTGAGACACGTGCAACTCCGATACCCGCTTTGGTGAAGAAGTGATAATATTAACAATATTATCCAAATGAGAGAAGAATTCCCAAATTAAGCTAACATCCTTAGCCGCAGAAACCAACGCAAGTTGTAAGCGGTGTGCAAAACAATGAATGTAATATGCATAAGGAAAATCTCTACGAAATAATGCCTGAAGGCTACTAAATGAACCTCGCATATTACTCCCACCATCATAACCTTGGCCTCTCATTTTTGAAAGTTGGAGGTCATGATTACCAAGCACATCACATATTTTACCTTTCAAGGTACTTGCTACAGTGTCACTAACACTTCTGATGGCAAAGAACCGCTCTGTAAGAATTCCCCTGCTGTTCACAAACCGTATAATAATCGTCATCTGCTCCTGTTTAGATATATCTTGTGCTTCATCAACAAGAATGCAGAAACAACTATTTGCAATTTCTTCACGAACCATTTGACGAACTCTATTTTCCATTTATATTCAAGATCTCTTTTTGAATGTCGGGAGCAATGTACTGAGCTTTTTTAGGAGCATTCTAAGTACAACTTCATGAACTTTGGTATTCATAGTCGCAAAAGCTTTCACTAGTTCAATAAAATTTCCCCGATTTGATGATGTTACAGATTCATCATGACCTCTAAAGGCACAACCTTGAAGTGCCAACCATCGAACAGTTATAATAGAAGTTCTCAATCGCAAACGATTTTTCTCCTTTTCTTGTTGCGATTGGGCATGAAAAACATTCTTAATATGGCCAGATGGTTGGCTCAAATTTTCAGCTCTTTGAACACACATCATATGAGGTGATTTTTCTGAAATACCAATGTGTTGAAGAAATGCACATTGACTTCCTTTATTTACCCTCTTCCAACTTTGAAATCCTTCGTTAACTAATGCAGAAGTAGTATGCATATGAATGTCACTCAAGAAAAGGAAGCAGAAAAAACAGTATGCTTTATCAGTCACAGGTGAGCTCCAAACTTGTCAAACCAGTGTTTCTGAAAACTTCGGTTTTGAGCTCCAAACTTTTTCACTGGATAAGCTTCCATTCTCGGTTGATAAGGCCCAACATTTAGATATGCACGTCTAACTTAATCTCGCACATTAACATGGTACTCATGAATTTGTTTTCTTTTACCCGGATCCCTCTCAATGGAAAAACATGAAGGCAACTCAAAATTGGAGATAGATTGGATTTCAGGGACTAGGACATGTGAAGGAACCTCATTGACTAGATCTTGCACTATCGTAGGTATAGGTTCAGAACTTCCTTCATCGGTTTGACGATTCACTTTTGAAAAGAATGATTAAATCAACTTCTTTCCCTTCTTGGCAACATGTTCATTATCCATTCTAACAAAACATTTTCAATATTGGTATAAATTAAAAAACTTATATAAAAAATATATAACAGATTCACTCATTCACTCTAAAATGCACAATTCACATATTCACTCTAAAATTACTGGTATTGTTCACCCTAAAATGCACAATTCACAGATTCACTCATTCAAAATTCACAGATTCACAGCAGAAGTTCATAACTTCACTGATTCACAAATCAAAATTCAACACCAGTCACCATTTACATCAAGTCACCAAGAGTCCAAGAGGATTTACCTGGTCTGGACTGTTGAGGGCTGAATGCTGATAAATCGAGACTCGAGAAAGGGAGGCAGTCGGGCAGAGGAACAGGCGGCTCGGCGCGTTGCTGCTGTTCACGTCTCCGACACGGCGGCACGGCAGCACCGGCGGCAGGTTCGCTGCTTCATTGCGGACTGCGGACTGCGTCACTGCGGTCGCGCTGCTCGCTGCTCTTCCTAGTTCCGTCACGCTGCTCGTGCACTCGCGTCGTCCCGGCGTCCCCGTTCGGTCGTTCTGTTCGTGAGTTCGTCGGTTCGTCACTTCGTCGGTCGTCCCTTGACGACTTGACTCCCTTCGTTCGACACTTCGACCGCAAGTCCGCAGGCGTAAGCGGTAAGCCGTAAGGGCCTCAGGGGAAAGTTGTGGGCTGGTTTTTCTGGGCTGGGCTGGGAATTATTTGTGGGATGGACTGACATTTAAATTTAGGGTGGGCTGAGAATAAAAAATATACCAATACTATTAAAAAAAAATTGGGTTGGGCTGAAGCTCACCCCTGGCCAGGCTACCATCCGCCCCTGATATATATATATAAGAGGAACTTTTTAAGAGCATACAAAGCGTCACATAATCCTGCCATGTCATTATATATAACAATTATTTACTTATTTTTATACTTTTTGTTTTTATTAGATTCTATTTTTGATTGCATATTGATATGTAAACAAAAATCCTTATCAATTCACCTTAATTAATTTGGTAAGCTTCAAATAAGTAAAATAATTTTTGGTTATCAAAGTAAAATTCTAATAACGTTTATTGATATGGAAACTAATTTATATTAGTTTACTACACCGAATTAAATAGAAACAAATATGCAAATTAGTTTACTTATTAATTTGACACCTATTAATAAATTAGTACGCTTCAAATAAGTAAATAATTAAAAAAGAAATTAAAAATTATAACCAACATAAAGTATATATATTTTCACAAGTAAATATGTTTAGCTTAGCCAAATAAGTAAATTTTTTTGGTTGTTTCTTTATTTTACACATAAAATTCAAATATGCCTTCACTTTTGAAATAGATTCCTAATCCAAATTAGAAAATCTTTATAGGTTTCCGAATTCCTACTTTTATTTTAATAGAATGTTTTTAATTGGATTGATTTCAGTTCCAGATTAAATCAGATCGATCAGATCAAACTTTAATGATTATAACAATAAGTCACATAAAAACAAACATCTAATAGACCATATTAATTCTAACCAAATCAAACCCGAAATTTTAATTCAATTAAAAACGTTCTTATTAATGAGTAAACTGTAAGATCTAACAATTAAGAAATATAGATTTTTTTATTATTGGGTTCATAACAATTATGCTTACTTGAGATGCTTATGTAGAAAACCAATTTAACTTTTTTTCATATTTTTTTTTCTTAGTTTCAGAAATGAAATATATTTCACATATATTTTTCATGATTCAGAAGATTGCACATATTTAACCAGAATTAAATCAATTTCAGCAAAATAAGTTAATTCTATCTACTTTAGTATTATCAAACAGACTCTATATTAGACTAAGTTTAATTTTCTTTTAAATCACATTATATATGATCCGATAGAAATTAAATTTCAAATTAGCTAAACTACGTGCACGGGCTTGAAAGCTAGTTTCTATATAGTTGGAACTAAGATGCTTATTCCAAGACGTGCCTCACACAGTCCCATATGATATGCAAAACCAAAATTAATAAAAAAATAGGTTACCCGCAATTGCTTTATTATGAATAATAACAATAGTATAATCAAGAAATCCGACAATTCAACAATAAAAACAAGTAATTAGTTTACTTGACATCTCTTATTATTATTGTAAGAGGAATTAACAGCTTTGACTAGTAAACCGAAAAGCGCGAAAGGGGCAGAGAAGAAAGGACTATGGTCACTTTCCAAATTGTACACGCTCGCCGGCGGCCACTTGTTGATCATCGCATCTTGCTGCTCCGGTCTAAGGACGTTGTCGTACTTTGTTTTTATGTAAATCCGAGGAACGCTTTCTGCACAGTCTGTTTCCTTGAACTTGGCACTCTCTAATGCTTTTACTGGTCCTGGTCGTAGTAGCATTTCTGCTAACATCGAATCCTAAAAAACAGATATATGTTGTCCCCATCATATAAAACAAGCACACATTTAGGATGTTTTTACTTATCTAAAATTTGATGGTCAAGTCAGGATTGGTTGGTTTATGTTTAGTCTGATCTAGTCTGATCTTTGTGTATTTTATAGCTATGGAAGTCAGGTCTGGTCTGAACTGTATAAGTCTGGTCTAGTATGGTCTGAGATGGAAAACAATTCAAGTAAAAACATCTTTAGGATAACTTCAAGTTATCATTACTTTTCTGAGCAGTGGCGGCTTGAGAATTTCGGAGGCCCTAGACGAAAGAGTATTTATTACGCCAAATCATGTTGAAAATCAGATAAATTGAATAAAAAAATGACATATGAAAAAACATATCCAAAGTGTTCTGTATAAGGTTTGTAATATTCAAAAGAATAAGTTTTTAACATCCTTTTGAAGTGCGAAGTGATATAACATCATAGAGTATTTAACATCTAGAAATTCAGGAATTTACCTCATAAACAGAAAAATTATACTCCTTCATAATTAAATAAAAGAAATAAAAATATTCTATTAAACCAAAGTATATTGGTTTTAACTAAAAATAAAATACATTAGGGCTTAAATGGAAAATAAATACTCCATATAAATATGATACTAAGTACAAAATTAAAAAATAAACATAAATACATTTGAGAGATGATACAAATAACTGGGATGCATATCAATAGTGTACGGAGTAATTAATAATGTGTGTAGTAGTATCTAACAAAAATGTGTTCTGTTGAAATTGTATAAATAAAACAAGCAACACAAATAAACAACAAAGCACGGATAGTTTGAGTGGAGGGGAGGTAATAATTTGCAAGTTCAGGTCGGGGTTTGATTCCCATTAGGGGATGGTGCATCTATTTTCCTATTTTCTTGTTCATGCTTCACACATGTTCTATTCCTAATACTAGTTTTTAATTTTATTTTGGAGGCCCCTGTCAAAGGTGAGGCCCAAGACAGCTGCCTGGCCCTATTGGCCCCAAAGCCGCCCCTATTTGTGAGTTTTTAGCACATTTAGTCTCTGATTATTATGTAAATGCTATTTTTAGTATTCAACTTTGATTTTTTTCTTTTTTAGTCTTAGACTATTGTGCTATAGACTATTGTGCTACTTTTAATCCCTTCACTACTATGACACAATTATTATGTAAATGCTATTTTTAGTCTTTTTTAGTATTCAACTATTTCTGAGTTTTTAGCACATACAGACTATTGTGCTACTTTTGGTCTTTCAACTATTATAATAGTGACATTTTTGTCCTTCACCTATCGTGTCAAGATCATAGTAGTGAAGGGATTAAAAGTGTCAATTCGATAATACTGTTGTGACTAGTAGGCAAATTTTGAAAGTCAATGATTAAAAGGTCTAGCACAATACTCGTGTATTAAAATTCGAGTACCAAAAATGTCACAAATACCAAAAACTCTTACTTTTCTTATTGACTTTGTTTAAGGAGGTTATTTGTACTATTTTCGTATAATGCTTTTTTATTAAAAACTACTGTGTCTAGTAGCAAATTTAATCGCTCTCTATGTTGGCAATCAGAATAAGAAACACGGTTCCACAAGAACTAAAAGCGATGGATTGTGAATTTTAGATGTGTTATTCATGCAAAGAGACAATTATATTCGAGTCTAGAAACTCTTATAGTTACAAGAATTGTGCAATATACACTATTAGAATTCGTATTTAATTTTGCTTACACGAACCCGTGAATCTTACAAAGCCAAGTCAGATAGATATTTAATTTGTAGTTTATTAGTAGTTTATAATAAAAATCCAATTAATAGACAACCGAATATTTGGACCAAATTAAATTTGTACTCTGTATATTGAAGCTTAGGCTCCAGGAGAGATACGCCGCAGACCCTCTCGCAGCTCGCAAGTTCCGCCGCGCACATCGTCGGAGGCCGCACGCCCTGACGCGGTGACGCCCCCTTTCTGGAACTGTGCCGCTCGACCGCTCTTGTTCGTTTCTTCTCTCCATTCAGCCGCAGCTAGAGTTTTGACCCTCGTCTGCGTAGTTTTTGCCGCAGCTAAGGTTGTGACCCTCGTCTGCGTAAGTGGGGGTCGGTGAATCTCTTCGCTCGACGTTGGACGATAGAGGGACGGATTCCGCAATCGAGGATTGGAGCAGTGAAGACCAATTCCAAATTCGATTGGGTTGGTGCGATTAATCCGAATTGGGATGTGGAGACTACTCGTTCTCGGATCGGTTTTGTTCGTGCAGTACCTTGGTCAAGAGAAGGAGGCGATCCACGGGCAGGTCGAAGTGATGAAGGAAGAAGCTAAAGGGATGAAAATCCGTCCTCCTCACGAACCACCACCATGGATGAACTATGTGATTAGGGTTTGGAAGGCTGGTTTACTATTCCTAGTTTTTTATTTTCAGTCCAGACTATTTTACTATTTCTATTTTGCTCTTTTTAGGATAAACAATAAGGGGGTAGAATGACACTTTGTTTTGCTTTAGTTGATAGATTACTTATTGGAGGCAATCAGGCTGATTCAGCTGCTAATAGCCTCGAAGCTCTCACATTTTCAGCGATTAGTCTCGCTCGTTTTGGGGTGAACTATTCTCTGTCTGATCTAGGAGTGAGAGGGTCACTGGGCTCTTGGTCATTTTGGGATAGAGGGGGCTACTTTATTGTTTGCATGTTACCTTATTGTACTGTGCGCATGATTTTAATATAATATGTTAGTTTCCTGTCAAAAAAAGAACACCAAATATTTTTAGTAATATTGTACGGAGTAGTTTTTGTCCAAAAGTTACAGGCCTCGTGTGATCGGCCACAATGAGAATATAAACTCTTAAGCTAGTAAAAGTGTGAAACTATTAAGTATACATATGAAGTACATGAAAACTATTGGTATAAGGTACTCCCTGTCACACAAAATTTTACCAAATTTCTTTATACATCCATCCTTAAAAGTTTACCAATTCCATTTAAAGTAAGAAATATATGATTAGATTTGTTTCTCTTTTCTCTATACAATCAATCACACAACTTTTGTTTTAACGAGAATTTGATTTTGCAGCTCACTTTTTGAGTGATATTGGACTTTGCACCTCATTTTTTTAAAAAAATTGATTTTGCTCCCCATTCTTTTTAAAAATCCTTTGACTTTGCATCTCATTCACAATTTTTTCTACACAAAATGTTAGGTGATGGGGTGTACAATCAAAGTTTTTTGAAAATAAAGTGCAAAGTCCAATATCACCCAAAAAGTGGGGTGCAAAGTCCAATTCTCCCTTTGTTTTATTATTTCACATGTAGATCAATATTGATCAAATTTTATGGGACCAAGAGAGCTGGAGTATTAAAAAGTAAAGGAATTGCTACAATATACTATCCTTTGTTCCATAAAAGTTGCAACAGTTTGACTTTCACGTTTGCCAACGCACAACTTTGACTGTAATTATATTTATTTATGTATTAGTAAACATTAAAAATGGTTAATATATTGGAAATTTACATTAATACAAATTTATTAATATTTTATACATAATATTTTTATTATATATATTATTAGAAAATCATAGTCAAAATAAAGTGTGTGAATAGTGCAGAAATTCCAATATTGCAACTTTTATGGAACGAAGGTGATAGAGTATATCTAGAGAGAAGTGAGAGCTAGAGAGAGAAGTGCAATAATATGCTTCAATAGAATGATTTCGTAACCCCTATAACTACTCCCAAGGGGAGTATTTATAGAGAAAATTAGGGTTGGGCTCCCAAGCCTTGGGCTTGGGAGGCCCATTTACAACTGGACCGCTACTGGGCCGAATACAAAGCCACTAATGGGCTGTACAAATGAGTAAGTGTAAAATCCGATTCTGGGAGGTCTTCTTGGCCGACGAGGGCGTGGCCGACGAGGGCACGGCCGACGAGGGCACGGCCGACGAGGGCACTCGGGTTCCTTGGACTCAGGACCATAATCCGAGTTGGCTCCTTTTCGGCCGACGGGGGCGTCTTGGCCGACGAGGGCGCCACTCTGTTGTCTTGTGCTTTCTGTTCTTCCGAGTATGTGGGTCCTGGGGCTCAGACCCATATACTCCATCAGGAGTCCCCCACTCTCTAAGCTGAGACGTAGACGAAGCGAAGGAGAGTAGATTCCTGTGCTTTGCTGCCCTTGGCCGATGCGGGCATCCCCGGGCCGTTAGCCGTTGCGGCGTTGGCGTTGTTTCCTCTTTGGTGATCCTGTTCTGTGCTTTGGCCGTTACTTGTTCTTCGCTTTGGGTGGGGAGGCCGTTGTTTCCTTAAATGTGTTTGAGGATGATGACTGTCTTGTTTCAATGTCGGCCGTTGAAGGCGCGCTTTCCCTTTCCTGGACGTTGGTGGTTGAAGTTTATGTTTGGGCCGGTGAGGCCGTTGAGGTTGTTCCTTGCTTTGAGGACGATGGCGTCCTTTCCTTTGGGTGGCCGATGAGGGTGCTCGCGCACTCCTTTTGGCCGTTGCCGGTTGGCCTTCGTGTTCTTGGCCGAAGGGCCCGTCAAGATTAATTGTTGGCGGAGGACGATGAGTGTCCTTGCCTCTAGTGGCTTGTTGGCCGTCGCTAATGACGTTATGGGCCTTTGGCCGATGAGGTTCCGTTGTGCTGTGTGGATGATGTGGCCATGCTTTGTGGTTACCTTGTTTATACTCTTTGTTTTGTTGAGGCCGGTGTAGTCCCCCAGTCCCCCACTGCTTCAGGCCGAGGAGTGTGAGGGGTGAAGGAGTTGCTTGAGTCCCTAGCCGAAGCGGTCTCGCCGTAGTCCCCCCTGAATCCAACTCTCATGGCGATTTTCTGGCCAAGGTAACCCTGTGGGAGAACCCTTGCGCGCAGATCGCTTGTAGAGAGTTATCATCAAGGGTCATGACGAGGAGCCGATGGCTTGTGGGCTCTTGGGTTCTTTGATCTTGTGGCCGTTATGTTCCTGGCCGTTGCCGTCTCCTTATTGTTTGGCAGTTGTGATCTTGGCGAGCAAGTGGGACGTTGTGGGCGCTTGCTGGCAGTTGTAAAGCCGCTGAGCGTGTGTAGGCCGTAGAGTCCGTCTTGCAAGTGGGCTGTTGATTTTGAGTTTGGCCCGTTGGTGACGTGGTGGTCCCCCATTGGTGGCCGTTGGTGTGGCCATTGGGGAGGTGCCACGTGTAGTGACCGTTGGGTGGGGGATTCTATAAATACCCCTCACCCTTCGACGAGAAAATGTATTTGCATTCTGAATTTGTCGAAGTGCTGGCCGATTTTCTAGAGAGATAAACTCTCAAGCCTGTTCTTCGTGTTCTTCGTTGTTCGAGGTTAGTGTTCATCACGATCTTCCTCGCTTTTCATACTTTGCTTCCTAGGTAGTTGATCTAGTGTTAGGCGTTTGAACACCTTTAGATCTTAAGTTGTTCTCCTTAAGCCCGTAGTAGTAGTAATGAAGAGCTTGAACGAGGACTACTACCCCTACGACGACCAGCCCTCCACGAGGTCGCTTGACTACGAGGTGCTCGAGGAGTTTGAAGAGGAGATAGAGCGTTTAAGCCCCTACAAATCCGGAGAGCTGATGGACGAGGAAGGCGAGGACGAGGAGTCCGCCTCCTCTTCAGAGGGTGAGGACGTAGGCGCGTCCCGAGTGGTGGACGGGGCGTCCACTTCTGCTGCCGTTCCGTGCCCGAGGCCGGTGTCTGCCGTGAAGGGAGCAGCTAAGCCGAAGAGGGTGAGGAGGCCGAAGAATGGGCCGGGCCTCTCCTACCTGGACCTCACCAACATATTCCTGATCAAGCCGGAGAGCAGTGCGGCCGACTATCTTGTCGCCCAGATGTACGTGGGGCCGTTCGGGCGGGTTAGGGCACCCAGGCCGACGGACCATGTTCTACTTCCGCCACCGGGATACTTTGGAGTATACCCGATGAGTTTTGCTAAGGGGTTGAGGTTCCCCCTTCACCCTTTCGTCATTGAGTATCTGGACATGGTGGGGCTTCCTCCGGCCTTGCTGACGCCGAACAGTTATTCCTTGATGGTGGGCTTTTTACTTCGGTGTGAGGAGTTGGGCTTCAGGCCGACCACGGCCTTATTCATGAACTTGTACCAGATCGGCCGAGGAAGCCACAAGAACTGTGCGGCCTATGCTACTCTTCAACAGCTGCCGAGGAAGAGGAGCTTCACGGATTTGCCTACGTCCATTCATGGGTGGAAGAGCAAGTTCGTGTTTGTGTCCATTGGTGAGAGTGGCACCGAGTTCCCCTCTCTCGGCCATACCGGGAGGTTCAATCTCCATGACCCGCCGAAGAGCTCTATTTTGGACGCTCAGGTGGAGGCTTTCCTGGAAGGGGGGCCGAGGAGCGTGAAAGATTACGTTACTGAATACAAGATGACCGCCCTCGGCTTCTTCAGATATCACCTGTATGGAGATAAGGAGGATGACCTCCAACTCTGGCCGAGGATGACCACCACCTTTGAGGAGGCCGATGGCCCGGATTTGGGCATTCCTGCTGAGGCCGATGGTAATTTTTTCTTCGGCTTTCTGTCTTTATGTTTTGTCCTTTTCCTTACTAATCTGTTTGTTTTCCCTTTGTAGACTTTGCCATGGACCGACGTTCCATAATGGCTATTGCCAAGGCCAAAGCGGCCGAGGAGCTGGCTGCTAAGGCGGCCGAGGCGGCCAGACGTGCCGCGGCCGGTGGGAGCGGGGCTACTGCAGATGCGGCCCCAAAACCTGCCCCATCAAAGAAAAAGAGGCCGGCCACTGACGGCCAGAAAAAGTTGACTGATGCCGGCCTGAGCGTCTCTAAGAAGACGAAGAGGGCTCCTTCCCCTTCTCCGGCTACTGAGGCCGGTGCGCTGACTGTCCCCATCGTGGACGACAGTGGTCCTGTCGTGGACCTTACTGCTGCTGGTGATGCTGCTCCATCACAGCCTCTCGTCCAGGAACCACAGACGAGGAGGGCCGGCAAGGAGATTGCCGGTGCCACCTACCAGAAGGTGGTAGAATACCCCGTCGGCGGGGGCGTGTTTAATGATCTCGTCCCTGGCCACGTCGTCCTGGCCCAGGCCATGCCGGCCAAAGATCGGGCTTATCTGAAGAAGCTTGGGGACGAGAAGATTTACGAGGGCGGCATGGACCTCTTCGTCCAAGTAAGTAACGGTCCTTATGTTTTTTTTTGTCCCTCTTCGTCTGTGTAGAGTCTTTTGCCTGACCTTTGTTTTCCTTCTGCAGAGTGCCTTTATGCTTATGGAAAGCCATAAGAGGCAGTATTGGGAGATAGCTCGCCTGAAAGCGCTGGAGCAGAAGGCTGCCTCGGCCGACGAGGCGGTAGCTTGCCTTGATCGGCTCCGGGAGGATGCCAGGGCGTTGCAGGCCAAGGCCGATCAAGCCGTTGCAGCCAGGGACGATGCCCTGGCCAAGCTCGAGGAGAGCAAAAGGGGGCTCGAGGAGACCCAAAAAGCGCTGGAGGCCGAGCGGCGCAGAAACGAGGAGGCCGTTAAGGCGAAAACTGAGGCCGAGGCCGCCGCTGTGAGGGCTGCTGATGAGGCCGTTGAGCGGTTCCTGGCCGAGGGGTGGAAGGCCGATGAGAGGCTCCCCTTTTGCTACGAAGTGGTTGCCGCCAGGCTTGAAGATTGGGGGATGAACTCCCCCGCCGGCCAGGAATACTTCAGCAGGGAGATGGCCGTGTATTACAACATGGGCCAGCAGCGGATGCAAAGGCTCCTGTGTCGTCGGCTGTCCCGTGCTCTGAAGGCCATGAACTACACGTCCGGGTGGGCCAGACGGAACCTGAGGCTGCCAAAGCTGATGAAGGATCCAGAGGAGCAGGCCAATCTTCCTCTATCGGAGCGTGAGTCTCCTATTGAAAGCTCCGGTCTCGGCGAGCCGGACTACACTGAATTCGATTTTCTGGACGACGCCACCAGTGCTGCACCTGCTGCCGGCCAAGAAGCTGAGGCCGATGAGGGACCTGATGAGGCCGTTGAGACAGCCGCAGATGAAGGTGCCCCGGAGGCTTGATCGGCTATTCCCTATTGTAATTAGCTTTTCAATTTTTTTTGCCAAATGATGTAACGGCCGAAGTGCCCTCCTTTGTACTGAACTGAATATGAATGAACAATTTTTTGCTGTCCTGTTCGGCTTTCAATTCCTTGTATGCCTGTTTGCCTTTTGTCATTTCGTTTTTGAAATTTTTTCTCAAGTGTCAAGGTCATAACTTGGGTCGCCCGCGATTGTCCGCTACGTCCATGGGGTAGTCCACCCTGTCCGGTGACCTGGTCGGCTTGTTCGTCGTCGTTTAACACTTAGGAATTTTTTCTGAAATTTCCTAAGTGTTTTGGGCTCACTGAGCTACTTTCTTCCCGGTCTGGTGGCCTGATCGGCCTGACCGTCATTTCTGTACTATCCTAACACTTAGGATTTTTTTTTTTTGAAAATTTCCTAAGTGTTTTGGATTCGTGTAGTTGCTTCCCTTCCGGCCTGGTGGCCTTGTCGGCCTGACCGGTGGTTCTTGGCTACCATAATACTTAGGATTTTTTCAAAAAATTTCCTAAGTGTTTTGGAACCACGAAGTTGCCTTCTTTCCGGCCAGGTGGCCTTGTCGGCTTGACCGGTGTTCCTTTGCTATCATAACACTCAGGTTTTTTTCAAAAAATTTCCTAAGTGTTTTTTATTCCTTTTAGGTGCTTCCCTTTTTAGCCTTGACCGTAGTGTCCGTTCCGTCCAGGCGTTGGCGTTCTTATCGTCCTGGCCTTGGATTCATCCCAAGTGTTTTAGCCAGGGTCGTTGTCGGCTTGTATCCCTATGTTCTGGCCGATAAGGGCACCTTCACCATAGTCTTGTGGACTGAATTTTTCACAAGTACACATGTAGAGGTGTAGGTAGCTAACGGCTTTGTAGTATACTGGTACCCGCTTCGGCTAGAACTCCTTCATTTGAGTACTTAGATAATTTCCTAAGTATAAATGTTAGGCATTTACTTCTTTGCGGTGCCACTGCCGGCCAAGGTTTGGCTTGTGGCCGATGAGGGTGCTGGATAAGGAATAGCTTGTCCCAGGAGATGGTCCTGTCTTCGTCGGCTAGCTATGGTTCCAGTGCCTGCGTCGGCCATCCGAGGTGCTGTGGCAAGTAGAGGTTGTTTCTTGATTGCTTGTTCCTTTCGCGGGTGTGATGAGTGCCCGCTTCGTCCTGGTCATCCTCAGGATTGCGATGCTTTGTTTCATACCAAGCGTTGGTGCCTCAAAGGACTATGGCCGATGAAGGTCACCTCTCGCGTGTCACCCAACCGATGTGGTTAGGGTTTTATAGGCGTGTGTATCGGCCTTGATTGTTCCCTTGTAGTGTGTGGACGTGTCGTCCATGTTGCCTGTCAGTGGTACTACACTTGTGTTTTACTGATATGTACTTGGCCTAGTTGGGCCTGAGTTGTGGGGATTTTATTTTTTCGTTGCTCGAGGCCGGCTAGTGTGCGCGGCCGTCGGCTTCCCTCTTTTTCCCTTGTATGTCTTTTTTTTTTTTTTATTTTCGTTTCGGGGGTATCCTTCTTTCAGGCTTCGGCCGAAGGGTGTGCTCGTCCTTCGGCCGGTTCGGACTTCGTTTATAACGTCCGTGATCTCAGGGCGGGTCCCGTCGCCTATTTATGACGCGGGCTAGACTTTTGGTCGGTTTCCAACGGCTGTCGTTGCCCAACCCTGAGTTTTGGGATTTTGTCACCTCGGCCATGATTTCAGGCCTGTCGTCCTGCGATCTGGCGCGTGGACGACGCGGTGAGCTTCCCGTTTCAAGACGTGGGCCGTTTGCGGGCCCCTCGTCCTGGGGACATCGTCGGCCATACCTGAGCGTTTCACTTCTAGGCTTACGGGGCCAGGACGATGTGCTCTCTCAGCTAGGCCTGAGCCCTTCGCTGATACAAAATACAATGGAGTGCCTGAGCTTGTCGTTCGTAGGCTGCAAATGCAAGGGGCCATGTCGGCCAGACCTGAGCCTTTCGCTCTAAGGTGGCCGAGGAGGGCACCTGCTAATGTTTTACTTTAAATTCCAGAGAAAAAATCAGAACATGATTTTATTCATAAGTGGCTCGAGGCCGAGGATGGCGTTCAATCAGTAACCCGTTAAGGGGTGAGGGCTTCGCCGTCTACACCTCCTCCGGATTACTGATAAAACTTCACCAGATGATGTACATTCCATGTTCGTGGTACATTGGACCCATTCGGGCGTTTAAGCTTGTAGGTGCCGGGTTTGACCACGGCACTGACGATGTAGGGCCCTTCGTACTTCAATGCTAGCTTGCCACCCTCTGTCGGCTGGCTTGCTTCCCTTCGGCGGAGGACGTAGTCCCCCACCTGAATTCCCGGGAACGCACCTTGGCGTCGTAGTATGATTTTACTTGACGCCGGTAGTTCTCCGCTCGGACGTAAGCTTGTTCACGCCTCTCATCAACCAGGTGTAGGTCAATCTTCATGTTTTCTTCGTTGGTGTCAGGCTCATATTGTTCCACCCGTCGGCTGGGGATAGCAACTTCCGTAGGCGCCTTTGCTTCAAAGCCGTAGCACAGGGCGAAAGGCGTTTCACCTGTCGCCCTCCTCGGCGTGGTTCTGTAGCACCACAGGATGTTGGGGAGCTCGTCGACCCAACTACCTCCTGCGGCCTGGAGTTTCTTCTTCAGCCCCTCCATGATTGTTCTGTTGGCGTTCTCGACCTGCCCGTTGCCCTGAGGGTAGGCAACGGAGGAGAAACGATGCTTTACCTCAAACTCCCGGAGGAGCTCTTGGAAAGGGGCTGCCTCAAACTGGGTGCCGTTGTCTGATATGATCTCCTGGGGGACGCCAAAGCGTGTGATGATGTTCTTGTAAACAAATTTTTGGCATTTGGCCCCCGTGATGCTGGCCAAGGGCTCCGCCTCGACCCACTTGGTGAAGTAGTCGACGACGACGATGATGTAGCGGTTATTCCCGGCGGCTCTGGGCAGGGGGCCGACCAGGTCAATCCCCCATCTGGAGAATGGAATTGCGGTGCTGACAGGGGCATAATTGACAGCTGGCCGACCAGGGGCCTTCTGGAGTACCTGGCATGTGGTGCACTTTCTGGCCAGATCAGCGCAGTCGCGTGCCATCGTCGGTCAGAAGAAGCCCTGGACGACGAGACGCCGGGACATGCTGAAAGGGCCCTGGTGTGAGGAACAGACGCCACAATGAACTTCTTCCATGGCTGTGTCGACCTCGTCCTGGTGCAGGCATCGGAGGAGAGTGCCATTATAGGACCGTTTGTAGAGTTTGCCATCTTCGATGGTGTAGCTTGGGGCCCTGAGTTTGGCAAGTTTGGCTCTCTCCTCGTCCGGCGGCAGCTCCCCCGTTGTGATGAAGGTGGCGATGTCGGAGATCCAGTCCTCTGGTCGCTGTTGGACGCACAAGACGGGGCTGGCATGGATGCTGGACATGCTCAACTCCTCGATCTTGGCCAACTGGGAGATGTGCTCCGGGGTGTCTGAGCTGAGCTTGGAGAGGATGTCGGCTTCGGCGTTCTCGGCCCTTGGGATCTGAGTGATCTCGTGGGTTTCAAACGCTTTCAGCAATTCCTCCGCCGCTTGTTTGTACTGCTTCATCCGGCCTTCCTTTGCTTCGTACGATCCCTCCACCTGGCCCACTACCAGTTTGGAGTCGCACTTGATTCTGAGGTGCTTGGCCTTGAGGCCGGCGGCGAGTCTGAGACCGCTGAGGAGGGCCTCATACTCGGCTTCGTTGTTGGATACCCTGAAGTTGAAGCGGATGGCATAGTAAGCTCTGAATCCTTCAGGGGATATGAGGACGACGCCGCCGCATGATTTTGCGGCCGACGAGTCGTCAGTGAACAGGGTCCACGTATCGTCCGGCTCCGGCCCGGAGTTGGCGACGGCCGTCTCCCTTGCTGTGCATTCAATGACGAAGTCGGCCAAGGCTTGCCCTTTGATAGATGGCCTTGGCTTGATCTCAATCTGAAACTGGCTAAGGAAGATCGCCCATTTCACCATCCTCGAGGAGCTAGTGGGGCTCCTCATGAGCGCGCCAAGAGGCTGCTGGGTCAGCACATGGACGGTGTGGGCTTGGAAATAGTGCCCCAGCTTCTTCACGGTGTGGACGATGGCCAGCACCGTCTTCTCAATGGGGGAGTATCTGAGCTCGGCCTCCCTAAGTGTCTTGCTGATGTAGAAGATGGCCCTCTGCACCCCTTCGTCCTCACGGATGAGCACGGAGCTGACGGCCGACGTGCTCACCCCTAAGTACAAGAAGAGGGTTTCGCCGGCTCTGGGCTTGGAGAGCACGGGTGGGGACGACAAGTACCTTTTCAATTCGTCGAATGCTTCCTGGCACTCCGTCGTCCACTTGAAGCTGTTTGCCTTGCGCATGATCTGGAAGAAGGGGAGTGCCCTCTCGGCTGACCTGGAGAGGAACCGGTTTAAGGCCGCCAAGCGCCCCGTCAGTCGCTGAACTTCTTTGACGTTGCGGGGCGGCTCCATGTTGATGATAGCCTGCGTCTTCTCCGGGTTTATCTCGATGCCTCTCCGGCTGACCATGTAGCCAAGGAACTTGCCGCCCTGGACGCCGAAGGCGCACTTCTTGGGGTTAAGGCGGAGCCTGAACTCCTTCATGATTTCAAAGATCTCCCGGAGGTCGTCGGCGTGGGAGGTGGCCTGCCTGCTCTTGACGATCATGTCGTCGACGTACGCCTCCATCGTCCGGCCAAGGACCGCTCTGAAGATTTTGGCCACCATCCTAGTATAGGTGGCGCCGGAGTTTTTGAGTCCGAAGGCCATGACGAGGTAGCAAAATATTCCCTCTGGGGTCATGAATGTCGTCTTCTCGGCGTCATCTTCATGCATGGAGATCTGGTGGTACCCTCTGAAAGCGTCGAGGAACGACATCAACTCGCACCCCGCCGTCTCGTCCACCAGCTGATCAATGTTGGGGAGAGGGAACGGGTCCATGGGGCACGCCTTGTTCAGGTCAGTGTAGTCAACACACATTCTGAACGTCGGTGGTTTCTGTGCGAGGACGACGTTGGCCAACCATGTTGGGTACTTCACCTCTTTGATATGTTTGATCGATAGGAGCATGGCGACCTCCCCTTTGACGAAGTCCCGCCTATCAGCGGACAAGAAGCGCCGCTTCTGTTTGACGGGCGCGGAGGCCGGATCGACGGTCAGCCGGTGAGTGATCACCTGGCGGCTGATGCCTGGCATATCGTCTGGGCCCCATGCGAAGACAACGGCGTATGACCGTAGGACGAGGAGGATGGCGTCTCGTTGGTCCTGGGGGAGTTGCTTTCCGACCCTGAGAACCCGCTCCGGCCGGGAGGTATCCAGAGGGATTTCCTCGATCTCCTCGGCTGGCTCCGCATGTGGCCTCTCCTCGTCCACGGCGACGGCGGCCGTAATGGTGTCTATCCTCTGTCCCTCCCTTTCGGCCGACCTCGTTAGCTTGAGGTAGCAAGCTCTGGCTATCCTCTGATTTCCTCTGGCGTAGCCGATGCCGTCATTGGTGAGGAACTTTAAGCATAGGTGCTTCATGGAGATGATGGCCTCCAAGTCCTCCAGCGCTGGCCGGCCCAGGATCAGGTTGTGGGCGCACTGGAGGTTGACCACCATGAACTCCATGTCAATTTTGGCATGGTGGGGGCCGTCACCGACTTCCACGAGGAGGACTATCGTGCCCTCAGCGTCGATAGAGTCCCCGGTGAAGCCGGATAACGGGGTCTTGATCGGCTTTAGCAGGGTTCTGTCCAACTTCAGCTGCTTGAAGGTGTCCAAGTACATCACATTGACGGAGCTCCCCGTATCGATGTAAGTACGGTGGATGATGGAGTCACCGATCTCACATCGGATGACGAGGGCGTCCTTGTGTGATTCCGTACCCGGAGGCAGATCCTTGTCGGTGAAGGTGATCGCCTCCGTTCGCTGCTTCTTCGGCTGGGGGGGAACGTGGGACACCTCCCCAATGTAAAGGGATTGGGCCCATTTCTTTCTCTGAGTGGCGGAGTCCCCCCCAGTGTTTCCACCTACGATGAGGTGGATGTGATTTTTCTTCGGTGGAGGCTCTTCGAAGTCCTCGTCGTCGCTGAGCCTACCAATCTCCCGCTTCTTCGCAGAGGGTTCGCCCCCATGTTTGCCGGTGTTTACCCAAGTGTTCTTGCGTGGGCCACCTTTGACAAACTGGGAGAGTTCCCCCTGGCGAATGAGGCGCTCGATGGCCTTTTTCAGGGTGATGCAATCGTCGGTATTGTGCGACGAGTTCTTGTGGAACCGGCAGTACGTGCCGCCCTGCTGGATGGCTAGGATCTCTTCGGCCGGCCGAGGAGCCTGCTCGATGAGGCCGTGCTTCTCGGCATAATCGAGGATGGTGCCGACCGGGTGGGTGAGGGTTACCCCCGGCCGTTCCAACCTCGGCCGCCAGTGGCAGTCTTTCTTACTTTGTCCACCAGAGCCGTGGCGGCCCTGGGCACCCTGGCCGGCCGGGGACGGACCCGGGGCCGTCGAAGGATTTGTCTTCTTGGGGGGATGGCCCCCCTCTCTTTTGTGATTGTGGAGCTCGTCGGCGTCGGCATACAAGCCTCCGCGTTGGAGAGCCTTGGCGTACGACCTCGGGGGGTCAGTGATGAGGCTCCTGGCGTACGGAGAGCTGCGGAGGGCTCCCTGGTACAAGGCGAGGAGGGTGCGCTCATCGGCCCCCTCGACCTCCTCGGTCTCCCTCGTCCACCGATCGATGAATGACCGGAGGGACTCCTCGTGCTGCTGCTTGACGGAGAGGAGGTGGGTGAAATACTTCTTGGCGCGCTTCCTCCCGGCAAAGTGAGTGAGGAAGCGCTGGGCGAGATCCTGCCATGAGTCAATGCTTCCTTCTGGGAGCCCGTTGAACCACTCGTACGCTGGTCCCTCGAGAGTAGAGAGGAACCAACGGCAGAGGTATTCGTCGGACACGTTCACCATCAGCATGTTGTTTTGGTAACGGCTGAAGTGCTCCTGGGGGTCTGATCGACCATCGTAGGACTTGATGGCATTCCCCCTGTACTTCTCAGGGATGGGGCCCGAGAGGACCCTGTTGGTGAAAGGGGTCCTTGTCCTGACCTGGATGATGGGGTCACCCCGCCCTTCGGCCAGCTCCCTCTCCAGGGCGCTAACCTTGTTCATGAGCGCGTTGAGGCCGGGATCGTTGGAGGCGCCGGCCGTAGGGATGTTGGCCGACTACTTGGCCTCCATCTGAGCTAGCCTCCTCTCCAGCTGGGCGATGACCTCGTCCCGGGGGTCCCTGGCGGCCGTAGCGCCGCCCGGCTGGTTCCTCATGCGCTCGTTGTGAGCCGCGTTGATCTGGTGACGCACGTCATCCTCGTGCAACTTTCCCTTGCCCTTGTCCGGGCGGGGCTGGTCCGCTGTCCGGGACACAGACCCCAAGCTTTCCCTTGGCGAGCCAGGACGAGGATCACCAATCCGTCCCGCCATCCTCTCCGAAACCGGACGACGGCGCGTGTCACCTAGCCTATTGAAGGCAGAGGCTTTTCCACGCGCTGGGGTCTGCCCGGGCCGAAGAGGGGAAGCAGGGTGGGAGTGGGACGACGCCGTGTCCTGGGGCACCACCCCCTCATCGTTGCCTATCTGGATGGCCAACGGTTGGTGCTGAGGAGGTTGAGTGACGTTCCCCCCGGTCCTTGGCAAGAGTGCACTGAGGACGGTGGGGTTCTGAGCTAGGCTGGCGATGATGACCGACAGCGCGGCCTGGACCTGTGGATCCACGGACGGAGAGGCCGCGGCCATAGGCTGGGCCGGGGCGTGGTCCGTCTTCTCAGCCCGTTTCTTTTCCAGGCCGAGGCGGGCGTCGGGGACTCCGCTGTTGAGTTGGTTGCGGAGGTCCGTTGTGAGGTTGAAGGCCTCCTGGAAGAGGTCCCCTCCGCCGACCTGGTCGGCCGTGGCGTCCTCATCGTGCTCCCTGGGCTCTTGGTCCTCAGGGATGGCTTTGCTGACGAGGTTGCGGTTTGACTTAGTTCTCCCCATGATCAGTGGTTAGTTGTGCTTGGTAGCGACGAAGGGTGCTAACTTGATTGTTCTAGCTCTCAATGAAAGCACCAAATGATAGAGTATATCTAGAGAGAAGTGAGAGCTAGAGAGAGAAGTGCAATAATATGCTTCAATAGAATGATTTCGTAACCCCTATAACTACTCCCAAGGGGAGTATTTATAGAGAAAATTAGGGTTGGGCTCCCAAGCCTTGGGCTTGGGAGGCCCATTTACAACTGGACCGCTACTGGGCCGAATACAAAGCCACTAATGGGCTGTACAAATGAGTAAGTGTAAAATCCGATTCTGGGAGGTCTTCTTGGCCGACGAGGGCGTGGCCGACGAGGGCACGGCCGACGAGGGCACGGCCGACGAGGGCACCCGGGTTCCTTGGACTCAGGACCATAATCCGAGTTGGCTCCTTTTCGGCCGACGGGGGCGTCTTGGCCGACGAGGGCGCCACTCTGTTGTCTTGTGCTTTCTGTTCTTCCGAGTATGTGGGTCCTGGAGCTCAGACCCATATACTCCATCAGAAGGAAGTATGTTTTCATTTCAAAATAGTGTTTTCCCTGATTAATGCTGATTAAATAAATATGTACGAAATTAGGGTTGGAGATGCTCATACTTTGCCACTTCTCATAAATTATTATTTCTTGTAAACATGTGATCTTTTTCTATTTTTTGTGTAAAATCGCTAAATGCTAGAATTTGAAGGGAAAAATACTACTTTAGACAGGAAAGAACAATACTCTTGTACGAAAATGCACAAATTGAATGTCAAAAATACAAATTAAACGTAAGATTGACAAAATATGGTTGGAACAAAAGTGATATTAGTTGTAAATTTTTAATTATTGAAGTTATCTTAAATTTCAAATGGAAAATTGTAATGAGATAAATATTGATTAACATAAATATCAAGACACGACACGACGAACTGAAATAGAAATACAAAAGTACTCCCTCCGTCCCGCAAAAAAACTTCCTGGTTTGACTTACACATATTAAGGAAATAAACTTATTATGGGGTAAATTTTACTGTTTTGACACTGTTTGACACTATTTGACATTGTTTTGCATTGTTTGACATTGTTTTGATGTAGATAACTTCCTATTTAAAGAAAGAGGAACTTCTTTTTGGGATTGCTAAAAAAGGAAAGCGGGAAGGGAGGTGCTGATATTTGTCTTGGCTAGGGGGAACCCGCATTTTCTTAATCTTTTGACCTTTCATACAATCGAATTAAAGCATGTTAGATTTTCTCTTGGAAAGATTGAAAGATGATTAAGGATTTTTAAAGAATATGAGTTGATGTCCTTCGACATTTATACTTTTCTATATAAGTTGTACACATTTCTGGTACAGACATTCTAGTTGCCTATGGACACCACACACATGGACAATTTTTGTCTGTATACACAGACAACTAGGGATGTGTAGAACAAATATGTACACCTTATGTATACAAACAGTTTTTCTCGTGTATGGCCAAGGTATATTGGAGTTATTTTTAGGAATGATTTATTTTATTTTTAGCTTGAATATTATCTCTTTTAATACTTTCCATGTTTAGCTTTGTTTAGCTTACTTTTAGGATGACCGATCCAAATTGATCGGCATCACTCTTGTATTTATTTGGCCGATTGGCCCTTGTTCAATACAAAAGAAAATTTGCCCTACAATATTTTTCTTTATGCTTTACGTATAAGTTAATATGGTATCAGAGACTCGTTTTGGTCATTGAATTTACGCAACCATGCCGACGGACGAAGAAGGATCGACGCCGGCAGCAAAGATCGATTATACTTCTTCGTATTACTTGGGACCTCAAGATAGGCCGGGTGATTTTATCACACCGGTCCGTCTAACGACCGCCAATTACGAAGAATGGGCAAACGCAGTGCGATTGGCACTCAGGGCGAGACGAAAGTATGTCTTTGTTGACGGAACCTTGAAAAAACTTGCACCTCCTTGCACCGAGGAGGAATGGCTGGTCAATCACTCCATGATTGTCTCATGGTTGTTGAATACAATATCTCCAGAAGTCAAGGGGACCTTGTCTCACTATGATGATGCCCTGCGACTATGGAACGATCTCAAAGAGAGGTTCGAATCTTTTGATGGTCCGAAGATACATCAAGTCAAAACGGATTTGGCTAAGTGTGTTCAAACGAGAGGGATGACTGTCGGGACCTACTATGCAAAATTGCAAACTTTATGGGATGAATTGAACAACTATGAACCTTTAATTCGGTGTAAATGCAACTGGTGCACTTGTGATGTACTCGGACAACATGAAAAGATGAGGGAATCAGAGTGGCTTCATCAATTTTTTATGGGAATTTACACAGATTTTATTGGAGGCGTCTGGTCCCAATTATTGACACAAACTGATCTGTCAACTCTCAATCGTGCTTATCAACAGATGGCGCAAGAGGAGCGCATGGGGGGAATTGTGCAGGCACAGGAGGAACGGCCAGAAGTTCAAGGATTCGCGGTCCGTACTGAAGGCAAGGGTGTGGGCCGAGGGATCAATGTGGATAAAACCGGATTAACTTGCACATATTGTAAGTATTCGAGACATGAAATAACAAATTGTTTTGAACTTAATGGCTATCCGGATTGGTGGGGTGCAAGACCTTGACCGAGAATTAAAAACGGAGGACGTGGTCGTTCGAATAGCACTGGAAGTGCTGCAGCGGTTCCTGGAGCAGGACGAGGGAGGCCAACTGCGAAAGCACATGCAGCAATGGCCAAAACATCAACTAAGCAGAGCACGAAGCAGGCTGAAGGAAGTAGCGGGCAGACTGCCCCTCTCCCAGGATTCACGACAGAACAATGGAACTCTCTTCTCTCTGTCATTGGTAACTTACCCTCTACTAACGAATGCATGGCCGGTAAGTTTAATGATAATGCATGTATTATTGATACGGGTGCTACCAATCATGTGTGTGGAAATCAAGCGTTGTTATGTCATATTAAAAGTGTTGATCCATGCATAGTCGATCTACCTGATGGACAGACTGTGTTAGCCACGTTGGAGGGAAGTGTGCTTTTTACAAATAATTTGTATTTGAATAATTTTCTGTTTGTTCCGCAATTGAAGTGTAATCTTATCTTTGTATCTCAATTGAGCGATAACTTAAATTGTTTCGTTCAATTTACAAGTAATTTATGTGTTATACAGGACCGTCACTCAAAGAGGCTGATTGGAACGGGTGAATGGACTGTACTACTTGCGGGAGGAAGTAGGAGCACATGCATTGGCAGTTAAAGATTTGAAGAATCATGTGGCAGAAGTGTGGTATCAACGAATGGGACATCCCGCTTCTCATGTTGTTGAAAATTTGGCTCCCGTAAGTGGACTGAAAACCTTTGGAAACTTTCCTTGTGGTATTTGTTTTAGAGCTAAGCAGACAAGAGACCCATTTCCTTCTAGTTTAAATAAAACTCATGTCATTTTTGAGATGATATATTGTGATTTGTGGGGTCCATATAATACCCTTCCTCTTGTGGAGCTAGATATTTTTTTACTATTGTTGATGATTATTCACGTGTTGTGTGGGTTTATCTGCTTATTGATAAAAGGGAAGTTTTCAAAATGTTTCTCTCATTTGTTGCTATGGTGGAACGCCAGTTTTCTAAGAAAATTCTGCGTGTGCGAAGTGATAATGGGACCGAGTTCAATTGTTTGCAAGATTTTTTCCGCACTAGTGACATTATATTTCAAACTTCTTGTGCTGGAACTTCTCAACAAAATGGGCGTGTAGAAGGAAAGCACAGACACATTTTAAATGTAGCCCGTGCTTATTGGAGTTATTTTTGGGAATGATTTGTTTTATTTTTAGCCTGAATATTATCTATTTTAGTACTTTCCATGTGTAGCTTGGTTTAGCTTACTTTTAGGATGACCGATCCAAATTGATCGGCATCACCCTTGTATTTATTTGGCCGATTGGCCCTTGTTCAATACAGAAGAAAATTTTTCCTATAATATTTTTTCTTTATGCTTTACGTATAAGTTAATAAGGTAAGAAGTTAGGTTTAGCCGAGCGAGTAAAAGCATCATATAAATTTAAGTAGATGAATTTCGATTTGAACATTTTCTCGTTCGGTCATCCGGTGGTAATATAACAAAACATAAATAAAGTCATTCATCGTAAGTATCCAGATTATCAAAAGAGAGTGATGTAAAGTTGTAAACCATACCCCAATTCATCCCATTAAACTTACTTATCTTTATCTTTTCTATCATCCCAAAAACTTTACAGCTTTCCCATTAAATTAACTAATTTTTGTTTATGTTAATTTCTCTCTTCAGCTTAATTTATTTAATTTGTTTAATTTTCTCATTTCTTGGACTATGAGTTTTAAAGGCTCTAACAACAAGGAGTAAAAATACTGCACTTTTTTCATCTACTTATTTCTTTTTTTAGACTAAGATTTTAAAACTCGCTTGTCATAAATAAGTTACATGTTGTTTTGCAAGACATGTGGTTTGTATTCTTCATTTCTTTTTCTCTCGTTTTGGTTATGACGTGAGATACTTTGATTTTGTGAGAGGCGAAAAAATACACTTTTTTACAGAAACCATTTTATTAAAGTTTGATGTTATGACAAGAACTGTTTTATTCATATTGGAAACATCTTACATTAATGTATTTATGTAACTGTCTTTGTTGGGGTCATTAATTTATTTTTATCGATAATTTTCTATATAGTTTTGGTTAAAGTTAGTTACGTCTCAGCCGCAAGTTTACCATTCTTAGATTATACAAGCTTCTTTGGAGTTGCATACAGTCTATAGATATATCACTTGGATAAGGCCATTAAATTTGATATTTTGCATGTCAGTACGCATGTGGATACAAACTACACTCCAGAATGATTATGTATTGAGAAGATTCCTTAAATAAGAGTAAAATATAGATAAATTGTACAAATGTTATCATCATTGTTCTTTTATGTATATGATCTGAAAAAACAAATGATAGACCATCATCCTTATGGGATTTTCATTTTGAAATTAAGGCTATTGCTAATATATGTTGCCACCTTAGGGTATATTAAAAATTTTCGAAATTGGAGTAAAAACAAAAACATTTGAGAATTTCAAAATAAATCTGTCATGTTTTTATTCTCTAAATAGAAATAGATATTGTCAAGTTTAGAAAATATTGTCATACTTAAAGTCTATTACTCTCAAGACTTGATAGTAATCACTCTTATAAAGGGAACAATATATGACATTCCTATTTTGGAATGCACAAATGTTTTACTGCTATTTAGGGCAATTTCCCTAAACTATACATGTAAAAACTTATTCCACCTTATTATTTCCCCCTTTTGAAAATTTTCATTGTTAATATTCAAGTAAGTATTTCTTGACATGAAAAATGTGAATCTTAGATCTTTATAATGTCACTTTATTCTAATTTAATATGCCGCAAAATATGTTAAGATATTATAGTTGTTGAAGTGGTATGGTTGTTATATTATTATATACTATGTATTACTTACAGGTACTACTCCGTATATTGTTTATTTGTTCATTAACCCGTGCAACGCATGGGTAGAAGACTAGTATAACAAAACATAAATAAAGTCATTCATCATAATTACCCGGATTATCAAAAGAGAATGATTTATTTGTTCTTCAGTACAAATTAGAACTTTAAATTTTCTCATTTCCCACCTAATTCAAATTTGACAAAGTTTACCGGTACAGAAGGACGGAGGTAATATAATTGAAACACTGTTGTACGGAATACTTGCATTGTAGATTATTATCTCAACTTAGATAAAAGTTATTAAAAGTGATGAAACTTCAATCAAATGAATGACCTACACTCATTTTTTGCTACCTCAAAAACATACACGTAGTAATTGGTGTTTAGAACTTAATTAAAAGTATTATATAACCAATTTATAGAAATTACTCATACAAATGTATAGTATTTGGGATCACTACTTGTTTTTTAAATTACAAAAAACTCATAATATCATATTTGGGAGTTGGGACAAGGCATGCGATGGTCAAAATAACATGCATGTCGACTAGTCACGAGTCCCACGACCGTAAATTGAGATCGGATTAAGGTAATCTCCAACAGTTTACATCATTTTTTACACTAAAATTATGTAAAGATCGCATCATACAGTACTTTATCTTCAACAGTTTACACTAATTTTATCACTAAAAAGGAATATGCTTTTTTTTAATCTTTTTACTAACATCTTACCATTATTATGTTTATTTCACTCATTATTTCCCAAATACAAGCTAAAATACTACTATAATCAATATTTCACGCATGTTTCACACATTTCAATCATTAAAAATACAATAATCAATATTTCATGAATACATGCTAAAGCCTTATAAAATTAAATATTACAATAATATTATAATAATTCATACGTCATACATAAAAATACTACTTAAATTTAAAGAGATAAATTAAATAAATATTCTTAGTTTAGTTGTCAGAATTTGAGAATTCTTCCCACAAATGATCAATTAAAGCATTGAGGAGCTCAATATGAGTGTATTTGTCGTGAATTTGTTTAGGCCAGGTAAGAAAATAAGTCAACCTCGTTGCCTAATCAACTCTCACTTCAACATCTGGAACTGGTGTATGTCTCAAATCTTCTAACTGGTGCATGTATATCACGTTCATCCTCTATTATCATATTATGCATAATAATACATGCACAGATCATTATGTTATGTAAGATTTTTTTCTTCCAAAAACGTGAAGGTCCCACGATAATCACAAATCGGGATTGCAAAACTTCAAAGGCACATTCAACATCTTTTTCACATGCTTCTTGTGTCTCACACCAAAATATTTCTTCTTTCTACCTTGTGGTTGATGAGTTGTTTGGATAAATGTTGACCACTTTGGATATATATCATCCGCTAAATAGTAATCGACATTGTACTCTTTTCCTTGAATAATATACTGAGCAAGAGGAGCAATACCATGTGCTAAATCTGAAAAAAGATTGGATGCTTCTAAGACATTAATATCATTATTACTACCTGACATTCCAAAATGTGTGCCATATCCAAAGATCATAAACTGCCACAATTTCAAGGATGATAGTGGGTGAGCCACTACGGCCAGAACATTGTCCTGCCCATGCCATTGGACAATTTTTTCATTTCCAATGCATGCAATCAAGACCTCCCGACATTCCTGGAAATCCACGTTGTTTTCCAATGTCAAGAGGTCTCGCTGTGTCATTCTCATTAGGTCTTCTTAGATAGCTCTCTCCATATATTTCGACAATAGATTGACAAAACCTTTTCATACTTTCAATTGTTGTAGACTCACCTATTTTAACGTACTCTTTTGTTGCATCCGCAGGCACACCATAAGCCAGCATACGAAATACAGCTGTTATTTTTTGTAAAGTTGATAATCCAATCTACATGTTGCACTTCTTCGTTTGTGGAAATAGTTTTCATGAGTAATAACTGCACCATAAAATTGTAGGAACAAATCTCGCGACATACGCTATCGTCGACGAAAAAATGCTTCTCCGTAATGTGGATTATGAAAGAAACAGTCCGGGAACAAATTATGGTCTCCCATTTCTCGATCACGATCTACAACCACATGACCATGAACTGATCCACTGTGCCTAATAGGCCTATTGAGCTCCCCAATACAATGACTTATTGTCATGTTGTTTTTTTAGTGCCACCATCATCATTTCTCTTCTTCATCAAGTTGTGCAATAGTGTTCATCACTAAAACATCATCATCATCTGAAGTAGACGATGATATGTAAGAGGATGATCCAATGTTGAAGTTAATTTTTTTGTTGATGTGGTGATCCATATTATGTATTAATTTGTTCATATTTATACAAGTGATAAGAAATCTCAATAGATAAGAATTCAATGGTTGTGAAGATAAGGAAATCCATCCAACGGATCATCTAATGATTCTCTATCAACTTGTCTATGAAATTGTAAGTAGTACGTGACAAGTATGATGCTCATCTCAAAAGAGAAGAATCCAACGATTGTGAAGATAAGGAATTCCATCCAACGGGTAATCTTAAGATTCTTTATCAACTTGTGTCACAAGTTGTACGCAGCTGACAAGTATGCTTATCTCAAATGATAAGAATCCAATGGTTGTGAAGATTAGAAAATCCATCCAATGGGTAATCTAAAGATTCCTTATCAACCTCTACATTCTATA
Organism: Cuscuta europaea; assembly: GCA_945859875.1. NCBI lineage: Eukaryota > Viridiplantae > Streptophyta > Magnoliopsida > Solanales > Convolvulaceae > Cuscuta > Cuscuta europaea. The sequence continues at coordinate 29,593,539 of CAMAPE010000035.1, read as the reverse complement.
AATACTAATGCCATGAATTACCACACTTCATCAAAACCTCTATCTCACAATCTATAGTATATTCTTTTTTCTTTACGACCAAAATGACTTCAAGATCAACTAGTTACACCATAGCGGAAGACGCATTGTTGTGTGAAGTGTATTTAGACATTACTCAAGGCCCAATCACCGGAACATATCAATCTGCAAATGATTTTTGGTCACGAGTTGAGGCTAATTACAATGAACATCGTCAACAAAATTACGAGCATCGTAATATACGCTCACTTTGTTCAAGAATGGATATAAAACTACTCAAGCACGAAGGCTGAATGGGTGTGTCAACTGTCAAGCAAGTTGAGATTTTGAATCCAAGTGGTGCTTCTGAAAAAGATATTGTAAGTATAATATAATTTTAATTTTCAATAATTTATTTACTTCTATGTAATACAAATAATATTTTAATGATTTGCAGCTAGATCGTGCTAAAGTTTTATTTATGCGAGAACCAAAATATTCTAAAGGTTTTAAGTTTGACCATATCTAGGATATGATTAAGAATTTTCAAAAATTTAAAGATAATGTGTCAACTGCAAGACATGCTGCTCCACAAAAAAGACAAGTTGACTACGACTCTTCGCAATCAGACTCCCATTTACCATCTCCAATTTTATTATCACCTAGATTGTCATCTTCGTTCAATAAAGAAGTTAATACGGATTCTGGATCTGATTTTTCGAAATGACCAACAGGGGTCAAAAAAGCCAAATTGAAGAAGAAAATCGATAAGGACACTATTGTTTTGCTTAAGTCTATTAAGAGCGGGAATGAGCAACTTATAGAGATGTTGAAGAAACCATCGTTGGATAGACATGAACAATTGGAAATCCAGCGATAAATATGTCATACAAATAACAAAGGAGAGAAGATAAAATTATGTTCATGGATTTGAAATATATTGACGATCCACAAGCACGAGCGTATCTGATTAGAGAAAGATCAAGAATTTTACAAAAAAAAAATCTCAAGAAAGAGGCTCATTTGCTGGATTTGGGAATCTATTTTATGGTCTTGGAGGGTCTGGAAGCGGGTTGAGTGACTACTAATTTCTAAATTAGTATGTATTATGTATGATTTTAATAATGTTGTTTTTAATTTTAATGGTGTTATTAATTGTAATTTTAAAATTATTTTTATTTTCTTAAGTGTCATTTGTATTCTTTTATTATGTTGTTTCGCTTTGAAACTTTATTTATAATATTGTGTGATTTAAACTTTATTATATTTTTTTATCAAATTTATAATTTAAATTTGTTGTTCTAAAAATGGGTCGAAACTATAACAACCAAAATTTTGGGTCACTTTTGAAAAAAGAAAAAATAATAAAAAAGAAAGATGTCGCATCACCATCTTGCGCTAAATATGGCGTAAAGACCCCCCCCCCCCCCCCCACCATCGTAGTGAACTAGTGCAGCATTTAGTGTTTTGGAGCAAAAAAATGACAAATTCCCTATTTTCGTAGAAGTTTTGGTGATTGTCGGAGATGGCCTTACACCAAAACTTCCACCAACATACGGGATTTGCCATTTTTTGTTCCAATAGTTACAACAAATGTTGTGCCATTTAACTAAAATGGTGGAGGGGGGTTTTATTTACGCCATATTTGGCGCAACATGGTGATGCGCCATCTTTCTTTTTTATTATTTTTCTTTTTCAAAAGTGACCCAAAGTTTTGGTTGTTATAGTTTCCAACCCATTTTTAGAACAACAAATTTAAATTATAAATTTGATAAAAAATATAATAAAATTTAAATCACACAACATTATAAATAAAGTTTCAAATCGAAACAACATAATAACAGAATACAAATGATACTTAAGAAAATAAAATAATTAAAATTACAATTAATAACACCATTAAAATTAAAAACAACATTATTATAATCATACATAATACATACTAATTCAGAAATTAGTAGCCACTCAACCCGCTTCCAGACCCTCCAAGACCATCAAATAGATTCCCAAATCCAGCAGATGAGCCTCCTTCTTGAGATTTCTTTGTAAAATTCTTGATCTTTCTCTAATGAGATACGCTTGCGGATTGTCAATATATTTCAAATCCATGAACATAATTTTATCTTCTCTCCTTTGTTCTTTATATGCCACATTTTGTCGCTGGATTTCCAATTGTTCATGTCTATCTAATGATGATTTCTTCAACATCTCTATAAGTTGCTCATTGTCGCTCTTAAAAAACTTAAGCCAAACAAAAGTATCATTATCGATTTTCTTCTTCAATTTGGCTTTTTTGACCCCTGTAGGTCATTTCGAAAAATCAGATCTGGAATTGGAATCAACTTCTTTATCGAACGAAGATGACAATCCAGGTGATGATAAAATTGGAGATGGTGGATGGAAGTCTAATTGCGAAGAGTCGTAGTTAACTTGTCTTTTTTGTGGAGCAGCATGTCTTGCAGTTGACACGTTATCTTTAAATTTTTGAAAATTCTTAATCATATCTTAGACATGGTCAAACTTAAAACCTTTAGAATATTTTGGTTCTCGCATAAATAAAACTTTAGCACGATCTAGCTGCAAATCATTAAAATATTATTTGTATTACATAGAAGTAAATAAATTATTGAAAATTAATATTCTATTATACTTACAATATCTTTTTCAGAAGCACCACTTGGATTCAAATTCTCAACTTGATTGACAGTTGACACACCCATTCAGCCTTCATGCCAGAGTAGTTTAATATCCATTCTTGAATGAAGTGAGTGTATATTACGATGCTCGTAATTTTCTTGACGGTGTTCATTGTATTTAGCCTCAACTCGTGACCAAAAATCATTTGCAGATTGATATCTGTCGGTTATTGGGTCTTGAGTAATGTGTAAATACACTTCACACAACAATGTGTCTTCCGCTATGGTGTAACTACTTGATCTTGAAGTCATTTTGGTCGTAAAGGAAAATGGATATACTATAGATTGTGAGATCGAGGTTTTGATGAAGAGTGATAATTCATTGCATTAGTATTTATAGAATGTAGAGGTTGATAAGGAATCCTTAGATTACCCGTTGGATGGATTTCCTAATCTTCACAACCATCAGATTCTTATCTTTTGAGATTAGCATACTTGTCATCTACGTACAACTTGTGAAACAATTTGATAAAGAATCTTAAGACTACCCGTTGGATGGATTTCCTTATCTTCACAACCATTGGGTTCTTATCATTTGAGATAAGCATACTTTCACGTACTACTTACAATTTGAGACACAAGTTGATAGGGAATCATTAGATTACTTGTTGGATGGATTTCCTTATCTTCACAACCATTAGATTCTTATCTTCTGAGATTTCCTATCACTTGTATAATTATGGACAAATTAGTACATAATATGGATCACCACATCAACAAAAAAAATGAACTTCAACATTGGAGCATCCTCTTACATATCATCGTCTTCTTCTTCAGATGATGATGTTTTAGTGATGAACACTATTGCACAACTTGGTGAAGGAGAGAAATGATGGTGGTTGCACTAAAAAACAACAACATGACAATAAGTCATTGTATTGGTGACTTTGATAAGCCTATTAGGCACGGTGGATCAATTCATGGTCATGTGGTGATAAACAGTGATCGAGAAATGGGAGACCATAATCTGTTCCTGGACAAATTCTTTCCAAATCCACATTACGGAGAAGCATTTTTCGTCGAAAATATTGTATGTCGCGAGATTTGCACCTACAAATTGTTGGTGCAAATTCAAATCATGACAACTATTTTCACCAACGAAGAAGTGCAACAGGTAGACTCAGATTATCATCTTTACAAAAAATAACTGTTGTATTCCGTATGTTGGCTTATGGTGTGCTTGGGGATGCAACAAACGAGTACGTTAAAATAGGCAAGTCTACATCAATCGAAAGTATGAAAAGGTTTTGTCGATCTATTGTCGAATTATATGGATAACGCTATCTAAGAAGACCTAATGACAATGACATAGCGAGACTTCTTGACATTGGAAAACAACGTGGATTCCCAGGAATGTTGGGAACTCTTGATTGCATGCATTGGAAATGGAAAAATTGTACAACGACACGGGCATGACAATATTCTGGTTCTAGTGGCTCACCAACGATCATCCTTGCAGCTGTGGCAGATTACAATCTTTGGATATGGCACACATATTTTGGAATACCATGTAGTAATAATGATATTAATGTTTTTGAAGCATTCAATCTTTTTTCAGATTTAGCACAAGGTATTGCTCCTCCTGATCATTATATTATTCAAGGAAAAGAGTACAATGTTGATTTGGTTACTATTTAGCGAATGGTATATATCCAAAGTGGTTGACACTTGTCCATACAATTCATCAACCACAAGGTAGAAAGATGAAATATTTTGCCATGAGACAAGAAGCATGTAGAAAAGATGTTGAATGTGCCTTTGGAGTTTTGCAATCCCGATTTGCATTGATCGCGGGACCTTCACGTTTTTTTAAGAAATGTCTTACATGACATCATGAGTGCATGTATTATTATGCATAATATGATAATAGAGGATGAACGTGATATACATGCATCAGTTGAAGATGTGAGAGATACACCAGTTCCAGATGTTGAAGTGGCAGTTGATGAGGCAGCGAGGTTCGCACAATTTCTTACCTGACATAAACAAATTCACGACAAAAACACTCATATTGAGCCCCACAATGCTTTAATTGATCGATTGTGGGAAGAATTCCCAAATTCCGACAACAAAACTAAGAATATTTATTTAATTTTCTGCTTTAATTTTTGTAGTATTTTATTTATGAAGTATGAATTATTATAATATTATTGTAATATTTAATTTTATAAGGCTTTAGCATGTATTTGTGAAATATTGATTATTGTATTATTAATGAGTGAAATGCGTGAAATATTGATTAAAGTAGTATTTTAACTTGTATTTGTGAAATAATATGAGTGAAATGTCAAAAGACATATTAAATGAGGGACTAATGTATAAATATACGATAATTAGAGAATTAAATATAATGGTAAAGTGAGTACAAAAAATTAAAAAAAGCATATTCCTTTTTAGTGATAAGACTAGTGAAAAATGTTAGAGATAAAATACTGAATGTTGTGATGTTTACACCATTTTAGTGTAAAAATGGTGTAAACTGTTGGAGATGGCTTAAAGAGACTAGTTTTGGAATCATCGTTGTGGCAAAAGTAGGCGACAACATTGGGATGAAATGGTAAAAGAAATTTTCACATGTATGTGATGGAGTATATTCCCATATAGCACAGGGGTATCATAATCGCCGGCATAGAGCATCACGGATCCACACCGGAGTGCATATAAAGACTAAGTTCACAACTGGAACCGACCCCGACCCCGACCAACCAGGGTCAGGAACAAGCGCCAGGCAGCAGAATGATCAAGGACCAAGGAGTCATCTGACCCCGACCTCAGCCCCCGAGGTCGGGAAAAATACCAGGCTCAGGAATCGACCAAACTCGGCAAGTTAGGAGCCCGACCTCGAATGCACTAAGCTCGGTACCGGGCCCGACCTCAGACATCACTACAGAGTCAACCCACGCCAGCACCAGATGATCAATCATACCAAAGACACAACCAAAGACAGAAGGCGAATTCTCCAATGATGAGTCCGAGTCTCCAACTACTGACCTCAATGAGCTCAGGGTCATATCAAAGCATTATGGGCTTAAACAAATACACGAGGACAAATATCACAAGAAGATGATGCCGTGTCACTCCCAGCAGTGGGCAATATCCCGGATTGCACACGTGTAACTACACTGGAATTCTGGTAACAGTTTGTTAGAAATAACTCCAATCAGCCAGTTGTTCAAGACTATCTCTCCGATCACCTTTACACATGGCTGCTCTCCATCGGCTTAGACTGTTAGTTTGTTAGAATAGATTGGACGTGTGTCATCTTCTTATTAGATCAACATCTTCTTACTTGAGCACCAAGTATTGCCTATTCTTGTATAAATATCACCTTCCAACTTGTGGAAAGGGATCGCATTCTCAACTCTCGTACCGTTACTCTGCCGGATTATCTACCTATACTTTTCGATCAGTTCTCTCTCTCGTTTTACTTGGATTCCGACTACCCCCTGGTCCGGCGATCCATCAGTACGTCTTCTATACTTCTTTTTGCTTTTACTGTAGATAATATTGTTATTAGTCTTAGAATTGTGTTTTTCGAGGAATTTGTCTCAATTTTGTCTCGACCTAGGGCAATCGAGACAAAATCAACGGTGGTTGAGAGAAAACAATCATTAGGAAGTTTGATTGGTTTCAGTCTCATTCCAAATCAGATCAAATCAGGCAAGATTAGACCAGAACAAATAACATCAAAATTCATAATACGGAGTAATAAAATACACATAAAACAATCACCGAATCAGATCGGAGTAGAAAATTTCGATCTAATTATAAACATCCTAACTTTCCACTTCTACCACAATTAGATATTCTATGGTAAACATAGCTTGATTTCATTTGGTTAGATTTATATATACCACTTGATTGAGTTTAATGTTTAACTTAATTATCGTCCACTCTTGGATGTTCAACCTATAAAAAGAATGCAACATGTTAAGATCCGGGGTTCCATCCTAAAAGGTCAACCTGATAGGAGGAGTAATCCAGATCTTAATATAACACTTAATTCCTTCACACGTTTTCGGTGTGGGAATTCAACACCCCTTCTCACGATCAGACACTTCGTATGGATCGTGCCATCATTCATTTTTTCATCGATTCGTCATTGTCATTTTTTTTATAATCATGTAATCATATTTCATAAGGGGGCTCACACCATGGATCGGTTTGGCTCTGATACCATCTTAAGACTTGGGGTTCCATCCTAAAAGGTCAACCTGATAGGAGGAGTAGCTCAAAGCCTTATATAGTGTTTAATTGTTTTATAGCTTTGCGGTGTGGGACAAATGCTTTAACACACCTCTCTGCCCGAACCGGGCTGGACAATATCGGGGTGTATAAACGGACCAAACAAACCCTTAACAAGTTACCCTTAATCATGGGTGCTAAATAAGTCGTCAAACCACAACCAGAATTTTCTCTGATACCATGTTAAGGTCCGGGGTTCCATCCTAAAAGGTCAACCTGATAAGACGGGTAATCAAGATCTTTATATAACACTTAATTCCTTCACACGTTTCCGGTGTGGGAATTCAACACAACATTTGATATGAAGTCCAAATATGAAATCTCAAAGTGTAAATACCAAATCTTTCTCGAAAATAAGTAATAATAATTACCTCTAGTGGACTCATTTGGTAGATAATTTTCCTTTGTATTGTTTTCTTGACAATAGCGCTAGTAGGAGGTCCATCCCGGCCGAGGCCAAACCCCACATCATACACATTATCCACTCCCCCAAAATTCGACACATCCGGAATTCCCTGCATTTCGGTCATGGAAAAGACTTACTAAAAACAACCTGTCAACCTTCAAAAACCAAAAGATAACTTTAAGTATATTGGCAATTATGTGAAATTGTGAGCCGTCATCTCACCTGTGTGTTTTCAAATCTTAGCCTTTAATTGTTATAGCTATAGAGGAATTTTGAAATGTGAGAGTAATTAAAACAAGGTACAATGTATATTCTTCCGAAGTAGTAATGTACTTTCATATTATGACATTACCACATACAATGAAGGAGCCAGAAATGGTTAGTTACGAGGTCGGAGCTTAAACAATTTATGTTGTGGGGATCAAATTTTAAATTTTCACTGTATTTTTACTTAGTGTAAATACTTTTACATATGTATATACGTCATAAAATTTTTCTTGGGGTGGTCGAGACCCCCTCCAGCCCCGTCTCCACTCCACTCCTGATCACATACTCCTTATAATATATATGCAAGTACTATAATGTGATCATAATATGAGAGTATGATTTCAAGACAACAATAATTATTCCTATTTGATGAAATCATATACTCCATCTGTCCCGCAAAGAAGTCCCCACTTTGACCTACACACGTATTAAAGAAATAAACTTAGTAGGGGGTAAAGTTTACTGTTTCGACATTGTTTGGCACAGTTTTACACTGTTTTGCACTGTTTGACACTATTTTGATGTAAATTACTACCCATTTAAGGAAAGAGTGACTTCTTTTTGGGACTGCTAAGAAAGGAAAGCGGGAACTTCTTTGCGGGACGGAAGGAGTAATAATGTATACTTCTATATGCAATCAGGGAAAATTTATTGTTTATATTCCAATTTTGGCCAATTTCTTAAACAAATTTAGTCAAAGGGCAAAAAAGTATCCTCTCTTTATGTTGGTGTATTTTCTCGTTGGATATGGATGTGTACATAAAGGAGCATCTGGTCAATATTTGTCGAGAATAGGAAGATCTACAACACACAACCCATATTTCCATATATTACGTCCAACATGGGACGTGGGCCCGTGACCAAAGCAAAACAAGCAAAAAAATACAAGCAAAAACATCTCACCGAAAGTAAAAAACGAGAAGCAAACAAACAAATTTAACCCTATCATTATACCAAATCCTAATTAAAGTTTGCATTTATTTATAGTATGTTTTTTTGGTCGGTCAGTTTTTATGTGTCACATGAGGTTGACGGAACCTACAAACAAAAAAGTCTATATTCCCCTCACATGCATTATTATGTTATTAAAAAGAAAAGGTATTTAATCTTTTCTCGTCACATGGCATGATCTTGCAAGAAAAAAGAAAAGAAAGAAAGAATGTGATCCATGTAGTTTATTCTTTAGTTTAAGGGAAAAGAAGCAAATAAACCCTCGAACTAATCGGAAAAAAAGTGCAAATCACATTTTTTTTATAGGAGTCTCTGTCCGGCCGTCGCCATTTGAGGCGGTTCTAGGAGTAATTTTTTGATGAAATGTTTTGAGCATCTTCTTCATTACGTCTAGTTTACCCATACCAAATTTCAGCTAAAAATTCAATCGTGAAGGCAGTCAAATAAATGTTTGAAGATAGCAGCGCAGTTAAATAGCGCAGTATATTTCAGAAAATCATTTGACTGTCTTCCCAATTGAATTTTTACATGAAATTTGGTATGGGTAAACTAGACTTAATGTAGAAGATGTTCAAAAAAATTAATCAAAAAAATTCACCGGTAACCCCCTCAAATGGGGGTGCGGCCAGACAAAGTCTCCTATAAAAGGGGTGATTTGCACTTTTTCGGTTAGTTTGAGTGCTTATTTGCACCTTTTCCCTTAGTTTAATAAACAAAAATCATAATAATAACAACTGGTCTAAGATAGAGGTGTCACAAAAGTTAAGTCCTATGTTTGAGTCCTGACAACTGGTCTGGTCTGGTCTGATAAATGTCTGATTTCTGTGTATTTTTATTTACTTTATAACTGTCAAAGTCTGATCCGATTTGGTCTGATTTGATCTGAATTTGTGTGATCTGGTTTGATTTGATATGAATTTGTTTGATCTGGTCTGATTTAAGACTGAAAACAATCCAAGTAAAACATCCGATAACATTGGGACCATAGGAATATGATAAGCTATAGTTGAGTTTTTTTAAGAAAACATTTTGTGGTGTAATATGTTGTAAAGATTGAATGTATATATGTACTCACTCACATCTTTGATGTCTTGTTCGGTGGTGAAGCCATTTCTAAGCATTGTTGCAGAGACGTAGATTGCTAGGCTTATCTTTTGATGAAACTTGTACGTCGCATCTGTAACGCTCAATCCTCCTGCGCTATGCCCCACCAAGATTACCTATTCCTCGTTTAATTAGCACGCTTGTATACCAATATATGAATGAATATGTGTGTACTTCAAAAAATGGTTTTAATTCCATAAAGTTCCAAAATAACACTGTTAAATTTTTTCATTCTGAGGGAGTAATGTGTTAGTATTTACTCTCATCTTATTATTGTCAAAATAGTTAGGGTATTAGAAATTAACATAATATTACGTAATATTTACTGTTTTTTTTTTGCAAATACGTAATATTTAGTGTTATTAATATCAATTTCAAAATTCATTTACTCCTATTTAGGATCATTTTCACTTTTACAACTACAAATAGAGTAAACATAATGTCCATACACACACACATATATAGATAGATAAGAGATCAAATACAAACCATGCTTAAAATACTAACCTACAAACTATATAATATGCACCACTTTGAACTTCAATTTGCTGTAAAAATAATGTAAAGAGAACTAAGTACATAATTTCAAATTAATGATCGTTCGACCTGATCCTGACTCAGTCACAACATCAACAGTGTTTTGCTCTAACAAGTCATGGGACATCTTAAATATACAAACTAACATATTAATATTTAACCATTATATTAAAGGCCTAAAGGGTGCACTAACAGTTTTTTAATCTACAAACCATAACGTGACCACATTTTTAATCCAATATCATGTATTATTGGCATATTTGAAATCTCCGGATCTCAAATTTACTCTTGATACACATGATTTATTTTCACTGTCATTGAAAATATATTTATCATGTGAACAGTATGTGTATGCATATTAATATTTTTAAAATAGAGTTTTGTAGTATATCGTATTTAACCCTACGTTACATCGGATTTTTTATTTGCTTTGTTCTTTTATGTCCAATTTACCTAATTTTCGGGGCGTGTATAAAAAATGGAAAAGAAAAATGATGTATCAATTCAGATTCTCTTTTATACTTGCTCCGTTCTTTAATTTTTGCAACATTCTAATTTTTGCACTATTCACATTCCTTACTTTGACCACGATTTTATACTAATATACATAATCAAATTATTACGTATAAAATGTTATTGAATTCTAATCAATGTGAATTTCCAAAATATCAAGTTTTTATAATGTTTACTAATACTTCGTACATAATTAAATATAATTACAGTCAAAGTTGTGCATTGGGAAATGTGAAAGCCAAATTGCTGCAAGAATTAAAGAACAGAGGATAGTATATAGTTCTATCACTTATGATCTATCATAGTAGTACTAGCTAAGCTAGAGAGTATGACGGGTAACTGTCCTGATTTGTGATGTCTATAAAAATTAGGGATATTACTAATAAAAAATATATGGACATAAATGTGACTATAAGTTACCATGAGTAAGTTTTATAGTCACTACGATATAACATTTGAATAAAATTACAAATACTAAAGTTACTAGAACCCTATTTTTGTCAACAACTTTTATTTTGATTATAGATTTGGAATTATTTCTAAAAAATATACTTCTAATACTATGATTTAGGTATTCTTGTATTTACTGTTTTAGGAACCTCATAATTTAAATTTAAAACTTGATATAAATTAGAGCAACCAATCAAAATTAATATAATCATCCAATACACCACTACAAAATTATTATCAATTAGATAAATTAAAGCAATCTGGAGTAATGTTTCCTAATATTTTGACTTTAAACTCATATGTGAGCTTTATGAAAGTTATTGGGTGAAAAATTAATAGAGTCACAATGTGAAAATTGTGAACTGAAAATCACAAAAATCAAATAATCAATATATGAAGAAAATAAATCTTGTAGAAGTTAACAAAGGAAGGATGATGAATGATATTGAAAATTAAAAATCTAAAATAGTGAACTTTGAGCACCAAGTCCTCAGAATTGCAAAGGATAGCCGATTAGTTGAATATTTTTCAAAAAATTAGAGGAAATAAGTGTCATATACTAATGTACTACTATTCATATATACTTAATATATTAAATAATAAATACATAAACTATTAAACTATGTAAGTTAATTGTGCGGGTCGGGTAATGATGTGGATAACCGTGTCCAAATTAAACGGGGTGGGTAACGATGCGGGTAACGGGTCGGGCAGGTATAAACTCATAACCGCCTCATTACCCGTTTACATAAATCGGGTATTCCCCGCCCCATTCCCATTACCCAGTCAAAGCGGTTTTCCCCATTTTGACCGGTTCAATTCGGTGCGGGTATCCATCAGGTCGGGTTAAATTGTCATCCCTAATAAAAATCCAAAGGTTTTGGAGATAATAATCTAGATATAAGCACCCACATTTTTTAGTCTTATCTGGGAAATTTTCCATTTTTATAACATCAACTTGTGGTTAAATAATACGTAGTATAATTTTACCAAAACTATAATAATAAGACTAAAATATAATACGGAGTAGTAAGATATACGAACAGGGATATACTCGTACGTTTCGTTTAAAAAAAGAATGTGTGTTAACATGAAAAAACAGTTAATGCATATAATATAATAAAAAATCAAGTTTTATGGGAAAAAATAGTCATGATGGTAATTCTAGTTGAAGATATACGTTTTTTGTAGTTCAGTGATATGAATTTTCCGAATAACAATTTTTCATACATTAAAAAAATAGAGTAAGAAGGGATAACGCGTGACAACGGATAAAATTTAACCTCATTCTTTCTTACATGAAAAAAGGAACAAATCGTTGATAGTGGAATTATGAAGAAAAAATTCTGAATTGGAATAAAACACAATGGTTTGGTTTGGCAAACAACGGTTAACGATTAGATTATGACAGTTGATTGATAATAGTTGATTGTATCAGCTATTTTAGTTAGCTAATTATGTTTGCGGGTTGTCATTCTTTTCCACTTATATAAGTTCAGTTAAGCTCTGTATTGAAAAGAAAACACGGTTAATCTTTTTCCATGAATTTAGTTCATATCTCAATCCTGGTTTAAGCAATTTCTTTTTACAATTATGCATAGAAATCTACCATCTATTTATGAACTACAGAAATTATAAGAAAATTGAAGGTGGGTATGAGCTAGATAGGGAGACAATGGCCTTATGGCCTGTTTGTTTTTCAGCGGCTTGGCGCAAACAAGATGCACTTTGCAGCGGTTTCGTTGCACGTTAAAAAATCACCGTTTTGGACAAAATGCTATGTCCAACGCTACAAAAAGCTACAGGATTGACCCATGATTTCGTGCTAATAACTTTCGGGCCAAAATGTTTTTGACATATCCATATTAATAGTTTATAAATTTTGACGAATCTCCGTCAAATCCCATAGATCCCATGATTTCGTGTATTTTTGTAGCGCAAACAACCGAACATGAGGGTAAAGATTCATTATTTTCAATGGAGTCAAAGATTCATTATTTTTTGGCTTGAGATTATGATGGAATAAAGCAACATGGCTCACTAAACTGTCTGCGCTTCTTTGTTATGGAGCAACAGTCAGTCCATGCAATTTTGGACGCGATTTTCACTATGGGTCATCCAGAAACAGTCTCTATGTGCTTTAGTACAGGGTAAGACTGCGTACATCCGACCCTCCTTACCCCACCGTAAGTGGGAGTCTTTGCGCCACTGGGGTAAATGAAAATGAAAAGGGATAAAGGTCAAATTGGACACTATGGTTGTTTGAGAATCTCATAATGGACACTAAGGTTTCAATTGGACCAAATTGGACACTATGGTTACTTGTGTGTCTCATATCGGACACTAACGTTTCAAATTAATCATATTTTACGTTTTTCTGATCATTTTCGGACATTCATAAAGATTTTCACCTTGAAAGATATAAGTATTCCTTTTTCTCCTGGTTTGATGTACATAAAAAATAAAAATAACTTAATTTGTGTATTTAGATTTAGAATATATAATTAGATGGTCCAATTAAGAAAATCTATTATAATGTAATTGAATTCATTAATATTTTTAAATCAATTTAACAAATCGATATTTCTTAAAGTTCCATAAAAATCATATGAATGAAAAGTCCTAAATATATTTTTTAATTGTTAAATACAAGAAGTTATTAATTATAATCTAATTATATATTCTAAAACTTCAAATTAAATATTCCAAAATTATATATGCAATTAAATTGGTTTACTTTCACCAAAAAGGAAACGAAATGTAAGACTGACGATTTTTATTAAAGGAAGAAGAGAATCATAAGTGGGTGTTCAAAAATATGAATTATGAAATTTCAGTGTTCAATATTAGATACATATGTAACAACCATAGTGACCAATTTAATCCATTAAAACCTTAGTGTCCAATATGAGATTCTCATGAAATCATAGTATCCAATTTGAGTTTATCCCAAAATGAAAATGATAAACAATGGAACATGAGGGGCTCGTACTTACCTGTTGGTGTGAAGGCAAGGTGGCGAGGAAATCGAGGAGGGGCTTGTTGTAATCTTCAAAGCAAAGTATATCATTTGCGTTGGACGGGTCTATACCGGCGGCTTTGAGGTCAAGGCACGAGACTTTGTAGCCGGAGCTCTCCATCAGACACCTCAGCTTGTACCAACACCAAGCTCCTCCTCCTACTCCATGTATAAGGACGAAGTGTGGCGGCTCCAGCAGCGGCTCCGGCGGCGGCACCGCCACCTCCTCTTCCTCCTTAGTCATCTCTTCCGCTGTCTTCCTTTTGGCAGATTCAATTCCCACGGTGTTCGATCCTATAAGTTGCATGGATTACCCTATTTTAGAAGTATATGTGTAAATTGAATTTTCTTTGTACTAATTCTTAGCTATACACCCATGTATGTACCCAACATAAATAAGTAACTACAAGAAGAGCACATCTTATACGATGTGGACAAAGACTAAAAGACGGATGTGGGTCAGACACATATATAGGTACATAAAAAATGAAGTTTATTAGAGCTAATGTAGTACCTCAAATAATGTTCTTTTGAATTGATTCCGCTTCTATATACTCCAATTTTGTAATTCGAAGAAAAATTAAATTTTAATCTTATCAAAGCAAACTTTGTAATAGTGTATATATTTGAATAGATATTTATATAATTCAGATATATTTGAATACTGTTCGGATCAAATATAATAATGTCTGTATTCACATTCGAAAACTGTTTGAATAAAAAAATTCATAAATTATTTATATTCTGTTGGTTCACATTTGAATCAATAATTCTGAATTCAAAACATAAATATAATCAAAATTATTCCATTCGTTTACCGCCTTAGTTGTTGTTTAGTTGTTCTTGTTCATCAAATGTTTATATTAGAAACTTGAACCATTTGAGGTGTTTATGTAAAAAAATGTTTGAGATTGACGGTACAATTGATTGTCAACGGTTTGAATTAAAGCTAAGGTGAAAATGTGTGAAAAAATTATTCAAAGGATATTTATGAAAAAATGTTACCAAGTTAACTTTATGAAAACTTGCTTCTTATGTTACTTTTAACCTAGTTGAATGGTTTCTTAGAGCATCTTCAATGCTAAAATGTCAATGGTGCATATGTGGCATGAGAGATAGTCAATGAAAAAACAATAAATAGAATATATCTCTCCTTTTTTTGAAGGATCTTATATCATTTTGGTAAATTTTTCTTCACAATATCAAGCACAATGTCTAGATGTAAACATTGTAGTTGACATTGCAGGGAAAAACTTACCAAAAACACATAAGACCGTGGAAATTAAACACGGAGAAAGAAATGTCCTAAAATCAATCTTTTATGTCAATCTCTCTCATGCCACATGTGCACTGTGCACATTGTAGCATTGAAGATATTTTAAAAAACACAAACACAACGACCATTTGGAGGAATTAGCTTTTTCAAAGGTAAAAAAAAACTAAATTATTTTAAAACGATAAAATAAAGCAACGGCACTCCGCACTCAACAAACACGACCCGTGAAATACTCTAATGCTTGCATTATCTCACTTTGTCATCCTAATCCTAATTATTACTCGTATACGGATTTTTTTATTGAACCAAAAAATTAGTCATAGCTTCTCCCTAGTCTCTGCACTAATGGACACACTTCGATCAGGATTTGGAGATTTGTACTTAGCAAAAAAGAGGCCCCATATATTTAGGATATATTCGGCACAGCTAGATGAAAAAAATATTTTTATAGGTTTCTAATAACTATTAGTTTTTAGTAATTGAAAAGATCTTAAAAGAAAAATGTGTTGGTTGTTTAATAAAAACTGACTGTTTGATTTAGTTTTATTTGACATACAAGTTGTTAGAATGAATTAATACTAAAATCAACAGACTTTTCATTGATACTACTCAGTGTAGCATCTCAAAAAAGATCTTTTCCATTTTAAAAATGCTCTTAAAATTTGTCATGCGACCAAACACTCAACTAGAAGCTTTTAGAAACTATTAAAATAGTACAAAGGCTAAAATCCAAATGAGGTCGGTTAAAGGCCAAACGAGAGTTATCCTACTGTACTTTTACAAAAATGCTACATATTACTTTTACACGTCGGTTTACACGTCTGTATACATGCCAAATGTATTTTGCCAATGCACAGACAATTAATTTTCATTTTAGTCAAGGCAAATGTCTATGATTCAGAAAAAAGTAAATTGTCTGTGAAGAGATAATTCGGGTTCACGGACAAATGTTGATCCTATCTTGGATGATTTCTGAACTTTGGTTCTTCTTTTGCCATCATATCCCTACTTGTAAATAAAATGTTGTTATTCGTTTTTCAATAATATATCATATTTTTTGTGTATATTTAATTCTAGACAATTTTCTTTTAGAAACAACTATTGTCGCTTACATAACTCTAAATTTCTATTTTAGTTCTATATTAAATTAATCACGTTTTATATATTTTCTAAATGGGTATCTGAATATAAATATTAAGCATTTTGATTTACTTTAAATAATAAAGACATATTTCTATTATTTGTCTTACTAATGTCTGATTCGTGTGTTGTATGGAATCTAATTTTTAGATTTTGTAAAAGTTAGTATATAAATGCATTAAAAACATATTATTATTTATCACGAGAATCATGTAAATCACAGACAATTATAATAATTTTTAGCATTTTAATAAGCACATTAATCATATAAAATACCTCTTTGTTGATGGTAATCTTTTCAGATTTTTTTCACCAACTTATGTCACAAACAATAAGTCATCGAGCTTCACAACTTCCGAACTGCAACATACAATTGTTGTAAAAAATTAAAGGATATACTTCGTACATAGTTTTCAATGTTTACCCTTTGACTCTTTTTATGACCACTTTGTATCTTCCCATTACAGAATACTACCTATCACTACAAAAAAACTCGCGTTTTGTCACGGATTTTTGTCACGGATTACGGCCGTGACAAAGTTGTCACGGGTTTTGTCACGGAATATTGGGATTTGTCACGAAAATGTGTTGTCACGGATAGGTCCGTGACAAAATCCGTGACAAAGTATTGTCACGACTTTTGGTCCGTGACAAATTTATTACTCCGGCGACCGGTTTTTTACTCCGACGAAAACTTTTTTGCTCCCGGGCATTTGTCACAGACAGATCCGTGAAAAATCCGTGACAAATTTCAAAATAGTTTGTCACGGATCCATCCGTGACACAATCCGTGACAAACTTCAATTATTGATTTTCCAGCGGTAACCTTTAATAATACAGTATGAAAAAGGGGTTGTCACGGATAAATCCGTGACAAATCCGTGACAATTTTTTTTATATATCCCAACCCCATCGTCCATTACAATTGCAAAAACAACACTTATCCCTTATCGGTTCAAAAATTCGTAGATTCGAGTGATGTAGTATCGGTTTAAAGATTGAATGATGTAATCTGTCAGTTCATCATTTTTCCTGTTTATGCAGATAAGGTATGTCATTTTAACTAATTTCTTTTAATTATGTAATAAATCATTTTAACTAAGTTAAAACATTGAACTTTAGTGAAATGAGTTTAGAATTTGAGTGATAATATTAGTTAGATTTAAATATTAGTTAATTGAAATGTGTTTATAACCAATGATGATTAGGTTTGTTTATTAGCAATAATTATTGTTAATGCATAATTTAGGATTTGTAGTGATTTAAGTTAGGATTCAAAATTTATTAGTTAAGTGTGAATTATATATTATTGTGAATTAATGATATTTAACAATATTAGTTAAATGGAAATTAACTAATTAATAAGTTAAATTAGTTAACTTTAGTATTGTGAATAAATGCCATTAACGTAATAACTTTAATTAGTATTATATGTTAGTTAATTATTTAATGTGTACTATTAGATTTTCATAATTTCAGTATTGTGAATAAATGCCATTAACGTAATAATTTAGTGTGTTTGGTGCACAAATTCTAATATTGTGAATTAGTTAATAATTGAAACGATTAATGCCATTAACATATTACTATTAGTTAATTAGTAATTTTAATTGAACGTTAGTTAATTTTAGTGAACTTTAATGAAATTTAATATATTAATGTTACTTGAGTGAAATATAAAATAGTCTAAGTTCACTAAGTTCAACCGAGCTAGCTTAGGTTGTATTAAATTTAGTGAACATTATATTAGTAAATTATTAATTTCGGCCATTAACATATTTATTTTAGTTAATTAATAATATTAATAGTGAACTTGAGTGAAATTTAACATATTAATGTTTCTAAATATGAATTAGTCATGATTGAAAAGTTAGATAATTCAAATTATTAATGCTACAAATGTACTGCTTTTAGTTAATTAATAATATTAATTGAACGTTACTTAATGTACTTATATAATATTTTTAATATAATATAAAGGCATAATGTATAGACAAAACAGAAGTTGGATGTACCAAAAACATCGCGATAACTATGAAATACGCAGTGAATTTCTTAATGGTGTTGAAGATTTTATTAAATTTGCACAAGAACAGAAGAATTATATGGATGGCGATAAAATCAGATGTCCATGTACAAAGTGTAAAAATCTTTAATTTAAAGATGTCGACCAAGTTGTGTGGGATTTGTACGAAAAAGGTTTCGTTGCCAATTATTATAATTGGACTTCTCATGGCGAACCTTTCGATCCATCACTTTTATCACAAACAGTGGGTTCATCTCGTAACGTCCCTACCGAGATGAGTGGATGGGGAGACTATGATCAATTGACGTAAGATCAAAGAATGGCATATGATGTATACGGTGCTTCAACGATTCAGTTTAACTCCCCACAGCCATTTAACGATCTTCCCGAAGCTTCGACCTCGTATCAACCCGATGCGGATGAAGATCTGACCTTTTATCAGCCTGATGCGGATGAGTATCCGAATTCTCATGTTCTTCATATTGAAGACTTAGCTGAAAGATTTCAAGATGTTTTAAAAGCTGCCGATCAGCCTCTGTATGCTGATTGTGAGGGATACTCTCAGCTATCCGCCGTTACAGAGTTGATGAACATTAAATCTGAATACAGTCTCCCTGAATCTTGCATGTCTAGGTTATTGCAGTCATTTAGAGGAATGTTACCGCGTGACCATAATCTTCCTGATTCATATTACAAAATGAAACAATTAATGTCTCAGTTGGGTCTTCCTTGTATAGAAATTGATGTGTGCCCAGAAGGATGTATGTTGTTCTGGAAGGATGATGTGGCACTTGAGAGCTGCAAGTTCTGTGGTGGAGAGAGATACAAGCATGTTTCTCATAGACGGAAAAACCCACGAAAAAGGTCTGCATTGTCTAAATTGTTTTACCTCCCTCTAGCTCCACGCCCGAAGAGGATGTATGCTTCAAATGCTACTGCAAAACACATGACGTGGCATGTTGAGCATGAAACCAGAGAGGGTTTGATGTCTCACCCTTCCGACTGTGAAGCTTGGAGACACTTTGACCGTTGTCATCCTCAGTTGGCAATGGAGCCACGGAATGTGCGACTGGGATTGTGTTCAGACGGATTTGCTGCTTTTGGAAAGTTTGGGAAGAAATTTTCATGTTGGCCAGTCATGCTAACTCCTTATAATCTTCCTCCCGACATGTGCATGAAAAGTCATTTCATCTTTTTAACTTTAATTTGTCCAGGTCCCTCGGATCCTAAAAAAAGGGATAGACATCTATCTCCAACCCCTGATCGAGGAGATGAAAGAACTTTGGGCCATTGGGACACCAACTTATGATGTTTCAAGAGATGAAATGTTTATCATGAAAGCTGCCATCATTTGGACCATTAGCGACTTCCCTGCTTATGGTATTCTTTCAGGATGGAGCACACACGGTCTTATGGGATGTCCGATATGTATGGAGAAATCAGATGCCAATTGGCTCAAATTTAGCGGGAAACCAAGTTACTTTGATTGTCACCGCAAGTTTCTGCCTATGAACCATCGATATCGAAAGGACAAGAAGTCTTTTATTGCCGGAAGAGTGGTACGAGATCCCCCTCCTCCAAGACTTACAGGTGAACAAGTTTTTAACCGGGTTCGACGTTTTCCTACGGCTGTGCAGCAACCCTACGGGGAGCCAAATGGGTATTGTGATACCCATAAGTGGACAAAGAGGAGTATATTTTGGGAGTTGCCATATTGGAAAGACCTTCTCATTCATAACAATTTAGATGTCATGCACGTTGAGAAGAACGTCTTTGACAATACATTTAACACGGTTATGGATTTTACCCACAAAACCAAAGACGGTCTTGCATCTAGAAAAGACATGACAATTTGGTGCGACAGGCCCGAACTCGCCGTCGATCTAGAATATGTGGGTAAAAACATTCCAAGAGCAGTCTACTAACTCACAGCCCCACAAAGGGAATCAATATTAGAGTGACTTATTTCTCTAAACTTTCCAGGTGGCTATTGCTCTAATCTGTCAAGATGTGTGGACCTGAACAAACAAACAATGACGTCGAGCATGAAAACTCATGATGCTCATGTAATCATGCAACGACTTCTGCCGATTGCACTGAAAGAGATGCTTCCTGCAGATGTCTGGGGCTGTATTACCGAAATCAGTCAATTGTTTCAGTCGATATGTTCCACAGTTTTGGATGCCGAATCCCTGAGGAGACTAGAAGACACTGTTCATATTCTGATGTGTAATCTGGAAAAGATACTGCCCCGATCATTTTTTGATGTAATGGAACATCTTCTAATACATATTCCGTCTGAGGCTTTGAATGGAGGGCCCGTCTTCTATCGTTGGATGTACAGATTTCAAAGGTTAGTCACAATTTCATTTATAAACGATGATTTGTTTAATAAGAACATTTGTTTGTTTACAAATTTTATTTTGCATGACAGATTTCTGGGAGATTTGAAAAAGAAAGCGACCAACAAGGCACACATTGAGGCTTCAATTTGTCAAGCATATATTCAACTAGAAACCTCAACGTTTTCATCTTTTTATTTTGAGCGTGAAGTCATCAGTAAAAGAAAGAGACATGCTCGGAACGATGACATTGGCGAGGATTCATATGACAAAGTAGTTTCTATTTTCAACTACCCAGGTATAGGTAAAGGAGCTGCGACTTACCGTTACATCATGGGCGGAGAAATGAAAATTGCACATACTTACATCCTCATGAATTGTCCAGAAATCTTACCATTTTATAAGTAAGTTGAATTGGTAGTAATATTTGTAATATAGTTAATATTTTTTTAATAATTAGAGTGTTATAATAGTATCTTTATGTTTCAATTCACAGTGAATGTAGAGCGTCTTTATCAGCATTTCCAGATGATGCAATTGATGCAATGGTGGACTCTGACTTTGCATTATGGTACCAACAGCAGGTATATATATAAATACATTATATATACTATTAGCTAATAATTTTTAATCATTACCTAATGTTATCATGTTTTAATTTGCAGATCAGGTACCGTGGGATTAACGACCCTCTGTTGGTATCATTATCGTGGGGCCCTTCTTCCTATGCAAAGGTTTGGCATTCATATGTGATAAAAGGTTATACGTATCACACAGTCGAATATGCAGAAGGTCGACCAACAATGAACAGCGGGTTATGTGTCCCGACCTTCGGTTCTGATAACTCGGAAACCAATTTTTTTTGTTTCTTGCACGAGATTCTCGAACTTCAAATGCCTTCTGGTTTGCAAGAATTAACATGTGTGTTGTTTCGCTACACATGGGTCGACCCTACATGTGGTGTGAGAAAAAATTCAAAGTATAATATAATTGACGTCAACGACTCTCGTGTGTATCAGAAAAATGAGTCTTTTATACTCACTCAACAAGCAGCTCAGGTTTATTATACAGAGTATCCTTCAACGAGGCGCACACGGAATCCTTGGGTGTGTGCCATTAATATCCGTCCGAGCAAAATTGTAACGCAGGCTCAACACAAGGATATTGACTTTGATGCTTTTTTCAGCAAGATTTTTTCCAACCTCCGTCTATTGCTGACACGGTCAACCATAACACTCAGTTAAGTGACCCAAATGGCGGAGATGTTGAAGTCATGCCTGAAACACACCTTCTGTCCCCTATACCTCAAAATGAGCGCGAAATTGAAGAATTATATATACAACAACTGCACCATGACCAGGAGGAAGAAGAAGAATGGATATATGATGATGAAGATACAGAAGAAGAAGTTGGCTATCAAGAAAATACTGATTCTGATAGCGATTAAATGTATAGTTAACAACCAATGTAATTACTTTTAATTGAACTATTTTAATTTGAATTCTTAACTTTCTTTCGTCATTATTATATTATTCCAATATAGTTAGGTATGTAATTCGCAAATATAATTTCGAAACAAAATAATTATTCCATATTATATTGTAAAATAGCGATTAATTAATTAATAAAATTAAGTTTTTAAAATTATTCAATCGAAAATTAGTGGTTCATTATTATCAATTCGGAAATTTAAAATTAATTAGGTAATTCGAAAATTGAAAATTATTTAAATTTTAAATAATTCGAAATTTAACATTATTTAAAATTCGGAAATTAGTTTTTTAACATTATTTGTTATTAGTTTTTTAACATTACAAAATTTTAATAATTCAAAATTTAATAAACAAGAACATGAATTTATTTATTAAATTTAAAAACTAAGTAGAAAACACATAATTTTTTATCATTTATTACATTCAACAACTCACAATACAGATAAACAAATAAACACAATATTATTCATTAGCGTCAAAGCTTTCATCTAGAGGCCTATCAAGTAGCTCGTTAATTCTTTCTGCAGCTTCCGCGTTTATAGGTATCATATACTCCGAACATTGTTCTGCACGTAAAAGTGCCCTACATAAGTTTTTCCCTCGTGAAACGTTGTATGCGTCTGATTCATAGTCTACAATATCGCCAAAGCTTTCAAGCGGTCTACTCATCAGCTCACGGATGCTTTGAACTGCTTCTTCATTTCGGGGCTTCATCAACTGTGTAACTTGTTTTAATCGTTGTACACTTCTACTGATCAACTTCCACACATCTGGTTCTGGGTTAGCCATTTTTCCGCACTGAAAAATTGGGGCTCAAAGCACATATTTATACTTAAATTTGTCACGGATAGGTCCGTGACACTTAAGGTATCTGACGCCTCGCCTGAAAAAAAACTGAAAAGCTTTAATATTCCCTAGAACGGTTTGTCACGGATCCATCCGTGACAAATCCGTGACAAAGTCCGTGACAAAAATCATTTGTCACGGATTTTTTTGAACTACGATCCGTGACAAAATCCGTGACAAAGCAGGTGTTTTTTTGTAGTGTATGAGTAAATGTGAACAAATTACTAGAATCTCACAGCCGTTGGGTTAGATTAATTTAGGGAATAACAAACTTGACACTTTCATTTATTAATCAGGATATCATTTAAAGTTTTTTACAAAAATATTACTAAAATAAAATATATTTACACAAATATGACTATTAATTACTACAATGTAGTGTCATGATAATTTAAGTTTAAAAAGTGAACATAAATTACTATAATTTCATTACTTCTATAGTCACTAGTCATATTTTTGTAAACAGTTTTTATTGTAGTCATAAATATGTAATTATTTCTATCATTTAAGCCTCAATAACATGGGCTTGAGGTTTTGTGTCTAAATGTAGGGTTCTATTTACAAAGGCCATTTGAATGACCTATATTATTCATGTGATACATTTCATCCATGTGTTGTACGAGAGGGAGATTAATTACTACCTCCATCACAAAAAGATTGATACATTTTGACTTTTCTTGGTCAATGGTGGTAAAGTTTAGACAATGATTTTAGGTATTATATTTGTTTGTAATTTATAAATTTTATACTTTTATGTAAGATTTTTCAATAAAGAATATATTCATATAATTTTCATATTTTAATTAATTTTGTATTAAAAGATATCATTGGTCAAACTTAACCGTCATTGATTAAGAAAAGTCAAAATGTATCAATCTTTTTGGGACGAAAGGAGTATTAATTAATCTCTTTCTAATGATATAGAAATATGATGGGAAATATATATTAAAGTTCCCAAAATTTATGTGTGACAACCATAAAACGTTACTCTGAAGACATTGACATACAACTATCAATGAGCGAAAACAGAAAATGTAAAAAACGCCAACCTCTTACAAACACAGTTTTATTCTTCTAGTAAATGTTTTCGCATAATTAAAAATCAATAAGAGTTGTATGTGACTATGCTTTAATTTGAATGGTTAATTAATGTTTGATTAAGTTGAGCGATGTTTTAAAATGATTGACTTAATAATATGCGTTATAACGTATAAGCTCAGTTATAAAAAGGCGGCGGGTATTAAAATATTATCCGTAAAAGTTATTCATCTTTTCATTAACATCACATGTCCACATACTTTCATTCTCAGAGTATGAGTTTTAAATAAGATTAAACGCATATGTTCAATATTTCTAACGACTTAAAGGATTGAAATGTGTTAGCAAACACAAATTAAGAATGAGAATTGAATCATTCTTAACTCACAAATTAAGAAGGTGAAATATTTTTATTGAACTCACGCGCTTTAACATCAATCAAGGAGAATAGTTGAAAGTATAGAATGAAATAAATATAAAGACAAATGTTATTTGACTTAAAACATGATAATTTAGCAAGAATTTATTAGACAACATACTATTTAATTGCAGCTAGTTCATTTCTTTCGGATGTATCCAAAATTGTAACCTGTGTATTTCTTGTTACTCTCTTTTCTTTGGGATATTAAAGTTCAAGACATGTTACTATGTGGTTGAGAAAATGATTTAATTATAGCTAAAATGTTATATTAAAAGATATGAAAAAACAACATTGGTGAATTTTATGTTAAATACAAATTAAACTTTTAAGCTTATATGAGTATCAAGTATAATTAATTACAATCAACATATTAATTACCAAGCAAACAACACACGAAAACATTGTTTATGCTTAAAAGTAAAACCTCATCATATAAGGTAATGACATTAGAATTAATTCGGTGAGGGTAAAAGTGGAATCCATCTAATCCAGCTGTTGAAGCTTAATCCCGCAGATCCGAAAGTCCAACACGAACTTTGGATATATCAGGAAAATGGGTCAAGAATCACGTGTATCAAAGAAATATAAAAGATGAGTGATTAAACACTCAAAAGCCCACTTGTATTAATTAATCTGGTGATTACATAGAAATCTCCCGATCGGTATGTCGGAGTACTGATTAATACAAGAACAAGAGTGATAATGTTATTCTAGAGCTTGAGTATGAAAATGCTAACCCTTTACAATGAAATTAATCCTTCTATTTATACTAATGGGGGTATGGGGTACTTCATGTTGATTGGTTGCTTTATGTAGCCACTTGGAAACCCATTGATGTGAGTTTTCTCGCATTTAAAAAGATTGTAGAATAGTGGTGAAAGTACGAGTATCGTCTCCACAGGGACGGACAAAAGGGAATTAAAGATTAACTAAATTCAGTGATTAAAAAGAAATAAAATTTAATAAATGCGTCATGCGAGATTGATTGGTTGAATTGAAATTAAACTAATGCGAATGAGCGAATAAAAGTAAAGATTTGGGTTCTTCTTAATTAGCGATGAAGGGAACATGGATTGATTCCGGGGTAATCAGATTTCTGGCAGATCAGGCTTAATTGCATGAATTTAATTTAATTGAGCCTAGCTAATCAATACTAAGTTCTTACCGCTCTCGCGGCGTAGAGTACAATAATTTAGGGGACCTGTCTGATCTCTCATGCGACATGATCCTAAATTATTGCCAAGACGAACGAGCTTACGGCCCCTTAATCGCTACTAATCTCTTAGCGAACAGTTAAGTGTGTGTGAATGTGTCCTAGAATAAACTAGATCTCTCTTAATTTATTCTATGCGCAATTGTAATTCTAGCCGCGGTTCCAGATTACAAAAGATAACAGTTAAATTATTCAAACACAAATTAAATGGCATTCATGTAATCAAACCATCAAGAAACTAGCCATACATCATGATAAACCCCTTCATCAATCCCAAATCCCTAATTAAAACTACTCGCCATTCATAATTGAAGAATCAACGGAATTCGGAAGAATAGAATTAATTGTCATTAATCAAAAAGTAGGAACTTACAAAGAATGTTAAGGAATTGAAAAACCTGGCTGAAAAGCTCTCTAATTTTCGTCCTTAATCAGCTCTCTAAAGTCCATCCCCCCTCATTAGGGTTATGGGGGTGTTATTTAAAGGAAAGGGTGGAATTTGGGTAGAGTTAGGACAAAACGGGGTCAGACACGGCGCCAGGCACGACCGTGCCTGCGACCGTGCCTGCGGAAGTATCCCGTTTAAACGCGTCCACGCACGGCGTGCCTAACGCCGGGCACGACCGTGCCTGAGTTCCAGTAGCTCATCCGCTTCATTCCTAGGCACGCACGGCGTGCCTAACGCCGGGCACGACCGTGCGTGACCTTATTCTTCACTTTTTCTTCGTTTTCTTGTTCCAAACGCTCCCGGATGTACGAGGTCAATCCAAATACTCGTTCTTCATCAGAATTTCGTCGTGAATCTCCCGATGACCTCCAAATCTCTCAAATCTTCTTCGAATGCCTTCCAATCCTTCCTGAATGCCTCTCAAGTCTGATTGCCAGACTCTAACTTCTTCAATTCAACTCCAAATGCAAAGAAACTCGACCCAACGCCTGATAATCGCAACTTGAGCTAAAATTGAGACTTGCAACACCTTAAAGCTAGGAAAACCATCAAAATCCAACCCAAACACGCATCAAATGCGTGTCTAAATACGGATTTATCAGACTCCCCCACACTTAAGCTTTTTTTTGTCCTCAAACAAATCGAACAACGGGACTTACGATAATCACCACATGGAATTTAAAACAGTTAGCATGCACACATAGTTAAAAAGATATTCACAGAACAGACAATCTAAATCAAGAAAATTCTTCCCTAAACTACATCTTTATACTCAAGCTAAACTATTTGACGAAGTACTCACAACATCCTCGAAGTAATGACAGCATAACGCAAATAAACTAATTATTGATCAGAAGGACTTGTGAAAGTGATGGTGAATGATAAAAGACAGTCCCCTTCTTTTGAATTATTGGGTCAAGTTTTGTTGCATTTGGAGTTGAATTGAAGAAGTTAGAGACCGACATCGGTGCTTAAAGAGGCAATCCGGAAGATTTTGGAAGCATTTGAGGAAGATTTGAGAGCTTTGGAGGTCACCGGGAGGCTCACGATGAATATTTGAAGGGAAAAGAGCTCTAGGATTGGCTACGGGATCAAAAGAAGATGAATGGAGCTTGAAATCAGTGATCAGGATGACCTTCTGTCAATCGTTCAAGCATATCTCTTTGTAGAAACATTCCATGTACACGATTCAAAGTCGATATGAAAGCTAACGTCAAGGGATACAAATCATATGAAGACACCTTTGCTAGAATCTGAGAGAAAGAAGGTGAAAACAGACGATGAAGTCAGATGATCCCTGCTGCGATTTCAGAATGATACCTTCAACCGTTTTGATCATATCTCTTGATTGGATGATTCAAATCACATTCGGAAAATTGGGATGGATAGAGGACTTCATTATTTACTGTTGGGTGTGTTTCGGAAAATAAAGATAATTAATTAAAATAAATTAACTAAATAAAATGACTAGAGAAAAACAAGAAAGGAGATGAAGCAGAATTAGTCAAAGCTCGTGCTACGCACGATTTTCTTAAAACGTATTTGTTGCCTCCCACGGTGCTAGGAGCGTTGCAACAATCGTTTCCCAGGATACGATGACTACGAACTAATGTTTGAGCACACAAACAAGAGTTCCAGCGAACGAGAACCAAGTATGGACACAGAGGAAATTTGGGAGTAGCTGTAGGTGTTTTTAGCTCAAGAATACGTGAGAAATGTATTGTGCGTTGTGTCAAACCGTGTGTTTGTTGCAAAGCACCTGCCAGCTATTTATAGGAGGATTTGTTGTGTGTCAAATGGGTTGTTAATGGACCTGAACGTTGGACATCAATGACCAGTCCGTTGGGCATTTAATCGTCCATAAACTGTCCATTTAAAGCAGCATTAAAAGAGAAGAACGTTGGGCATTAATTGTTGTAACGGAAGAAATGCGCGACAGAAGACCCCAACAGAACACCCCTTGGAGGGTTTCTGTCCGAAGCCAGCAGAACACCCCTCGGAGGGTTTCTGTCCGAAGCTAACAGAACACCCCTTGTAGCCCTTAACAAGGACAATCCGAAACCACTTTGACCCGACCCAAATCGGAAGTGGACCCCACTCAAATAGTTGCCCCAAAATGACCACTTAATGCAATTTTAACACATTTTTCCAACAATCCCCCACATGAATGAAAATTGATTTTCGAGACTTAAAAGACACGAATATAGGAGGACACGTTGTGTTCACCGGATGATCCTTGCATACGGAGAGGTAGGTTTTATCCTTTGAACCTTCCGTTGTAGAGACACGTTTATTTACTGGCTGTCTAGTAGACTCGATGTCCTTGAACTATACTGCCGTCGTGTAAACATTGACTTATCTTTACACAAGAACCTTCCAACTTTGTTCCGTTCTCATGGGTGTGCCCGTTTTGGCCATGGGTCACCGTCCTGGTTCTGCAAGAGTTTCTAAAGAACTGAGCCTTTACAGTTCTCCATTGAAGCGGCCCTCTTCTCTCTCACATAGGTGATTCTTTCACGAGTATCCCGCATACTCTTCCAATGTTATCGAGTAGATCAACATTTTAGAATCATTAAAGCAAACGTTTTTGCTAACCTCGTGCGGGAGTCACTGTTTTAACGAGGAGTGGGTAGGAGTCCGGGACCCCCACAGTGACCATCCTTCGCTCTATAATTTAGTTGTCCCTTTTGAACCTAGGACCAACTAGGTTGGGTATCCACTATAGAACTTTTCAATTCACGGGCTTTAGTCCCATTCCTCGTGACAACTTCTTCAACAATTCTCTATCCAATGCCTTGGTTAGCGGATCCGCTATGTTATCCTTTGACTTCACGTAGTCAACAGTGATAACACCCGTTGTGAGGAGTTGTTTAATGGTGTTATATCTACGACGAACGTGTCTAGACTTACCATTGTACATATTGCTCTGTACCCTTCCAATTGCCGCTTGACAATCGCAATGTATGCATATTGGAGGGACAGGCTTTTCCCAACTTGGAATATCCTCAAGAAAATGGCGTAGCCATTCAGCCTCTTCAGTGCACTTATCCAAGGCTATTAGCTCAGACTCCATCGTGGATCTAGCTATTATTGTTTGTTTAGAGGATTTCCATGATACGGCTGCACCTCCCAAAGTGAAAATATATCCACTTGTGGACTTAGAGTCCTTTATGTCGGATATCCAACTAGCGTCGCTATACCCTTCAAGTACAGCTGGATATCCTCCATAGTGCAGTCCAAGGTTTTGGGTTTTACGTAAATACCTCAAAACCCTTACTATTGCCTTCCGGTGTTCAGCACCGGGGTTGCTAGTATATCTACTCAACTTGCTAACCACAAAGGCAATATCAGGCCTGGTACAACTCATTAGATACATCAAGCTTCCCATAATCCTAGCGTATTCTACTTGAGAAATACACTCTCCACGATTTTTGGTAAGTTGTACATTTTTATCTAATGGAGTCCTTGCCTCTTGATAATCATCCTTATTAAATTTCGTAAGGATTTTATCAACGTAATGGGATTGGCTTAGCGTAAGACCGTTAGGTCCTCTAATTATTTTAATCCCAAGGATTAAATCGGCCAGCCCCATATCCTTCATGTCAAATTTAGAATTTAACATGTTTTTGGTAGAATTAATCATTAGATTATTGCTACCCACGATGAGTATATCATCCACGTATAAACATAAAATGACATAGCCGTCTACCGTGCTATTCACATAGATGCATTTGTCACTTTCGTTTATTTTGAACCCATTAATTAACATTGCATGATCGAACTTTTCGTGCCACTGTTTAGGGGCTTGTTAGTTGTTTCAATCCATACAATGATTTAATTAATTTACACACTTTCCTTTCTTGGCCTGGAACACGAAAGCCCTCGGGCTGTTCCATATAGATTTCTTCGTCTATATCGCCATTTAGAAAAGCGGTTTTTACGTCCATTTGATGAACTTCCAATTTCTGCAATGCGGCAATTGCTAGTATCATCCTAATGGAATTTATTCTCGTCACAGGAGAATACGTGTCAAAGTAATCATGGCCCTCACGTTGCTTGTATCCCTTGATTACAAGTCTGGCCTTGTACTTATCGATGGAACCGTCAGGTTTCATTTTCCGTTTAAAAATCCACTTGGATCCCAAAGGTTTATTTCCTGGAGGAAGATCAACCAATTCCCATGTGTGATTTTTAAGGATAGAATCCACCTCAATTTTGATGGCTTCTTTCCACATAGGACCTTCAGTAGACGTCACGGCTTCCGTATAAGTCCGTGGCTCATTTTCTACCAAACATGTTAGAAAATCCGGTTCATTTTCTACCATACATGTTAGAATATCCGAGTCAACTTCTACCAGGTAGGTGAGAAAATCCGGTCCGAAGGATTTTTCAATTCTAGCACGTTTGCTACGTCTGGGTTCGGGTTCTTCTCCGGATCCCTCACTAGTATTTTCCATAGCTACGTCAAATGTTCGTTTTGACGTGCTAGGCCCTTCGTTGGACTTGCATGGAAATACACCTTCAAAGAATGAGGCATTCCTTGATTCAATTATTGTGTTTTTATGTACATCCGGATTATTCGAATCGTACACTAAAAACCGATACGCACTACTATTTTGTGCATATCCAATAAAAATACAATCCACCGTTTTTGGACCTATTTTTATTTTCTTAGGTGTTGGTACAAGCACCTTAGCAAGACACCCCCACACTTTTAAATATTGATAGGAAGGCCGTCTGCCTTTCCACAACTCATACGGAGTTTTATCATATTTTTTCCGGGGAACCTTATTTAAAAGGTAATTGCTTGTCAAGATTGCTTCACCCCACATATTTTTTGGCAAGCCCGAACTTACTAGCATCGCGTTCATCATATCTTTCAATGTGCGATTCTTTCGTTCGGCAACACCGTTTGATTGAGGTGAATAGGGTGCAGTACGTTCGTGTACTATACCCACACTAGTACACTCCTAACCGTCTTAATCCGTCGATTAAGTTGGTTTTCCACTTCATTCTTATAAAGAATGAATTTATCGATTGCTTCGTGTTTATTTTTTAATAAATAAACGTAGCTATAGCGAGTGCTACCATCGATAAAGGTAATAAGATATTTATTACCGCCACGTGTTTGTATTGATTTAAAATCACAAACGTCACTATGAATTAATTCAAGTGGTTCCGTTTTTCTTTCAACCGATTTGAAGGACGTTTCCGTTAGTTTTGCCTCTACACAAACTTCACATTTGTGCTTCGCATCAATTGTGAATTTAGGAATGTGCTCCATGTTAATCAATCTACGTATAGAATTAAAATTAACATGTCCTAGTCTACCATGCCACACATTGGAAGACTCAAGCAAGTAAGCAGAAGGGATTTTATTATTATTATTATTAATAGTCATTACATTGAGCTTAAAAAGCCCATCACATGTATATCCCTTGCCCACATACATTCCCGATTTAGACAAAACTAATTTGTCCGACTCAAAAACCATGCGAAAGCCATGTTTGTTCAACAACGAACCGGAAATCAGGTTTTTGCGTATTTCCGGAACGAACAAAACTTGGTTTAGAGTCAGCTCCTTGCTCGAAGTCATCTTCAGGACCACTTTGCCCACGCCTTCAACCGCGGAATGAGCCGAGTTACCCATCCACACTTTCTCACCATTTGATGGCTCAAAAGTTGTGAATAACTCCCGGTTTGAGCAAATATGTCGAGTTGCACCGGTGTCCACAAACCACTCCTTGGAATTGGATCCAACGAGGTTGACCTCGGTCACCACAGCCGCAAGAATGATGTCTTCATCCTTTTGCCCACCTTGCACCAAGTTGACTTGAGAGTCCCTCTTCTTCTTGGGTGCCTTGTAATCCGAGGACTTGTGTCCATTTTTATTGCAATTGAAGCATTTTCCATTGAACTTCGTCTTGGAAACGCCTCCCTTGGGACCGAGCTTGCTCTTCCCATTATTTTTAGTTTTGGAGCCTTTTGCATGCTCCACCACGTTGGCCTTGGCGCTATGAACAATTGGGAGTTTCCCATCGTTCTTCCGGTTATCCTCTTCAATCCGCAGACGGAGGATCAATTGCTCCAAGTTCATTTCCTTTCGCTTGTGCTTAAGGTAGTTCTTGAAATCCTTCCAAGCCGGCGGCAATAAATGGATAATTGACTCCACTTGGAAAGACTCACTAACTCTCATTCCTTCATCTCGAATTTCGTTGAAGATCATTTGCATCTCCTCAACTTGACTCAAGACTGTCTTCGAATCCACCATTTTAAAGTCAAGGAATCGACCAACAACAAATTTCTTTGCGCCGGCATCCTCGCTTTTATATTTGTGGTCCAAAGCATTCCATAGCTCCTTAGCCGTAGCTAGTTTGCTATAAACGTCGTACAAAGCATCATGCAGCCCATTCAACACGTAGTTTCGGCAAAGGAAGTCAGAATGCTTCCAAGCTTCAACCGCGTTGAAAGATTGCACATCCACCTCACCCCCGGTTGCTACCGGCGCATCTTCGGTCAAAAATCTAGCAAGACCGAGAGTAGTGAGGTAAAATAGCATCTTTTGCTGCCACCTCTTGAAGTTTAACCCGTTGAATTTCTCGGGTTTCTCCACAGAGTTGCTTGGCACGGTCACCATAGGGATAGCCCTTTGGTTGACCAAAGTAGATGCACCGCGTTGTGAACCATTGTTCACCGGTGCTCCACTTTCAGAGTGATTGTCGTTCAGAACATTCTGCCCAACACCAATCTTGTTTTCTTGAGAAGTCATTTTCGTTCTTTAACGTTTTTCCAAAAACACAAAAAAAATAAGTTCGTTCACCAAAGTGACAAACTACGTTTTAAGATTGTTTACCGGAGTAGAACAATCAACAAATACGTTTTAAGATTATATCCGTATGATACAAGCTCAACAAATACGTTTTAAGATTGTTGGGTGTGTTTCGGAAAATAAAGATAATTAATTAAAATAAATTAATTAAATAAAATGACTAGAGAAAAACAAGAAAGGAGATGAAGCAGAATTAGTCAAAGCTCGTGCTACGCACGATTTTCTTAAAACGTATTTGTTGCCTCCCACGGTGCTAGGAGCGTTGCAACAATCGTTTCCCAGGATACGATGACTACGAACTAATGTTTGAGCACACAAACAAGAGTTCCAGCGAACGAGAACCAAGTATGAACACAGAGGAAATTTGGGAGTAGCTGTAGGTGTTTTTAGCTCAAGAATACGTGAGAAATGTATTGTGCGTTGTGTCAAACCGTGTGTTTGTTGCAAAGCACCTGCCAGCTACTTATAGGAGGATTTGTTGTGTGTCAAATGGGTTGTTAATGGACCTGAACGTTGGACATCAATGACCAGTCCGTTGGGCATTTAATCGTCCATAAATTGTCCATTTAACGCAGCATTAAAAGAGAAGAACGTTGGGCATTAATTGTTGTAACGGAAGAAATGCGCGACAGAAGACCCCAACAGAACACCCCTTGGAGGGTTTCTGTCCGAAGCCAGCAGAACACCCCTCGGAGGGTTTCTGTCCGAAGCCAACATAACACCCCTTGGAGGGTTTCTGTCCGAAGCCAACAGAACACCCCTTCGAGGGGTTCTGTTCGAGGCCTTCTGTCCGGAGCACTTCTGGGGAAAAATAAACGTTTCGGGAAGAAAACAAAAATTAACCGTATCTATTCAGAGATAGATTTTTGGACGGCATTCGTGTCCGCAGGTCGCCCGCGCACACGAGTCGCGGTTTTTCTTCTCCGTTTCGGGATTTGATCGGCACCCCCCTGCGCGTAAGAGAGAGCCTTTCCCTTTAGGAATCTTAACTCCTTAAAAGAGGCTTCCCTTTATAAGGGGGTGAAAATCCCTTGAGTTTTTCGGTGTGGGATAAAACACACTAGAAACTCATCATTTTTCCCAGTTTTTCCATTTCAACGAGTGACCTTCGAGAATCAATTTCTCATTCACCCGTTATCCGTTTTGAGTGTACCACATATCGAATTGTAGCCCTTAACAAGGACAATCCGAAACCACTTTGAGCCGACCCAAATCGGAAGTGGACCCCACTCAAATAATTGCCCCAAAATGACCATTTAATGCAATTTTTAACACATTTTTCCAACATATACAACTTTCATGAAGAAACAATTGCCGATTTCGGAAGTTAAGTAGGCACGATCGTGCCCTCAAAGTCAGGTACGATCGTGCATGAAGAGAAAGCATCGCGGAGCTACTGCCAGGCAGGCACGATCGTGCCTGGCAGACAGGCACGCTGTGCCTGTCCAAAATGCGCGTTTTTGCTCCGAAGGCACGATCGTAGGCACGGTCGTGCCTCGTGCTGTGCCTGACCCCGTTTTGTCCTAATTCAGCCCAAATTGCCTTGTTTCCTATAAATAACACCCCCATAACCCTAATAAGCGGGGATGGAACTTATTTAGCATCTTAAGGATGAATTTTGAGAGCTTTTCAAGCCTTGTTTTTCAATTCTTTGAGATTCTTTGTAAGTTTCTACTTTTTTATTAATGACAATTAATTATATTCTTCCCAATTCCATTGATTCTTCAATTATGAATTGCGAGTAGTTTTAATTAGGGATTTGGGGATGATGAAGGGGTTTATCATGATGTATGGCTAGTTTCTTGATGGTTTGATTACATGAATGCCATTTAATTTGTGTTTGAATAATTTAACTGTTATCTTTTGTAATCTGGAACCGCGGCTAGCATTACAATTGCACATAGAATAAATTAAGAGAGATCAAGTTTATTCTAGGACACATTCACACACACTTAATCGTTCGCTAAGAGATTACTAGCGATTAAGGGGACGTAAGCTTGTTCGTCTTGGCAATAATTTAGGATCCTGTCGCATGAGAGATCAGTCTAGTCCCCTAAATTATTGTACTCTACGCCGCGAGAGCGTAAGAACTTAGTATTGATTAGCTAGACTCAATTAAATTAAATTCATGGAATTAAGCCTGATCTTCCAGAAATCTGATTACCCCGGAATCAATCCCTGTTCCCTTCGTCGTTAATTAAGAAGAACCCAAATCTTTACTTTTATTCGCTCATTCGCATTAGTTTAGTTTCAATTCAACCAATCAATCTCGCACGACGCATTTATTTAATTTTATTTCTTTTTAATCGCTGAATTTAGTTAATCTTTAATTCCCTTTTGTCCGTACCTGTGGAGACGATACTCTTACTTTCACCACTATTCTACAATCTTTTTAAGTACGAGAAAACTCACATCAGTTTTTGGGGCCGTTGTCGGGGACGGTGTCGGTTTTAAGGGTTAATTTTACTCAGCGATTCGTTTTTAGTATTTCGTAGGATTTTTGTCTGCTAACCTTGCAATTCAGATCTGTTTATGCATACACGCTCCAAGAGGGGAGAACCGTTAATCCCTCTTAATCTTGAGATTGAAAAACTCACCAGACAGAACCGCAAGGCTTACATTAGAGAAAATTACCATGGACCATCAATCTTCATCTCGAAACATAGGGTCATCTAGTAATCCTAACCCTACTACTCAGCCAGATTTCTATCATAACACATCACCCCAATCTTCACCACCAATTTCACCTAGAAACCCTCCAGGTTTTCAAAATTACCGCACTCCGATCTTTTCCCAAAATCAGCCTTCACCACAATTTAATCTCCCTCCATTATATCACCTTTTTCAAAATACCCCTACTGCTCCTGAAACAAATTTTCAAAACCAAGTTTATGGGATGCAAGGAGCAGGACGGAGTATTCCCATTTTCCAATCGAGACAGAACCCACTTCCAATCAACCTACATTCCAAAATCAGCCCCAGTACCAAAATTCGTACCCCAATCAGTTTCAAAACCAAACCCAAGTCCCACCTACTCAGCCACAACCAACCCCCAGCCTAGACATCAGGCGCCTCCACCAAATCCATATGTACTGCACAATTATCCACTCTATCAGCACCAGACCATTGCAGAGTTCCTCACGCCAAACGTTTCAGAGTATGATAGCATTCAAGTGCCGGGAATTACTGCCAACCGTTACGAGATCAAGCCGACAGTGATCAACATGGTATCCAATAATCAATTTGGAGGAGGCCCTACAGAAGACCCAGTGGCACATATTACGCGCTTCCTGAGGATGTGCCAGACTTTCAAGATACCTGGGATAACTGATGATCAAATGAGAATGATGCTTTTCCCTTTCTCATTGAGGGATGATGCGCAGAGCTGGTTGGACAGCAATCCTCACCATCACCTCCAGACTTGGGACCAGCTGCATAGTGGCTTCATTAAAGAATATTTCCCTACGTCAAAGGCCCTGAAGTTGAAGAAGCAACTACAAGAGTTCAAGCAGGGATCTCTGGAGACACTGGCTGAAGCATGGAAAAGATTTAAGGTGCTGAGGAGAGCTTGCCCTCAGGGCAATTTGACTAATTGTGAAGTTCTTTTCTACTTTTATAGCGGGCTCAACAATGAAGGAAAGATGATGCTCGATGCTTTGGGTGGTGGAGCCTTTCCTGATTTACCATCCGAGGTGGGGGAAGAACTAGTGGAGAAAATTGTTTCGAATAACGCATCCTGGTACAATGATAGGAGTACACCTTACCAGAAGGCCTCGAGTTTGTATGAGATCAATGATAATTCTGCCCTTTCTGCATGGGTAGATACATTGGCAAGCATGATGCAGAAGCTCACAACCAGCATGGATGATCTAAGGAAAAAAGTGGAACTTGCTCACTCGGTGCCCCAGTGTAAACATGGTAGCCCCCGGTCCTATGAGTCCTTCTTGTACTATGTGTGGGGGACTCCATTGGCCACATGAATGTAATATGATGGCACACTCGGCAGCCCCTGGAGTGGAGCAAGTAGATGCAATGTATTTTCAGAGGCAGGGCCATTACAACCAGCCCTACAGCCAGCAACAGCAAGAAAATTACGAGCAAGGAAATCAGCAGCAACATCAGTATAGAAACTATAATTCAGCCTCAAGCATCTCAGGCCCCATAACAAACACCTCAACAAGGCCAAAGGAATTTTGAGAATGTGACTCAGCATAAACTTTCTAGCTTGGAGAAGACACTAGAGCAGTTCATTCAAGTGACTGTGGCTAGAGATCAATCAACGCAGTCAAGTATTCAAGAAACACAGTCAAATATTCGGGACATACAAATTCAGTTGGGGCATCTCACGAAGTCCTTATCTGAGAGGCCTAAGGGATCCCTCCTGAGCAACACCGAACCAAATCCAAGAGAGCAATCACACTGAGGAGTGGACGGGATCTGGAGCCTGCTGCCACAGAGAAGAAAGCTGAAGAAGTTGATCCAATTGCAGTTGTTCCTGAGGAAAAGAAGGAAGAAGAAAAGAAGAAGGAGGGGGACACAGTCCCAAAGCAACCCGTTCCAGTCAAAGCTTACAATCCCCCCCTCTCATACCCGCAACGCTTAAAGGGGAAGAGTGACACTGAGGACTTCAACATGTTTTTGAACCTCTTTAAACAGGTTCAAGTAAACGTACCATTCATGGAGGCACTGCAACAAATGCCGAGGTACGCAAAGTTTATGAAAGAACTCCTCTCTAACAAAAGAAAGTGGGGAGAACCGAAATCGGTGGTGCTGAATGAAGAGTGCTCGGTAGTGGTGCTAAAGGAGATGCCCAAAAAGCTGAAGGACCCAGGTAAGTTCACTATCCCTTGCTCCATAGGAAGTGAGATTTTTTATAATGCTTTAGCTGATTTGGGTGCGAGCATCAATTTGATGCCATATACCTTGTATGAGAAGCTTGCACTCGGTCCGCTTAAGCCAACACGTATGTGCATACAGCTGGCTGACCGATCGGTCAAATATTCCCAGGGGATTGCTGAAGATGTGTTGGTTAAAGTGGACAAATTTGTGATTCCGGTCGATTTTGTGGTTCTAGATATGCCCCAAGATCTTGAGGTGCCCTTAATTCTTGGAAGGCCTTTTCTAGCCACTGCTCAGGCCCTCATAGATGTTGGGGAAGGGAAATTGATTTTGAGAGTTGGGGAGGAGAGAGTTACTTTTTGCATGGCCAAACTGGCAAAACAGTCCTGTCAAGTTGTAGATGAGTGCTATGTGTTAAATGTCATGGAACCACCCGGAGAAGAGGGAGGAAAACCCCCACCTCTCAAAGAGACCACTTTTGATCCATTCTTTGATAAAGGGCCTGATAAAGGCTTGGAACCGCCCTTTAATGAATTCCAAGTTTTGCGCCATCTAAGGGTGTTTGTTGACAAGAGGTTTGATATGTGGAGGACAACTTTTCTAAATGGACGTGTGTTTAATTGAGAATCCCGTGGGTTAGTTGCGTCGGGCAAACGACGTTAAAAATAGCGCTTCTCGGGAGGCAACCCGAGCTTACTTCCGCATTTGTTGTTGTTTTGTTTGTTTTGTGTGTTTTGTTTTTGTAGCTCAGGGTCTTGCTTTGGGGATGATGTGCCGAGGACCACTTAGACTCAGTTTAGTTCTGCACCGACCAGCACCCTAGGGAAGTTTCTGCGACTCTTATAATCGCCTTTTTATAATGTTGACTTGAGTTAAGATTGAACACGCATGACCCTTTCCTCTTTACCCCTTTGTGCATAGTGCTTATTTGGTCATCGAGGGCGATGCCAAAGTTTAAGTGTGGGGGAGCGAATTGGGCATTCAGACAGTAGTTATTACATTTGATTTTTAGAGTTAGCATGCGCAGGTGTTAGTTGTATATTCATAGGAAATTCATGTCAAATTTTTGAAATTTTTTCTTTAAACTGTGTCTTTGTGAGCTGGCTAACGATTGACTGTGCTTTTATGACACCCTTGAAGTGTTTAGGCTTAAATTGCTTGCAATATAATCTAATTGTTGAAAGGATGAAGGCATTAGACACCCATTTAATTCATAATTTTGACATCTCAACTGAAAAAGTCCTTTAGGCAGAGCCACTTTAAGCCTGACCATTTTGTTCCTTACCCAATCAATTGAGCTCCACAACCAAATGGCTTGTGTTCCTTACGCGTCAATATTTCTGACTTAGCCTTGGAATTTGGGGAACTAGGGGATTAATTTGTTAAGTTTAGGGAATTTGTGTAGGAGCCATTTTTGGCACTGTTCCTATGCCCCAAAGTGGGGTAAGAGCAGTCACTTTTTAGGAATTTGATACTTTCGAGAATTGCATTGTAGGCATGGATTCACATTAATAAATGAACTTTGATTGCTATTTTTCCTTGGTGAGGCCGAGATTAGAATGGGATAATGTCTAGTAAGAATTCGAAAGGTGAAAAATTAATATAACTAGACCTCTTACCTTGCGAAAAAAGAGAATGGGAGCCCCGGTCAAAAAGCGTAAGTGTTTTGCACAATAAGATGAGACCTTGGGTATCTTTCGAAAGAAATGGCATTCTCGTGCCAACATGAAAAGGAAAACTGAACTTATTTAATGAACTTGGAGGCTTTAGCAAAATTAGCTTTAGTCCTCTGCGTACTTCAAGTATACGTCAAAG
Source organism: Cuscuta europaea (assembly GCA_945859875.1). NCBI lineage: Eukaryota > Viridiplantae > Streptophyta > Magnoliopsida > Solanales > Convolvulaceae > Cuscuta > Cuscuta europaea. The sequence continues at coordinate 29,553,628 of CAMAPE010000035.1, read as the reverse complement.
CACCAATGTGCTGTGGCGGTTTAGCTTAGTTGTACACACCATGTCTACTCTTTGCATAGGTTTAGATGATTGATCCTAAATTGTGGCCTACTGAGTTCCTTGATCCTAAGAATAGCCCTGAAGTTCCTGAATGCATTGAGTCTTTGTTAGAATATTCCAATCTCTCAAAAGAAAGGGACTGTTTATTACCATTCACCATTCACCATCACCTTCTCAAGTCCTTCTGATCGATAGCTAGTTTATTTGTGTTTTGCTGTCATTACTTCGAGGATGTTGTGAGTACTTCTTCAAATAGTTTAGCTTGAGTACAAAGATGTAGTTTAGGGAAGAATTTTATTGATTTAGATTGTCTGTTCTGTGAATATACCTTTAGCTACGTGTGCATGCTAACTGTTTTAAATTCCGTGTGATGATTATCATAAGTCCCGTTGTTCGATTTGCTTGAGGACAAACAAAAGCTTAAGTGTGGGGGAATCTGATAAGTTCATATTACAACACGCATTTGATGCGTGTTGGAGTCGGATTTTTATGGTTTTCATAGCTTTAAGGTGTTTCAAGTCTCAATTTTAGCTCAAGATGTAATTATCAGGCGTTGGGTCGAGTTTTGTTGCATTTGAAGTTGAATTGAAGAAGTTAGAGACCGGTATCGGTGCTTAAAGAGGCAATCGGGAAGATTTTGGAAGCATTCGAGGAAGATTTGAGAGCTTTGGAGGTCACCGGGAGGCTCACGTTGAAGATTTGAAGGAAAAAGAGCTCTAGGATTGGCTACGGGATCAAAAGAAGATGAATGGAGCTTGAAATCAGTGATCAGGATGACCTTCTGTCAATCATTCAAGCATATCTCTTTGTAGAAACATTCCATGTACAAGATTCAAAGTCCATATGAAATCTAACTTCAAGAGCTACAAATCATATGAAGACACCTTTGCTAGAATCTGAGAGAAAGAAGGTGAAAACAGACGATGAAGTCAGATGATCTCTGCTGCGATTTCAGAATGATACCTTCCACCGTTTTGATCATATATCCTAATTGAATGATTTAAATCACATTCGGCAAATTGGGGTGGATAGAGGACTTCATTATATGCAACTTTCATGAAGGAAGAATTGCCAATTTTGGAAGTTAAGTAGACACGATCGTGCCCCCAAAATGGGCATTTTTGCTCTGGAGGCACGATCGCAGGCACGGTCGTGCCTGGCGCCGTGCATGACCCCGTTTTGTCCTAATTCAGCCCAAATTGCCTTATTTCCTATAAATAACACCCCCATAATCCTACTAAGCGGGGATGGAACTTATTTAGCAGCTTAAGGACGAATTTTGAGAGCTTTTCAAGCCTTGTTTTTCAATTCTTTGAGATTCTTTGTAAGTTCCTACTTTTTGATTAATGACAATTAATTCTATTCTTCCCAATTCCGTTGATTCTTCAATTATGAATTGCGAGTAGTTTTAATGAGGGATTTGGGGTTGATGAATGGGTTTATCGAGATGTATGGCTAGTTTCTTGATGGTTTGATTACATGAATGTCATTTAATTTGTGTTTGAATAATTTAACTATTATCTTTTGTAATCTGGAACCGCGGCTAGAATTACAATTGCACATAGAATAAATTAAGAGAGATCTAGTTTATTCTAGGACACATTCACACACACTTAATCGTTCGCTAAGAGATTAGTAGCGATTAAGGGGCCGTAAGCTCGTTCGTCTTGACAATAATTTTGGATCATGTCGCATGAGAGATCAGCCTGGTCCCCTAAATTATTGTACTCTACACCGCGAGAGCGGTAAGAACTTAGTATTGATTATCTAGGCTCAATTAAATTAAACTCATGTAATTAATCCTGATCTGCCAGAAATCTGATTACCCCAGAATCAATCCCTGTTCCCTTCCTCGTTAATTAAGAAGAACCCAAATCTTTACTTTTATTCGCTCATTCACATTAGTTTAATTTCAATTCAACCAATCAATCTCGCACGATGCATTTATTTAATTTTATTTCTTTTTAATATCTGAATTTAGTTAATCTTTAATTCCCTTTTGTCCGTCCCTGTGGAGACGATACTCGTACTTTCACCACTATTCTACAATCTTTTTAAGTGCGAGAAAACTCACAGCACCTGCCGAATGGCGATCGGGATCCAGAGTTCGCTGGTTACCTATGCCATGATTAGTACCTTTCTTGCGGCTGTCGTTTGATTTTTTCCACAATCGTTATGATTACTGGCCATTGATCTCCTGTGCAACACGTGTCCTTTCAAATAGTCCTGACGACGTGTCATTATTTGGTTGGTCATCAATACAGTGTTTGTTAGACTATAAATTACCCTTTAGTTCTGGGTTTTGAATCATCAATCCTTCGTACCTTAGCTCTGCGTTCTTTCTAAACTTTCTTCAAGCTTTTCGTGTTCAAGTATTTTTCATGCCTTAATCCTTCTCTTTTTTCTTCGGTCTGGTCGGTATGAGTCCCCAATCGCGTTCCTTTGATTCGGAAATGGCTTCCCAAGGGGATGACCATGATGTTGCCGTTGTGGATGTCATAAATGTCCTGTTTTCCGGTGGTTCAAATGAAGCGATGGCGGAGACTAGGGCGGAGGCGAAGGATTCTTCCGTTGGATCTTCTACTGATGATGATTCCGACGATACGAAATCCGATGATGAACTCGTTTCAATGGCGGACGGCCTCCCGGGCGACATTCCCCGTCATAAAGTGGACTTGAAGCTAGTTAGGGAAAGGAGGCAAAGATTGACCTCTCATAACAGGGCTCAAATCACAGCCCTAATTCTGGACCCGGTGGATTTTCATCTTCGGGCTGGGCTTCACCCAATGCGCCACTTCCCTGGGATGGTGGTGGTCCATTTTGACTCGGTGAAGGTTGGGCTTAGGTTTCCCCTACACCCTTTCTTCGTTTCCTTCCTCAATTTTTATGAGATAGTACCGGCCCAAGTTATGTCGAACTCTTATCGGGTGATAGCGGGCTTCATTTGTCGTTGTAAAGATGCTGATGTTACTCCCACTCTAGAGCTGTTCCATCAATTTTTTAAGATGGCTCCCCAGCAGACACACTGCCCGAATGGGTCATATTTTATTTAAGGGTAATCCTACCTCGATCAAGGGGTGGAAAGACCGGTTCTTTTTTGTCTCCGTCCTGAACGGCCTGATTCCGTACAAGTGGAATGCATTTCCCCGTAAAACTCCCGATCCGCTTCTTACCGAACAAATCTACAAGGATGTCTTCGCAATAGAGAAGGACAAATCTTGTGATATCATGGGATATCTGACCCCCGATCGACTAATCAAGGCCGGGATAGGTAGTCCCCGTTCTGTTGGGTTTACTTGTTAAGAATCAAGTGTCATGGTCTGGTCGGTCCTTCCCGTGCGAGAAATGTTCCCTTCTTTTTTGTTTCCCACGTGATAAGGTCGTTCGGTACTAACTCTTATCTTTGTTTATCTTTTTCAGTCCTCAATTCTAACTGATTTTACGAATTTTGACTTGTTTATCGAAGTATCTCCTTGTAGCCCTATGATATTCCTCCATTCGTTTTGCTGCCAGATCTCTCCTTTCTTCAATGAAATGCAGTTCAGCCCGTAGATTATCCTCATTTTCGTTCCGGGTCGTAATGCATCGCTCGGTGTGTGGGGACTAGGACCTTTGTTGGTACTTTGGCCTGGAAGCCATAAGCGAGGGCAAACGGAGTTTCTCCTGTGGCCGTTCGGGGTGTGGTCTTATATGTCCATAAGATGTAATTCAATTGATCCGGCCATGACGAGGAGTATTCTTCTAGTTTTTTCTTCATACCGTCCATGATGGTACGGTTCATGTTTTCTACTTGGCCATTTGCCTGTGGGTATGCTACGGATGCTCTGGAATGCTTGATCCCCCATTTAATCAGATAGTTCTCAAAACTCCTGCTCACAATCTGCCTTGCATTATCTGTTATGATCTGTTCAGGGAGGCCGAAGCGGCAAATAATGTTTTGCCAGATAAATTTTTGGCACTTCACATCTGTGATGCTAGCCAACGGTTCGGCCTCCACCCATTTGGTGAAGTAATCTATCCCGACGATGATGTATCTTCATCCTCCGGGGGCATTAGGTAGGGGCCCAAGCAAGTCGATCCCCCACCTAGAAAACGGAAGAGCAATGGTCATTGGAGTGTAAAAGGTAGCTGACCGTCCGGGGACCGGCGCATATAGCTGCCATACTTTACATTTTCTGGTATGTGCAAAGCAGTCCTGTTGAATAGTCGGCCAGTAGTATCATTGTAGGATGATTTTCCTTGCCAGTGTTTTGGGCCCTTGATGGCTTGAACAGATTCCCTCATGAATTTCCTCCATTACAGTTGCTGCCAGTTCGGGAGACAGGCATTTAAGGTAAGGCCCCCCAAATGTCTTTTTATACAACTGTCCATCCACTAGTTCAAACATAGAAGCCCTCCTCTGAATGCATTTCATTTGATAAGCGGGATTCTTATCCTGTGTGAGGGTCCTGTTCTTCAGGTAGTTGGTCATGTCTATGACCCAAGTAGGAACGACATAAGATATAGCCTCCACCTGAAGGACCATGATTGCTAGGGTTGTCAGGGTTTCCCGACGGGCAAACCGTTGGATATGAGCTGGAATCTCCTGTACCCGATCGTCGAGTGCTGCATTTTCCAATTTGGATAAGATATCAGCCTCGGCATTTTCTATTCTGGAGATCTGATCGAGCATCACATGTTCAAATTTGTTAATTTGCTCCTCGGCTAGCTCCTTATAAGCTTTCATTCTTTCTTCCTTGGCCTCAGCAGTTCCGTTGACCTGGTGGACCACCAATTGGCTATCTGAGCGGACTTTTAACTGATCGGCACCCAGGGCCTTTGCGTACTTTAAACCTGCAATAAGGGCCTCATATTCGGCCTCATCGTTGGTATGCTTTAAACCCTTCGGGTGATGTGATTACGGCCCCGACACCACAACCCTTGGCACTTGACGCAACATGTACATACATTTCCCACCAGTTATCCAGTACGCCTTCTTCCGAATTGGTCTCCGAAGGCCGAGCGGGACACTCTGCTATGAAATCTGCCAGGGTCTGCCCTTTTATAGTAGGTCGAGGTCTGAAATCCACCTCATATTTCCCGATCAGGAGACTCCAATTTGTAATACGCCCACTAGTCATTGGGTTTCTCAAGATGGTGGCGAGTGGCTGAGTAGTGTACAGTGTCATCGGATGAGCCTGAAAATAAGTTGCCAGTCGTTTGATGGAGGCTATTAGGACTAGTACTGTTTTCTCCAGCAGAGTGTACCTAGTTTCCGGCCCATTCAAGGCTTTGCTTACGAAATAAATTGTCCGCTGGATGCCATCCTCCTCTTTCAATAATATTGTGCTTACAGCCAGATGGGCTGTAGCATGGTACATGTATGAGTGTTCCCGTGGATCAGGTTTTGTCAAGACCAAGGGAGAGGATAGATATGTCTTGAATTCATCGAAGGCCGTTTGGCATTCAGCGGTCCATTCAAAGGGGTTTGCTTTTTTCATGATCTGGAAAAATGGAATTGCTCGATCGGCAAGTTTGGATAAGAATCTGCTCAGGGCTGCCAACCGACCGGTTAATCGTTGTACCTCTTTCAGGTTTCTGGGAGCTTCCATATCCATGATCGCCTTTACCTTCTCAGGATTAGGGTCAATACCCCTCTCACTCATCATGTATCCCAAAAATTTGCCCCCTTTAACGGCAAAGGCACATTTTTTGGGGTTCAACCTCATGTTTGCTTTCGGCATTATCTTGATCAGGATGTCATCAACATAAGCCTCCATTGTGACTCCCAATACTTCTTTGAAGATCATTCCAATCATCCTTTGGAAAGTAGCCATTGCGTTCTTTAACCCGAACGACATAACAATATAGCAAAATACGCTGTCCGAAGTTATGAACGCGGTTTTTTTGCGTCGTCCGGGTGCATGAAAATTTGATGATACCCACAGAATGCATCCATGAAGCTCAACAACTCACATCCCACCGTCTCATCCACTAACAGATCGATCCTCGGCACCGGATATGGGTCCATTGGACAGGCTTTATTCAAATCAGAATAATCCACACACATCCTCCAAGTTGATAGTTTTGGCGCAAGCACCACATTGGATAACCATTCAACATGGATCACCAAATGGGTGTGTTTTATTCTCAGCAAGGTGGCCACTTCCTGTTTTGTAAAATCACGTCGTTCGGTCGCCTGGTATCTTTTCTTTTTCTGAACAGGCTTTGCATCAGGTCGAACGGCCAGCTTGTGGCAAATTATATCTGGGTCAATGCCCAGCATGTCTTCTGGCCTTCGGGCAAACAATACCTGAAACTTCTTCAGTACTGTAATTATACCTTCCCGAATTTCAGCCTCCAGATCCACCCCGATGGCCACCTTTCGGTTGGGGGAGAATCCAGGTCAATTTCCTCGAGGAGGGTGGCAGGTACGGGATGTGCCTCGAACTCCGTTCGACGTGTTTCCATATCGATGTTATTTACCCGCATTCCATGGGTGTTCATATTTTTCAGGGCCTCCCGATAGCAGGTCCGGGCTGTTGTTGGATCAGTTCTGGCCACCCCAACCCCAGTGTCCGTGGGGAATTTGATGCATGAGTGGCATACAGAGGCTATCGCCTCCAAATCTTCCAATCCCGGTCGGCCGAAAATGGCGTTGTGGGCACATTTGTTATCTACCACCACGAACGTCATTCGGACCGATGCCATGTGCGTTTCATCTCCAATTTCAACCATCAATTGGATGGTCCCTTCTGTTTCGATGCAATTCCCGGTGAAGCTTGACAGTGGTGTCCTCAGGTGGGTCAGCTGGATTCTCTGGAGAACCATTTTCTTGAACAATTGTAGATACAACACGTTCACACTGCTTCTTGTGTCAACCAACACCCGGCGAATCAATGCATTGTCTATGCACATGCTTACAACCAATTCATCCTTGTGCGGACTTGGTGAGTTCGGCATATCTACAGGCACGAACGTGATAGGATCCATGCTTCCTTTCTTTTGAGGGGGAGTGGAAATGGATCCCACATAGAGGCTCCGCTCGAACCTTTTCCGTTCGGCGTTCGAGTCCCCTGTTTCCCCGCCTCCAAATATAACCTTCACCTCCATTCTGGGTTTTTTATCCGAGTTCCCCGAACCTTCTGGTTCATCTCTGGGAGGTTTATTGATAAGTACATATTACAACACGCATTTGATGTGTGTTGGGGTTGCATTTTGATAGTTTTCCTAGCTTTAAGGTGTTGCAAGTCTCAATTTTAGCTCAAGTTTTGTTTACCGGACATTGGTTCGAGTTTTGTGTTGTTTGGAGTCAAAATCAGGGAATTTGAGCCCAACACCGGTGCTTGAGGAGCAAACGGGATGATTCGAGAAGCATTCAAGAGTGAATTGAGAGCATTGTAGGTCACCGGGAGGTTCACGATGAACATTTGAAGGAAAAAACGTTCTAGGATTGGCTACGGTATCAAAAGGAGACAAAGAGAGCTTGAAAACGGTGTTCAGGATGACCTTCTGTCAATCGTTCAAGCATTTATCTTTGCAGAAGCGTTAAAAGAACACGATTCAAGTTGCATCTGAAAGCCAACTTCAAGGGCTACAAATCATATGAAGACATCATTCCGAGAATCGGAAAGGAAGAAGGTGAAAACAGACGATGAAGTCAGATGCTCCCTGTTGCGATTTCAGAATGAGACATTCCACCATTTTATTCATATCTCTTGATTGGAAGATTCACATTCAATTCCGCAAATTGGGGTGGATAGAGGACTTCATTATCTACAACTTTTATTAAGGAAGTGTTGTCAAATTCGGACTAGATAAGCCGTAAAACGCACTGGTAGACACGCACGCGTGCGTGGTGGGACGCTCGTGTGCGTTCAATGAAGAACTCGGTCTGGACCTTACTGCCAGCCACGCACGCGTGCGTGGCTAGGGACGCACGCGTGCGTCCCCCTTTTTTACGTGTTTCTCTGTCGGACGCACGGACGCAACGCACACGTGCGTAGACGTTGTGCGTACCTAATTTGTTGCCTAATTCACCCCAAATTGCCTTGTTTCCTATATATACCACCCCCATAACCCTAATTAGGGGGGATGGAAGTTTAGAGAGAGATTAAGGACGAGATTAGAGAGTTGTTTCAGCCAGGTTTATCAATTCCTTAACATTCTTTGTAAATTCCTACTTTTTTATTAATGACAATTAATTCTATCTATCCCAATTCTATTGATTCTTCAATTATGAATAGGGAGTAGTTTTAATTAGGGATTTGGGGTTGATGAAGGGGTTAATCATGATGTATGGTTAGGTTCTTGATGGTGTAAATTGCATGAATGCCGTTTAATTTGTGTTTGAATAATTTAATTGATATCTTTTGTAAACTAGAATGGCCACTAGAATTACGATTGCTTATAGAATAAATTAAGAGAGATCTAATTTGTTCTAGGACACCTTCACACACACTTAATCGTTTGCTAAGAGATTAGTAGCGATTAAGGGGCCGTAAGCTTGCTCGTCTTGGCAATAATTTAGGACCCTGTCGAATGAGAGATCTGCCTGGTCCCCTAAATTATTGTACTCTACGCCGCGAGAGCGGTAAGAACTTAGTATTGATTAGCTAGGCTCAATTAAATTAAATTCATGTAATTAGGCCTGATCTGCCAGAAATCTGATTACCCCGGAATCAATCCCTATTCCCTTCGTCATTAATTAGAAAGAACCCATTAGTTTAATTTCTTTAGTCGCAATTTAATTCAACCAATCCATCTTGCACGACACATTTATTTTACTTTATTTCTTTTTAATCGCTGAATTTAGTTAATCTTTAATTCCCTTTTGTCCGTCCATGTGGAGACGATACTCGTACTTTCACCGCTATATTACAATCTTTTTTTTAAGTGCGAGAAAACTCACATCAGTTTTTGGCGCCGTTGCCGGGGACGGTGTTGGATTTTTGGGTTAATTAATATCAGCGACTCGTTTTTTAGTTTTTCGTAGGAATTTTGTCAGCTAACCTTGCAGGTCAGCTCTGTTTATGCATACACGTTCTAAGAGGGGAGAACCGCTAATCCCTCTTAACCTTGAGATCGAAAAGCTCGCTAGACAGAACCGCAAGGCTCAAAAGGAAAAGAACACCATGGATCACCCGTCTTCATCTGGAACCGCATGGATGTCGGGTAACCCTAACCCCACATCTCAACAAGATTTTTATGTCAACACATCACCCCAATCTTCACCACCAATTTCACCTAGAAACCCTCCTGGTTTTCAAAATTACCGCACTCCGATCTTTTCCCAAAATCAGCCCTCACCACAATTTAATCTTCCTCCATTATTCCAACTTTTTCAAAATACCCCTACTGATCCTGAAACCAATTTTCAAAACCAAGTTTATGGGATGCAAGGATCAGGACAGGGTATTCCAGTTTTCCAACCAAGACAGAACCCACCTCCAGTCATTCAACCTACTGTCCAAAATCAGCCCCAATACCAGAATCCATATCCCAATCAGTACCATAGACAACCCCAAGTACCACCCGCTCAACCACAACCAGCCCCCCAGCCTAGACATCAGAAGCCTCCACCCAATCCATATGTACCGCACAACAATCCACTCTATCAGCGCCAGACCATTGCAGAGTTCCTTACGCCAAACGTTTCAGAGTACGATAGCATTCAAGTGTCGGGAATTACTGCCAACCGTTACGAGATCAAGCCGGAGGTGATAAGCATGGTATCCAATAATCAATTTGGAGGAGGCCCTACTGAAGACCCAGTGGCGCATATTACCCGCTTCCTGAGGATGTGCCAGACTTTCAAGATACCTGGGTTAACTGATGATCAGGTACGGATGATGCTTTTCCCTTTCTCACTGAGGGATGATGCGCAGAGGTGGTTGGAAAGCAATCCTCACCATCACCTCCAGACTTGGGACCAGCTCCATAGTGCCTTTATTAAAGAATACTTCACTACATCAAAGGCCCTGAAATTGAAGAAGCAGCTACAAGAGTTCAAACAGGGATCCCTGGAGACTTTAGCTGAAGCATGGAAGAGATTCAAGGTGCTGAGGAGAGCTTGCCCTCAGGGCAATTTGACTGATTGTGAGATTCTTTCCTTCTTCTATAGCGGACTTGGCAATGAAGGGAAGATAATGCTTGATGCTTCGGGCGGTGGAGCCTTTCCTGATCTACCATCCGAGGAGGAGGAAGAACTAGTAGAGAAGATCGTTTCAAACAATGCATCTTGGTACAGCGACAGGAGTGCTCCTCAACAAAAGGCTCCGGGCCTATACGAGATTAGTGATAATTCTGCTCTCTCTGCACGAGTAGATACATTAGCAAGCATGATGCAGAAGTTAACAACCAGCATGTCTGATATGGGGAAAAAGATGGATCTTGCTCTCTCGGTGCCCAGTGTTAATATGGTAGCCCCCGGCCCTACGAGTCCTGCTTGTACCATGTGTGGGGGACTCCATTGGCCACATGAATGTAATATGATAGCGCACTCGGCAGCCCCTGGAGTAGAGCAAGTGGATGCAATGTATTATCAGCGACAGGGCTACTACAATCAGCCCTACGGACAACAGCAACAAGGAAATTACGGGCAAGGAAATCAGCAGCAACAGTCTAGAAACTATAGTCAACCCTAAGAACCTCAAGGCCAACAACAAGCTTCTCAACCGGTGCAAGGGAGCTTTAGGAGAGAGACTGAACAACGATTTTCTAGCATAGAAGAAACACTCAAGAAATTATTGCAATTTCAGCAGCAACAACTGCAATTTCAACAGCAAGCGGACTCAAGAATGCAAAATATTGAAAATAAATTGGGGCAGCTTGCAAAAGCCATATATGAGAGGCCTCAGGGATCCCTCCCTAGTAATACCGAGCCAAACCCAAGAGAGCAAGTGCGTGCCATCACGTTAAGAAGTGGAAGGGACCTTGAACCTGCTGCCATAGAGAAGGAGTCTGCGGAGGTTGTACCTGCTGAAATTGGCCATGAGAAGGAGAAGGAAGAAGAGAGGAAGGAACCGGTGGAGGAAGTCCCAAAGCAATCCATTCCAGTCAAAGCTTACAAACCACCCCTCCCATTCCCGCAACGATTAAAGGGGAAGGGTGACACTGAGGACTTCAACAAGTTTTTGAAACTCTTCAAACAGGTTCAAGTAAACGTACCATTCATGGAGGCACTGCAACAAATGCCGAGGTACGCAAAGTTTATGAAAGAACTCCTCTCTAACAAAAGAAAGTGGGGAGAACCGAAATCGGTGGTGCTGAATGAAGAGTGCTCGGCAGTGGTGCTAAAGGAGATGCCTAAAAAGCTCAAGGACCCAGGTAAGTTCACTATCCCTTGCTCTATAGGAAATGAGATTTTTTATAATGCTTTAGCTGATTTGGGTGCAAGCATCAATCTAATGCCTTCTGCTTTGTATGAGAAGCTTGCACTCGGTCCACTTAAATCAACACGCATGTGCATACAGCTGGCTGACCGATCGGTCAAATACCCCCAGGGGATTGCTGAAGACGTGTTGGTTAAAGTGGACAAATTTGTGATACCTGTCGATTTTGTTGTCCTAGATATGCCCCAAGATCTTGATGTGCCCTTGATTCTTGGAAGGCCTTTCCTGGCCACTGCTCGGGCCCTCATAGATGTTGGGGAGGAGAGAGTCACTTTTTGCATGGCCAAACTTGCAAAACAGTCCGGTCAAGATGTTAATGAGTGCTTTTTGTTAGATGCCATTGATCCACCTGGAAAGGAGCAAGGGAAACCCCCACCTCTTAGAGAGACTGATTTTGACCCATTCTTTGATAAAGGGCCTGATAAAGGCCTAGACTCATTCTTGTGCTCTACGAGTGGCCCTGAGATGCGCAATTGTTTTCATGAATTTAAGGTTTTACGTCATCTCAGGGCATTTGTTGATAGGAGGTTTGATTTGTGGAAGACTAATTTTTTGAGCGGGAGTGTCTTTGACTGAGTTTTTGAGGAGGTGGTTGCGTCGGGCAAACGACGTTAAAAATAGCGCTTTTCGGGAGGCAACCCGAGCTTACTTCTGCATTTGTTGTTGTTTTGTTTGTTTTGTGTGTTTTGTGTGATTTGTTTTTGCAGCTTAAGGTGTTATTTTGGGGATGATATGCCGAGGATCACTTGACTCAGTTTAGTTCTGCACCGACCAGCGCCTTAGGGAAGTTTCTGCAACTCTTATAATCGCCTATTTGTAATGTTGACTTGAGTTGAGATTGAGCACGCGTGACCCTTTCCTCTTTACCCCTTTGTGCATAGTGCATTTTTGGTCATCGAGGGTGATGCCAAAGTTTAAGTGTGGGGGAGTGAATTAGGCATTCGGGCAGTAGATGTTACATGGGATTTTTAGAGTTAGCATGCGCAGGTGTTAGTTGTATATTCATAGAAAAGTCATGTCAAAATTTTTGAAATTTTTTCTTTAAACTGTGTCTTTTTTAGTTGGCTAGCATCTTGACTATGCGTGTAGAACATCTTTGAAGTGTTTAGGCTTAAATTGCTTGCACTATAATCTAGTTATTGAAAGGATGAAGGCATTAGTCACCCATTGAATGAATTCATAAATTTTCCATCCCACCTGAAAAAGTCCTTTAGGAGAAGCCATTTTGAGCCTAACTATTCCTTGTCTACCCAATTAATTGAGCTCCATAGCCAAATGGCCTGTTTTCTTACCCGTGAATATTTCTGACGTAGTCTTCATGTTTAGGGAACTAGGGGATGAATTTGCTAGGTTTATGGAATTTTGTGTAGGAGCCAATTTTGGCACTGTTCCTATGCCCCAAATGGGGTAAGAGCAGTCACTTTTTAGGATCTTGATATTTTCGAGGATTGCATTGTAGGCGTGGATTCACTTCTAAAACAAATGAACTTTAATTGCTACTTTTCCTTGGTGAGGCCGAGATTAGAATGGGGTAATGTCTAGTGAGAATCCGAAAGGTGAAAAATTAATATAGCTAGACCTCTTATCTTGCGAAAAAGAGAATGGGAGACCCGGTCAAAAAGCGTAAGTGTTCTGCACAATAAGATGAGACTTGGGTATTTTTCGAAAGAAATGGCGTTCTCGTACCAACATGACAAGGAAAACTAAACCTAATTAATGAACTTGGAGGCTATTGCAAAATTAGCATTAGTCCTTCGTGTACTTCAAGTATACGTCAAAGCACCAATGTGCCACGACGGTTTAGCTTAGTTGTACACCATGTCTACTTTTTGCATAGGTTTAGATGATAGTTTCTAAATTGTGGCCTACTGAGTTCCTTGATCCTAAGAATAGCCTTGAAGTTCCTGAATGCATTGAGTCTTTGTTAGAATTTTCCAATCTCTCAAAAGAAAGGGACTATTTATTACCATCCACCATTCACCATCACCTTCACAAGTCCTTCTTATCAATAGCTAGTTTATTTGTGTATGCTGTCATTACTTTAAGGATGTTGTGAATAATTTTGTCAAATAGTTAGCTTGAGTACAAAGATGTAGTTTAGAGAAGAATTTTCTAGGTTTAAATTGTCTGTTCTGTGAATATTACTTTAGCTATGTGTGCCTGCTAACTGTTTTGATTCTGTGTGGTGATTATCGTAAGTCCCGTTGTTCTGTTTGCTTGAGGACAAGCAAAAGCTTAAGTGTGGGGGAATCTGATAAGTACATATTACAACACGCATTTGATGCGTGTTGGGGTGGCATTTTGATAGTTTTCCTAGCTTTAAGGTGTTGCAAGTCTCAATTTTAGCTCAAGTTTTGTTTACCGGACGTTGGTTCGAGTTTTGTGTTGTTTGGAGTCAAAATCAGGGAATTTGAGCCCAACACCGGTGCTTGAGGAGCAAACGGGATGATTCGAGAAGCATTCAAGAGTGAATTGAGAGCATTGTAGGTCACCGGGAGGTTCACGATGAAGATTTGAAGGAAAAAAAGTTCTAGGATTGGCTACGAGATCAAAAGGAGACAAAGAGAGCTTGAAAACGGTGTTCAGGATGACCTTCTCTCAATCGTTCAAGCATATATCTTTGTAGAATCGTTCAAAGGACACGATTCAAGTTGCATCTGAAAGCCACCTTCAAGGGCTACAAATCATATGAAGACATCATTCCGAGAATAGGAAAGGAAGAAGGTGAAAACACACGATGAAGTCAGATGCTCCCTGTTGCGATTTCAGAATGAGACATTCCACCATTTTATTCATATCTCTTGATTGGATGATTCAAATTCAAATCCGCAAATTGGGGAGGATAGAAGACTTCATTATCTACAACTTTCAGGAAGGAAGTTTTGTCAAAGTCGGACAAGATAAGCCGTAAAACGCACTGGTAGACACGCACGCGTGCATGGTGGGACGCTCGCGTGCGTTCGATGAAGAACTCGGTCTGGACCTTACTGCCAGCCACGCACGCGTGCGTGGCTAGGGACGCACGCGTGCGTCCCCCTTTTTTACGCGTTTCTCTGTCGGACGTACGGACGCAACGCACACGTGCGTAGACGCCGTGCGTACCTAATTTGTTGCCTAATTCACCCCAAATTGCTTTGTTTCCTATATATACCACCCCCATAACCCTAATTAGGGGGATGGAAGTTTAGAGAGAGATTAAGGACGAGATTAGAGAGTTGTTTCAGCCAGGTTTATCAATTCCTTAACATTCTTTGTAAATTCCTACTTTTTTTATTAATGACAATTAATTCTATCTATCCCAATTCTATTGATTCTTCAATTATGAATAGGGAGTAGTTTTAATTAGGGATTTGGGGTTGATGAAGGGGTTAATCATGATGTATGGTTAGGTTCTTGATGGTGTAAATTGCATGAATGCCGTTTAATTTGTGTTTGAATAATTTAATTGATATCTTTTGTAAACTAGAATGGCCACTAGAATTACGATTGCTTATAGAATAAATTAAGAGAGATCTAATTTGTTCTAGGACACCTTCACACACACTTAATCGTTTGCTAAGAGATTAGTAGCGATTAAGGGGCCGCAAGCTTGCAGGGTCCCGAACCACTCTTGGGCAGGTCCCCTGAGCGTGCTAAAGAAAAGTCGGAAAATGGCCGCCTCCGATGCTCCCAATAGCATAAGCCCTCCTTGGTAACTCCTCAAGTGTCCGTGGGGGTCTCCCGCCCCATCATATATCTGCCTGGTCGGCGATTTGGCATCCCTGTGGATCTCAGCCTGCATTATTTCCCGGGTGAAGGGGGAAGTAATCCTGACCCGAACTGGAGTGGGTTGTAGAGGGGTTATGTTCATTTGTTCCCTCATTTCGTTCATCTGCCTCTTCATCTCGGCCATTTCTTCTTCCTGGGCCATTAGGGGAGGTGGTGGTGGAGTTCCCAAGTTGACAAACTCCTGATTTCCTTCCGGCGGAGTTGTTCTCTGATTCTGACGTCTTTGCCCGAATCGCGTACTGTTACGTTCTCCAAACTGGAAATGGCAACCAACGGGCGTATCTCCTCTGGCCCGTGACCCGATTGGGGTGTGGTCACTAGGAGTGTGATGCCTGCCCCTGGTCGCATGAGTCCTTCCGCGCTCTCCCTGCTGGGCTCGTGAATGATTCGATGCCGTGGTTGTTTCTGCATCGGTGGTATCATCATCGAATGAAGGGGTTGTGTATCTGGTTTCCCCCGTGTATTTGGATCATCCCCCATCCTGCTCATCCACCAGGTGTCGCATGACCTGAGACAAATCTCGCATGGCGTGGGGGTTCCTTCTCAATGCTTCGGGGATGAAGAAATCCCCATTAAAGTGCGGGTAGGATCCCCGGCTCGATTGCCCTTGGGGGGTCCGGCTTTCCCCGCATCTTTCTGAGGTTTCTTCGGTGTGATGAGAAGTGATTCTAACCATTTTGTAAATAGTTTGTTGTTTGGTGTGAAACTTTTTGTCCAGAGTTTCCCACAGATGGCGCTAATGTTGAAGCTTAATCCCGCATATATGAAAGCCCAACACGAACTTTGGATATATCAGGAAAATGGGTCAAGAATCACGTGTATCAAAGAAATATAAAAGATGAATGATTAAACACTCAAAAGCCCACTGATAGAGTAATTGTCTAGAGAGAAGTGAGAGCTAGAGAGAGAAGTGCAATAATATGCTTCAATAGAATGATTTTGTAACCCTGATAACTACCTCCAGAGGAAATATTTATAGGGAAAATACGGGCTGGGCTCCCAAGCCTTGGGCTTGGGAGGCCCATTTACAACTGGACCGCTACTGGGCCGAATACAAAGCCACTAATGGGCTGTACAAATGAGTAAGTGTAAAATCCGGTTCTGTAGGTCTCCCGTGGCCGACGAGGGCTTCGACCGACGAGGGCACGGCCGACGCGGGCACGGTCGACGAGGACACCCTGGTTCCTTGGCATCAAGATCATATTCTGGATCGGCCCCTCTTCGGCCGAAGAGGGTCTTCCGGCCGACGAGGGCACCGTGTGGTGACTGTGCTTTCTGTTCTGAGTTTGTGGGTCATGGGGCCTAGACCCATATACTCCATCAGGAGTCCCCCACTCTCTAAGCTGAGATGTAGACGAAGTGCAGGAGAGTAGATTTCTGTGCTTGACACTCCTTGGCCGATGTGGGATCACGTTGGCCGTTCCCTATCGCGGCGCTTGATAGCCCTGTGTTTTGAGTTTGGCCGTTGCCTGTCCCCGATGCGGCCGGGGGAAGCCCTTGTTCCTTTGGTGCGCTTTGTTTGTTGGATGATGCGCGTTCTGGCATGGGTGGCCGATGAAGGTAGTACCTGTCCTTGGTTGTTGACTAGGTAAAGTTTCCCTCTTGGGCTGGTGAGGCCGATGAGGGCACTCTGCATTCTTTCTGGCCGTCGTTGATGATGCCTTGTGTTATTGGATGACCAGGCGTCATCTTGCCCAAGGCTTTGGGGTTGATAACACTGTCTGGCCGAAGAGGAAGTTGTGAGGACCTCGGGGCCGTTGTGGTACATGGCCGACAGTGATTCAGGTATGTTGACCTTTCTCTTGGTTCCTGGCTTAAGTGATGTGGTTTCAAAGCCGATAAGTGTCTTGTGATCTCAAGCTTTGCTGTGGCCGATGGTACACCATGATGTCGTGGACGTGGTGGTGCATGTCTGATGTTGTGGTTGTGGACTTGGTGTATTCTTGGATTTCTTTTGGTTTTGCCTTTTATTTTTGAGGCCGGTGTAGTCCCCCAGTCCCCCACTGCTTCAGGCCGAAGAGGGTGAGGGGTGAAGGAGTAGATTAAGACCTAGGCCGAAGTGTGGTCCTCATACTGCCCTTGAATCCAACCCTTTGGCGATTTCCTGACCAAGGTAACCCTGTGGGAGAACCCTTGGACGCAGGTCGCTTTCAAAGGGTTATCATCAAGGGTCTAGTGCAAGGGCCTCATGGCCGTTATGTCCATTTCCTTTGGGGTATTGTGGCCGTTGTGAAACCTTCCTTTGCATAATGTGTGGCCCTTTGAAAAGGCCGATACGGGTGCTACCTGGGTAGCCGTAGGCTGTGTTGGCCGTTGAATGCCCTGGTTGTTATGGGTGTTGTATTTTCCCTTCTTGATCCGTAGGGCCTGCTTCGGTGGTGGGCTGCTGATCTGTAGACAGAGTGGTGGCACCCCATTGGTGGCCGTTAGTGTGGCCACTGAGGTGCTGCCAGGTGTAGTTACCGTTGGAGGTGTTGTCTATAAATACCCTCCTCCTTCCGAGGAGGGGAGCTCATTTGCATTCTGAGTAACGAAGTGCTGCCCAAATTCTTAGAGAGAGAGAGCTTTGCTGAGTGTTCTTCACCCCCTTCAAATCTTCAAGGTTAGTTCTTCAACCTGTTCTTCGATTTTGCTACATATTTTGCTCTCCTAGGCTCCGATCTAGTGTTAGTCACAAGAACGCCTTAGATCTGAAATAGCTTGCCTTAGTACCTTAGGAGTTGTTTAGGATGAAGTCTTTAAATGACGAGTATTACCCGTACGATGACGAGCCCTCCGTCAAGTCTCTGGACTACGATGCGATTGAAGAGTGCGCCGACGAGATCGAGTGCCTGAGCCCGTACAAGTCTGGGGGACCTGCGGATGAGGAAGGCGAGGACGAATGGTCCGCTTCGTCATCTGAGGGCGAGGACGTAAGGGCCCCCCATGTGGTGGACGGGGCGTCCGCCTCTACTGCTATCCCGTGTCCGAAGCCGGTATCCGCCGTTAAGGGCCTGCCACGGCCGAAGAGGAACAGGAGGCCGAAGAATGGGCCGGGCTTCTCTCACCTGGACCTAACCAACATTTTCTTGATCAAGCCGGAGAGCAGTGCTGCCGATTACCTGGTCGCACAGATGTACGTGGGGCCATTCGGGAGGGTCAGGGCGCCAAGCCCGACAGACCACGTTCTCAACCCGCCGCCAGGGTACTTCGGGGTCTACCCGATGAGTTTTGCTAAGGGGCTGAGATTCCCCCTTCATCCCTTCATTCAAGAATACCTGGACATGGTGGGGCTTCCACCGGCCTTGCTGACCCCGAACAGTTACTCGCTGATGGTGGGCTTCATCCTTCGTTGTGCGGAGTTGGGCTACAGGCCGACAACGGCCCTTTTCATGAACCTCTACCAGATCGGCCGAGGAAGCCACAAGAACTGTGCCTGCTATGCCACTCTGCAGCAGCTGCCCAACAAGAGGACGTTCACGGATTTGCCTTCGTCCATACATGGCTGGAAGAGCAAATTTGTCTTCGTGTCCCTGGGCGAAGATGGCATAGAGTTCCTCTCCGTCGGCCATGATGGAAGGTTTACCCTGCATGATCCTCCGAAGAGTTCTATTCTGGATGCTCAGGTGGCGGCCTTCTTGGAGGGAGGGCCGAGGAGTGTGAAGCACTATATTACGGAGTACAAGATGACCGTATCGGCTTCTTTAGGTACTTCGTATATGGCGATAAGGAGGACGACATTGAGATATGGCCGAAGATGACCACGACCTTTGAGGAGGCCGACGGCCCTGATATGGGCATTCCTGCCGAAGCCGATGGTAATACCCCCTTCGGCGTACCCCTTTTACCTTGTCATTTTTTAATTTGCTGACATGTTTTGCTTGTTGTGCAGATTTTGCAATGGATCGCTGGTCTGTGATGAACAGGGCCGCTGCGAAGGCCAAGGAGGAGTTGGCCGCCAAGGAGGCCGCAGCGAAGGCCGCTGCCAGCGGTGATGCTACGAAGAGGCCCCCTCCCTAGCCGAAGAAGAAACGGCCGGCGGAGGAGACGCAGAGGAAGCTGACGGAGGCCGGCATGCAGCCTGCCAAGAAGTCGAAGAAGGATTCGTCCTCTGCCGCTGCCGATGAGGCCGGCGTTCTAACCGTCCCAATCGTGGACGAAGGAGGGTCAAGCGCTGCTGCTGCCCTCGTAGACCTTGGCTCTGGTCTCACCAGAATGGGATCTCAAACCCTTGCTGAGGACTCCCGGCCGAAGCGGGCCGGCAAGGAGGTGGTCTCGTCCACCTACAAGTTGGAGGTTGAATACCCCAAGGACGGGGGGTCTTCAACGATGGCGTTGACGGCCATAGTGTCCTCTCCCAGGCCATCCCGGCCAAGGACCGGGTGTATCTTGACAAGCTGGGAGATGTCAAGATATACGATGGTGGTATGGACCTTGTCGTCTAGGTAATTCCCTTCTCCCTTGGATTTTTCCTTTCGTTTCTTTTCTTTGGTATTTTTGCGTTCGTTACTGATGATCTTTTCCATTGCAGGGTGCCTTTATGCTCATGGAGAGCCATAAGAGGCAACAACGGGAGACAGCCCGTTTGAAAGAGTTTGAAGAGAAGGCAGCCTCGGCCGATGAGTCCATGAGCTGTCTTGGGAGGCTGCGGGCGGACTTTGTGGCCTTGCAGCGGAAGACTGATGAGGCCGAAGTGGCCAAGGAAGAGGCACTGGCCAACCTAGCTGCCGGGAAGAGTGCCCGTGAGGCTGATCGTCTTCGGGTGGAGGAGGCCGAGAGGGCCAAGGCCGAGGCTGAGGCTGCGGCGGTGAGAGCTACCGATGATGATGTCGCCAAATTCCTGGCCGAGGGCTGGAAGGCCGATGAGCGCCTCCCTTGGTGCTATGAGGTTGTGGCGGCCAAGCTAGAGGATTGGGGGCAGAACTCCCCTGCCGGCCAAGAATACTTCGAGCGGGAGATGTCTGTATACTACAATATGGGCCAGCATCGGATGCAGAGGCTCATCTACCGCCGGCTTAGTCGCACCCTCAGGACCCTGAACTATACCCGAGGTTGGGTCAGGCGGAACCTGCGCCTTCCTCGGCTGATGAGGGACCCAGAGGAGCAGGCCAACCTTCCCTTGTGTGATAGGCAGGCTCCGATAGAGAGTTCCGGCCTGGGCGAACCAAACTACCAGGATGACGACTACTTGGACAACACCGCCACTTCCGCCATCGAGGCCGGCCTGGATCCTGAGATTGAAGTTGGTGCTGAGCAGGTCTCCGAGGAGGACGTTGCGGGCCCCGTTGCTGATGAGGCCGTTGCAGAGCCATGATCGGCCATAACCTCTTTTGGCTTGTGACTGGCCTTTTTGTTTTCTAATTCTGATTGTAACGGCCGAGGTGCCCACCATGTACTGACTAGTTGAATGAAATCATCTTTATGTTTCGTACTGTCTCTGTCGTCTTATTGTCTGTTCTTTGTTTTTTTTTCCCGAGAATTTGTCTAAGTATTTTGGAATTGGGACTTAGGAAATTCTTCTAAGTATCCGAACTTCAAGTGGGTGGGTGGGTGTTCTCATCGTCTTGGTGTTGAGCCCCTTCCCACTGTTGACAGATGCTTTGGGAAATTTCCTAAGTGTTGAACCAATATTCCACGTGTGGTGTGGTTGTCGGCCCGGTGTTCTCTGTGGCCACCGTGTTCCCCTGTTCCTTATCTGATCAGGAGGTCGGCCTGGATCCTTGTGGTTTGGCCGATAAGGGTGCACGGGTTTGTCGTCCCCTTCGGCCTTGCATGTCTTTGTTTCTTGCCTTGGGTCCTTTGAACTTAGTTCTTTGAACATAGAAATTTTTCTAAGTACAAATGCAAGACATAGGTAGCTAACGGCCTGCAAGTATTCAGGTGCCCGCTTCGTCTAGAGGCTGTCCCTTTAAGTGCTTAAAGATTTTTCCAAGTGCAAATGCAAGGCATAGGCAGTTAACGGCCTGCAAGTATTCAGGTGGCCGCTTCGTCTAGATGCTGTCCCTTTAAATACTTAGAGGTTTTTCCAAGTATAAATGCAAGATCTAGTTCCTTCTGTGTGGTACCGTTGTCGGCCAAGAGACGGCCCTGCCTTCATCGGCCAAGGTATGGCTTTGTGGCCGATGAGGGTGCCTTTTGCTTTCCTCAAGAATTTCTCTAAGTGTCGGAATTCTCTTAAGGAACCTTTTTCCTCAGGAATTTTCTCTAAGTGTTTGGTAAACACTTGGACAAATTATTCCAAAGATCTTCCGCTTGTCCAACCGCCTGGGTTTTAGTGCCTGTAACGGCCATCCGGGATGTTGTGGCCGGTAGGGGTTGTTGCTTAAATGCTTAACTCTTCTGCGGGTGTAATACTGCCCGCTTCGTCCTGGGCAATTTTTCCGGTGGTCATCTTCAGGATTGTAATTCTTTCTTTCATACTAAGTGTTGGTGCTTCAAAGGGTTGTGGCCGATGAGGGTTACCACTCGCGTGTCACCCAACCACTTTGGTTAGGGTTTTATAGGCGTATGCTTCGTCCTTGACAATTCCCTTGTGGTGTTTGGCCGTTTCGTCCACATTGCCTGTTGGTAATGTTTACCTTTGTTTTCAACTGATATGTACTCGGCCAGATGTGGCTGTTTTGTGGGGATTTATTTTTACTGCTCGAGGTCGGCAAGTGCGCACGGCCGTCGGCTTCCCTCTTTTTTTTTTGTTCCCCGTTTCAGGGAGTGTCCTTCTTTCAGGCTTCGGCCAAAGGGGTCGATGGCTCTTCGGCCGATTCGGACTTCGTTTATAACGTCCGTGATCTCAGGGGGGGTCCCGTCGCTTATTTATGACGCGGGCTAGACTTTTGGTTGGTTTCCAACGGCTGTCGTTGCTCATCCCTGAGTTTCGGGATTTTGTCACCTCGGCCATGGTTTCAGGCCTGTCGTCCTGCGATCAGGTGCGTGGACGACGCGGTGAACTTCCTGTTTCAAGACGCGGGCCGTTTGCGGGCCCATCATCCTGGGGACGTCGTCGGTCCTGCCTGAGCATTTTCGCTCTAAGGGGCCGATACGACGTGCTCTCTCAGCTGGCCTAAACCTTTTGCTGATACAAAATACAATGGGCATACCCGAGCTTTTTCGCTCTAAGTTTGCAGATGCAGAGCGCCACATCGGCCATGCCTGAGCCTTTCGCTATAAGGTGGCCGATGAGGGCACTTTGTCCATGTTCAAGTCGAACTCCAATAAATCAAAGGAAATATGATTTTTATTCAAAAGTGGCCCAAGGCTGAGGGTGGTGTTCAATCAATAACCCGTTAAAGGGTGAGGGCTTCGCCGGCTGCACCTCCTTCGGATTATTGATAAAACTTCACCAAATGGTGTACATTCCACGTTCGTGGTACATTGGTCTCGTTTGGGCGTTTAAGCTTGTAGGTGCCGGGTTTCACCACGGCACTGACGATGTAGGGACCTTCGTATTTCAAGGCTAACTTTCCTCCTTCTGTCAGCTGGCTTGCTTCCCTTCAGCGGAGGACGTCGTCCCCCACTTGGAATTCTCAGGAACGTACCTTGGCGTCATAGTATGATTTTACTTGACGCCGGTAGTTCTCTGCTCGGATGAATGCTTGCTCGCGTCTTTCTTCGACCAGGTGGAGGTCGATCTTCATGTTTTCCTCATTAACCTCTGGGTCATACTGCTCCACTCGTCGGCTGAGAATGGTGACCTCTGTGGGTGCCTTAGCTTCAAAGCCATAGCACAGGGCAAAAAGTGTTTCACCCGTCGCCCTCCTTGGCGTGGTACGATGGCACCACAGGATGTTGGGGATCTCGTCGACCCAACTCCCTCCTGCGTCCTGTAGGTTCTTCTTCAGCCCTTCCATGATGGTTCCATTGGCGTCCTCAACCTGCCCGTTGCCTTGAGGGTAGGCAACGGAGGAGAAACAGTGTTTTATCCCCCATTCTCGAAGGAGCTCTTGGAAGAGCGCCGCTTCAAACTGGGTGCCGTTGTCGGATATGATCTCTTGGGGGACACCAAAGCGGGTGAGAATGTTCTTGTGAACGAACTTCTGACACCTGGCCCCCGTGATGCTGGCCAAGGGTTCCGCTTCGACCCACTTAGTGAAGTAGTCGACTGCGACGATGATGTAGCGGTTGTTGCCGGCAGCTCTGGGCAGAGGGCCGACCAGGTCAATCCCCCACCTTGAGAACGGAATAGCGGTGCTGACGGGGGCGTAGTTGACGGCTGGCCGACCAGGGGCCTTTTGGAGTACCTGGCACGTGGTACACTTCCTGGCCAGGTCCGCACAGTCTCGCGCCATCGTCGGCCAGAAGAAGCCCTGGACGACGAGATGCCGGGACATGCTGAAAGGACCCTGGTGTGAGGAACAAACACCATAATGAACTTCTTCCATGGCCACGTCGGCCTCATCCTGGTGCAGGCATCGAAGGAGAGTGCCATTATAGGATCGTTTGTAGAGTTTGCCATCTTTAATGGTGTAGCTTGGGGCCCTGAGTTTGGCGAGTTTGGCCCTCTCCTCGTCCGGGGGCAGCTCCCCCGTCGTGATGAAGGTGATGATGTCGGAGATCCAGTCCTCCGGTCGCTGTTGGACGCACAAGACGGGGCTGGCATGGATGCTGGACATGCTCAACTCCTCGATCTTGGCTAGCTGGGAGATGTGCTCCGGGGTGTCTGAGCTGAGTTTGGAGAGGATGTCGGCCTCGGCGTTCTCGGCCCTTGGGATCTGTGTGATCGTGTGGGTTTCGAATGCCTTCAGCAGCTCCTCTGCTGCTTGTTTGTACTGCTTCATCCGGCCTTCCTTTGCTTCGTACGTACCCTCAACCTGGCCCACTACCAGCTTGGAGTCGCACCTGATTTTGATGTGTCGGGCTCTGAGGCCGGCGGCGAGTCTGAGGCCGCTGAGGAGGGCCTCATACTCGGCTTCA
Organism: Cuscuta europaea; assembly: GCA_945859875.1. Lineage (NCBI taxonomy): Eukaryota > Viridiplantae > Streptophyta > Magnoliopsida > Solanales > Convolvulaceae > Cuscuta > Cuscuta europaea. The sequence goes on along the minus strand of CAMAPE010000035.1, from coordinate 29,529,563 downwards.
TTGTTGGATACCCTGAAGTTGAAGCGGATGGCATAGTAAGCTCTGAATCCTTCAGGGGATATGAGGACGACGCCGCCACCGCATGATTTCGCGGCCGACGAGCTATCGGTGAAGAGGATCCATGTGTCATCGGGCTCTGGCCCGGGGGCGGTAGCGGCTGTCTCCCTTGCCGTGCATTTGGTGACGAAGTCGGCCAAAGCTTGCCCTTTGATGGATGGCCTTGGCTTGATTTCAATCTGAAACTGACTGAGGAAGATTGCCTATTTCACCATCCTTGAGGAGCTAGTGGGGCTCCTCATGAGCGCGCCAAGGGGCGGCTGGGTCAGCACATGGACGGCATGGGCCTGGAAGTAGTGCCCCAGCTTCTTCACCGTATGGACGATGGCCAGCACCGTCTTCTCAATGGGGGAGTACCTGAGCTCGGCCTCCCTGAGTGTCTTGCTGATGTAGAAGATGGCCTTCTGCACCCCTTCATCCTCACGGATGAGCACGGAGCTGATGGCCGACGTGCTCACCCCTAAGTATAAGAAGAGGGTTTCACCGGCTTTGGGCTTGGAGAGCACGGGCGGGGATGATAGGTACCTTTTCAGCTTTTCGAACGCTTCCTGGCACTCCATCATCCACTTGAAGCTGTTGGCTTTACGCATGATCTGGAAGAAGGGGAGTGCCCTTTCGGCTGACCTGGAGAGGAAACGGTTCAGGGCCGTCAGGCGCCCCGTCAGTCGCTGTACTTCCTTGACATTGTGGGGCGGCTCCATGTTTGTAAGGAAAAATTGTATTTAGATTTTGATGATGCTATATTAATTAGGACTGTAGAGTACCCCTTTAGAAATTATGTATTAGAATTTTCCCTTGTAAAGTTCTTAGCATATTCGACTACCAGAAGGCCTCTCTACCAGAAGTCCTCCAGACAGAAGATCTTGGTTCTCTGTCTAGGAACAGAAAACGTCAGGGTCTCTGTTACCCTTCAGCGTGACAGAAACCCTCCTGTTTCTCTGTAAGCTACCAACAACAGAAGTGCTCATGATCTTCTCTGAATCAGTTCTCTGCCAATGACACCAGAAGGTCTGACACTTGGAAGAAATCCACAAAGCCGGGAAGTCAACTTAAAGATTCCTTCAACGGCTAGGAGTATGAAACGGAAAAGCTACAGTGCTCGCATTAAATGCTCATTTAATGCTCCCCATGCTCCGTGGAGTAATTGCAGATGATTGGCTGCAATGTCAGGATTACTTTATCCCAAAATAGTAACCCGCCAACTTTACCGGGTCCTACTGGTCAAGTCAACTGCTCGCGCATTAAATGCAGTTGTCCTCCTACTCCTCCAACGGGAAGACAACCTCAGTATAAAAGATACACTACGAAGAACAACCGGATAACTTTGCCAACATAACATTGCAACTTTTGCTAACCACAAGCAAGATATTCAAACTCTGAAAAGCAAAAAGCCTCCTTGAGATTCAAACTCATTATCTTCTACAAGAGAAGGCAGAAGTTGGAAATATACTCTTTCCAACTCAAGCAAAGTTCCAAGTGTTCTTCAACTCTTCAAGCTCATCACATACAAATCTTTTGTAACGAAGCTAGTTGGAGGAACCCCAGTTTCAACAGAAACTCTTCTTGCTACAAGAAGGACGTCCAAATAACTGGAGTAGTGAAGTGGTGATACTTCAAGGAAACTCAGTGAAAGGACCAGTGTTAAAGGAAGCCAGGCAGTGCATCCCAGGACACATCTAGGCTTGAAGAAGACGTGGAGTGCTTCTTAAGTACTAGGACTAAGGCTTTGTAAACGGCAGTTTTTACAGCTTAGTGGAACAGTGGATTAGAGGAACGAGTTGTTCCTTGAACCACTATAAAAATCCCTGGTGTCGTTTACTTACTGCTTTTAATAATTGCATTTAGTTAGAACTGTATAACTCCTTGGACTTGGTATCTGTGTTCAGCAGAACTTGTTCTACGAGTTAACAGAAGGCCTACTGCCTTTGCTTCTCTGAGGCTAACAGAACTCCCTACCAGAACCCCATCCGCTGCCAGTCTGTTCTTTCAACAGAACAGGCTATTCTGTAAATCTGGTACTTAGTTTAAAAAGCTAAAAACCAATACAGTCTATTCACCCCCCCCCCTCTAGACTGTATCCAGTATAACCGGGACCAACAAGTGGTATCAGAGCCTCCTTGTTCTAATAATCTCTTAGGTTATTTGTTGAACAAAGATCCACTTGTTTTTCTGTTTTACCTCATTTCTATCTGATATAATGGATCACTCCTTGTCCAAGAATCTTATGTTTTCAGATCTTAAGTTTGATGACTGGAGAATCCGGATGAAAGCACATCTCTGTGCCCTGCATGATGAGATGTGGGAAGTTCTAGATATTGGCCCCTTCACAAGTTTCCAGAAGGTCAATCCTGAACATGCCATAGACAACACCAGACCCCAGATGATAAGCAAAGCCAAGTCAGAATGGACCACTGAAGAGAGGAGAAAGTACAACCTAGACAATATTGCCAAGGACATCCTCTACAAGTCCATTGATGATAGGTACTTCAACAAAATCAAGAAGTGCAAGACTGCTAAGGAAATCTGGGATACTCTTGAGCTCATTGGAGCTGGTGATGAGCAAGAGAAGGACAACAAACTAACCATAGCCAACAAGAAGTTTGATGACTTCAAACTTCTCCCTGGTGAAAGCATCTCCAAGATGTATGACAGGCTCCTCACTCTCACTGGAGAGATCTCTGAGCTTGGCAAGGACCTCACAACCAAGGAGATCAACCTGAAGGTGTTGAGGGGACTGCCCTCAGCATGGAAGATGAAGGTAGTTGTTGTCCAAGCCAGCAAGGATGTAATGACTTATCCCACTGATAAGCTCATTTCAGATCTCAAAGCTCATGAGTTTGAAATGATTGAAGAGAAGGAAGATGTACCAGAAGAGAGGACTACTACAGCCCTCACTGCCAGCACATCTAAGGTAAATGATTTTGACCCTTCAGTACTCTTATCTGATGAATATATGGCTGCCTTTGCCAGGAGATTCAAAAAGTTTATGAAGAATCCCAAAGATGGAAAGAGTCCATCTTTCAACAGAAAGCCATACCAGAAGGTCAAATCAACAGAAAGCAGTGGAGAGCTTCTCTGTTATAACTGCAGACAACCTGGTCACTTCAAGGCTGACTGTCCCCATCCTAGAGTGTCCAAGAAGCAAGGACAGGATGGAGAAAAGAAGAAGTACGAGGACAACTCCAGAAGAAGAAAGGCACTTGTGACAGAACAGCTGGAGAAAGACCCTCTGTCAGAAACAGAATCCAGCTCTGACTCAGATTCTGATGAGGCCTTCTGTTGCCTTGATACTGAGACAGAAGACCTTTGCCTCATGGCTCATTCTGATGATGAGGTAACCTCTACTTCTGAATCTAGTTTTTCTTCGGTAGGCTTAGCTTTTGATTCTGATTCAATGTCAGAATTTTGGGAAGGGTTTAAGGCCATACAAGCCACTTATTCTTCTGTAACAGAAGAAAACAGTAAGTTGAAAGCTGAAATTCTTGACTTAAAGAAGGAGGTTGAGATCAAAATCAATCTTCTAATTGAGGAAAGAGATCAACTGGAGACTGAAAATGTTTCTCTTCTTAAGAGAATAAGAGAAATAGAGCCTCTCGAGATTAAGTACAAAGCTTACCAGAAGGCCCAGTCTTCCATGGAAAAGATTGTGCTTGATCAACAGATTGGCACTGGTTTTGGTCTTGGTTATGGCTCAACAGAATCAGGTGAGCCTTCTGTAATGCCTAGCACCAGAGTTGCTAAGGCAGATAAGGTCATAGAGCCACTGATTTCTAGCCCCATCTGTCAAGCTGGTGTATCTGGCACCAAGGTTGTTCATGAGGAAGTCAGACCAGAAAAGGGTAAGATAAAGGTTCAACAGAAACCCTTTTTAAAAATTAATGAACCTGGCAGAAAACCTAACAACAGAAGAGGTTTTCAAAACAACAAAAATAAAAGACCATTCATTGACAGACAACCTCATGTCAATCATGCCAGAAATGATCACCAGAAGGGCAAATATCAAGAGAGAGTGAACTTCAGGCAGAAGAGGTTGGCTGGTCAACTTCAGAAGCCCAAGGTTAACCGTCCCTCTGCTCTTGATAGTATATGGGACTTCTTTCCAACTAAAAAGGCTATGCATTAGTATGTAAACAGGAAGCATGACCCTCACAAGCATCTGCCCAAAGTGAATCACACTTCAGTTTACTATAACTACCAGGTGGACAATGGGTACCACCCACCAAGGTTTCACTTGATGAGACCAAAATGGTACCAACTACCCAGACTCCATGACCCCCATGGACCCAGCAATGCTTGGGTACCTAAATCTTTCTTTTGATCTTGCAGGAACTGTGTGCTGGAGTCATCTCTGATAGTGGATGCTCCAGGCACATGACAGGTGACAGAAGTTGCCTAACAGAGTTCCAGAAATGCAAAGGACCTAGAGTTACCTTTGGAGGTAATGACAAAGAAGGTCAAACAAAAGGAAGAGGAAAGCTGATCAAGAACCAGATAATCATTGATGATGTCTCATATGTCAAAGGACTGAAGTTCAACTTGCTAAGTGCTAGCCAATTCTGTGACAAAGGCTACACTGTTGAATTCACAAAGGACTTCTGCTATGTGAAGCATGAGACAACAAAGGAAGTGGTTCTTACAGCATCAAGGAAGAAGAACATCTATGTAGTTGATTGGAACACTGCAAAAGATGGAGTTTGCCTGATAGCCAAAGGAGATTCAAAACTGAGCTGGGATTGGCACAAAAAGCTCAACCATTTGAATTTCAAAACAATCAACAAACTGGCCAGAGAACACATTGTAGAAGGGCTACCAGACATTGTGTACAAGAAGGAGACCCTCTGCAGTGCATGTCAGAAAGGCAAACAAGTGAAGAATTCCTTCAAACCCATTGCTGGAGATCTTTCTACAAGTCCTCTAAATCTGATTCACATGGATTTATTTGGACCTGTTGAGACTCCAAGCGTTGGTGGCAAGAAATACACCCTAGTCATGGTTGATGACTACTCCAGATACACATGGACTGTTTTTCTGACAAAGAAAAATGAAACTCTTCAGAAGTTGCCATCTCTGTTAAAGCAACTTCAGACTGAGAAGAACTTGAAAGTGAAGACAATCAGATCATACAGAGGAACTGAATTTGTCAACCAAGTCATAAAGGACTTCTGTGATCAGAATGGAACTTTTCATCAACTTTCTGTCGCCAGAACCCCTCAACAGAATGGCGTAGCAGAAAGAAGGAACAGAACTTTAAAAGAAGCTGCAAGAACAATGGTTGCAGAATCTGGATTGCCTATGAGATATTGGGCTGAAGCAATCAACACTGCATGCTATACTCAGAACAGAAGCATGATCAACAAGAATCACCAGAAGACCCCTTATGAACTCTGGAAGGGAAGAAAGCCAAACATCAGCTACTTTCATGTATTTGGATGCAAGTGCTACATTCTCAACAATGGAAAAGAGCATCTGAAAGTATTTCAAGAAAAGGCTGATGAAGGAGTCTTTATAGGCTATTCAAACACCAGTAAAGCCTATAGAGTACTCAACAGAAGGACCCTACATGTTGAAGAATCCATACATGTGAAGTTTGATGAAAGTATCTCTGTTAAAGAGGTAACAGAGATTCTCAAGAAAGTCAGCATAGAAGACAGAACACCAGAACCAACAGAAGAGGTGGCAGACAACCCTGCATTTCTAACACCTGCACCAAACCCCCTTCTGTTGAATGAAGATGAAGACTCTGAAGATGAGGAACCAGAGAGACCAAGACAGCAGCTGACAGAACCAGACCTAACATGGTTAAGAGATCATCCTCCTAACCAAGTGATTGGTCAAATCAGAAGTGGAGTTCAAACCAGATCCACATCAAGGAGAGAAGCAATGCTTGCCTGCTATATATCTCAGATGGAACCTATGACAGTTGAAGAAGCTCTTGCAGACTCAGATTGGATCAATGCTATGCAAGAAGAGCTCACTCAGTTTGAAAGGAACAAAGTATGGGAACTTGTTCCTATGCCAAAGCACCAGAATGTCATTGGAACCAAATGGGTATTCAAGAACAAAGCAGATGAAGATGGCAACATTGTAAGGAACAAAGCAAGGCTAGTAGCTAAAGGATATTGTCAAGAAGAAGGAATAGATTTTGATGAGACTTTTGCACCAGTTGCCAGACTTGAAGCCATCAGAATCTTTCTAGCCTATGCTGCCTACAACAATATCAAGGTCTACCAGATGGATGTCAAGAGTGCATTTCTGAATGGAGATCTTGAAGAAGAAGTTTATGTGGAACAACCACCAGGTTTTGTCATTCCTACTCAATCTTCTTGTGTCTACAAGCTTAAAAAGGCCCTCTATGGTCTTAAGCAAGCTCCCAGAGCCTGGTATGACACATTGTCCCTTTTCCTAGTGAACCATGGGTTTACTAAAGGAAAGGTTGACAAAACTCTATTTCAAATCTCTGTTGCTAATCATATTCTGTTAGTACAAATATATGTTGATGACATTATATTTGGAAGTACTAATCCAGAACTGTGCAAGAAATTTTCTCAAGTGATGCAGAGTCAATTTGAAATGAGTATGATGGGAGAACTCAGTTACTTCCTAGGACTTCAAGTCAAACAAGTTCCAGAAGGGATCTTTATCAATCAAGGGAAGTACACCAGAGATCTAATCAAGAAGTTTGGAGTGGAAGGCAAATCATCAGTGAAGATTCCCATGAACACTTCACAAGGAATTGGTCCAGATGATGAAGGAAAGGATGTAGGTGCAACAACATATAGAGGAATCATAGGATCTCTGTTGTATCTAACTGCAAGAAGACCAGACATCTCATTCTCTGTTGGAATCTGTGCCAGATACCAATCAAAGCCCAAGGAAAGCCATTTAAGTGCTGCAAAGAGAATCATCAGATACATCAAAGGAAATCCAAATGCAGGCCTATGGTATCCCAAGGGAGGTAACTTTGAACTAATTGGTTATTCTGACTCAGATTTTGCAGGTTGCAGACTAGATAGAAAGAGCACCTCTGGCCACTGCCAATTGCTAGGAGGAAGGCTTGTTTCCTGGTTTAGCAAGAAGCAGAACTCCATCTCAACAAGTACAGCTGAGGCAGAGTACATTGCAGCTGGGAGTTGCTGTGCTCAGCTACTCTGGATGAAGCAACAACTGAAGGACTATGGAGTTCAAGCAAAGGAGATCAAGCTGTTGTGTGACAACACCAGTGCTATTGCTATCACTCAGAACCCAGTTCTTCATTCCAGGACAAAGCATATTGAGATCAGACATCACTTCATCAGAGATCATGTTGAGAAGAAGCACATCTGCATGGAACATGTGCCAACAGAAGACCAGCTTGCAGATATCCTGACAAAGCCTCTTCCTGAGGCTAGGTTCAACAAACTGAGAGAGGAATTGGGAATGATGGATGAGATTCCAAGGGAAAGATGAAAAGGAAGGCCCTCTGTTGCTCTTTTGCTATTGACAGAATACCTGTAGCAGAACCCCTTCTGTCAACCCCTTCTGATCCCTACCCTGGCAGAACACCTCAGCAACAGAAAACCCCCCCTTCTACAGAAAAACCCTCAGAAGGTTGTGGACTTAGAAAATTTTCTGAAACCGGGTATCCTAGTAAATTATTAAAGGTATTTTACCCTTTTACCCTTAAAACGGTATCAAGCCGTATAATATTTACTGCGCCCCCGTTTAATTACTCCGCCCCTTTTTACATTTATTGGTTTCTTGGAACCATAAATTAATCCCAAACGTCCACTAACCCAAACACATAAATTCCCCTTTCGCAAACCTAAACCGCTACTGCTCTCATTACTTTCAAACTTTCAAACCTCCATAGCTCTCAAGCTCTCTGATTACTCTCTGATCAAATGGCCTTCATAAACATTAACGACCTCACCAAGGAGGAAATCAACACCCTTGTTTCAAACATCTACACAGGGATGAACTGCGACCTCTCCGCACTCCCTGAACTCGCTTCAAACCACGAAACGATGATGAAGATCATCAAGGGAATGGAGGACTCCCAACTGAACAAAGTGGTAGGTTATCACTTTGATTCCTACAGTACAAGGGACGTAGCAGAGTTCTATCTCAACGCTACATACGAAGGGGAGACCATCCGGTCTAATGTCAATGGTGAAGACATTACCCTCACCCCTGCAGACCTCAACGCCCTCTTTGGCGTAGTAGAGGACCCTCAAGAAGAAGAAACTAAAGGTTTCCTAACTCTGGACGATGTCAACGTCACTGTGGACAACTTTGTCCAACTCTACTGCTGACCTGAAGTGGGTAGAGTTCCAAAGCTTTACATGAAGAAAAACCTCCTTCTGAGCGACTATGAGAAATTGGTCAACATCCTGCATAGGTGTGTCTGGAGCAAGAGCACCTCCACAGATGACATGAATGCACTGAATGCAAAGGCTGTCTTTGCAGTTCATCATGGGATGAACATCAACTGGGGACAGGTAATTGTCAAATCCCTTGTTGAATTCATCAAGAAGAAAGACAAGGAGACCGGTCTGTTCAGGACCCCCATGGGTTATGGTCTCCTAATCTCTGAAACCTTGCTCAAGGCAAGGATAGGACTGAGAAACTCTATTGAGGCAGACTACACCAAGCTGCTCTTCCTCAACACTTCAAGTGACAGGAAAGTTGCTCTCAAGGCAGAGCAGAAAAGACTCAGAACCCTTGAGTTCAACAGAGAAAGGCAACAACAGAAGGTTGTTCAACCAAAGAAAGTTTCAAAGAAGCAACAGAAACCCCCTACCCCTTCTGACTCTGAAGAAGAAATACCTTTGGTGAAGAAGGTGGTCAAGAAGGTTCCCAAGAAGAAGACCACACCTGTCAAAGTCCACAAGATGGTGGCAAAGAAATATGTCCTTAAGAGAAAGGCTCCTTCACCTATCTCTTCAGAAAGCACCCCTTCTGCCTCCCCCATTGCAAAGAAGACCAAAATTTTGTCACCTGCAGCACAGGAGAAGCTGGAGGACACTGTCACCTCTGCCCCAGCCAACAGGAATGCTTGGCACGGCAAGAGGATCATCTTTGAGTCAAGTGACTCAGAAGAAGAAGAAGTGGTGCAGAATGCCACCACTCAGGGGGAACCATATTCTTCTCCTCCTGCCTCTGCAAATGATCAACCTATGGTGGTTCCTTCACCAGAACACCAAGAAGCAAGCAGCACTTCAAGCCCTGATAGGAAATTCATCAGGGTTCTGGCATGGAGAAAGTGGAGAGTGGGACCTCTCACTGAACTCCTCAAGAACTTGTCCTACTTCATCTCTGAAGAAGAAGAAGTACTCAGATGGGCTGACACAGGAGATGTGGAGTCCTGCCTAAACAAGGATTTTCTTCTTTCTGTCCTACAGAAGAAGAAGGAGAAAATTCAAGGGAAAGCACCTCTGGTCAGAAACTCACCAGAAGACCATGTGAAGGCTCTTCAAGAGCATGAGATGCATGACTTTGATGCTTGGCTAATTGAGAAAAAGAGGAAGGAGTCAATGATCAAATTTCGCCACAGTGCACATGGAGAAGGTGAACCCTCTACTGCCAATGATCTACCTCTGGTCATGGAAAGACTTGTCAAGGAATGGAGAGACTCTCTGTTCACAGAAACAATACTAGAGGTAATTCCCCCAATCATTCCTTCTCCCCCTCCCTCTCCTAAAAACACCTCTCCTCAACCCCTACAGAAATCCTCCTCACCCCCACAGAAAACCATCTCTGCACAAGAAACCCCTTCACACCAGAAACCCTCCACCCCCAAATCTTCATCTCATTCACCCTGCAAACCGTTCTCTCCTCCAAAGAACAATTCACCATCCCCTCCAGGACAAATTATCCCATACCAACACCAACAGATCATCTCCTCTACAACTTCACCCCAACAGAAAACCTCCTCTCCCAAAACCAAAAATCCATCTCCCTGCAAATCCCAACTCTCAATCAGATCCAGATCACCATCACCTCCACCCTCTCCTCCACAACAACAGCTTGCTCCCTCACATCGACAAGAAAACCCCTCCATCAAGGAATCCAGAACTGCTTCTCCACAGCCTACACCACAAGATGCAGCCACACCTATCTCCCCTGAACACTGTGTGGCTTCTACCCCCATCAGGAAACCTATCTTCAGGGTGCCCTCCTCTTCCAGTGACAATGATGGATTTCTTACATCCTCCATTGCTGCTGATGAAACTTCCAAAAGCAGGAAGACCCCTCCTCAGCATGAAGAACAACCCAGAAGGCCTCCTATGCCTAAATCAAGAGGTCTAGGTATGCCTGGGAAAACAGAATCCAAAGAAGATAAGCCCCAAATTTCCTTCAATCAGTTTGTCACTGCAGCTGAAGATTTTGGTGGTAAAATGCTTGATGGAATGGATCAATTGGCTGAAATCAACACCAAGCACCATGAACATCTCACTTTTGTTCACAATCATCTTGAGGCTGGACTTCAGCATATCTCAGAAAAGGTTGAAGCTCTGACCCAGACACTGGTCACCTTCATGGAATCATCATCTGCAAAGCTTAATGCTGTTGCCAGAGAAGTGGATGGTGTCCACTCTGTTCTCTACTCCCAGTCTCAGATCCTCAATAAGCAGAATAAGCAACTCAAGGATATAACAGAATCCCTTGACATTGTACAATGGTATGAAGACCAATCTGCTGAGAAGTTTATGCAGCTACAACTCTTGAATAATGATCACAAAGATCAAGTGGCCACCCTGATCAAAAAGGATCAAGAAAGATATCAGAAGCTGATACTACTTGAAGCTGGCTCTCAGGACATCAAGTCTGCTCTTGATCGTCAACAGAACTTGATAGAAGGTCTGACCTCTGTCACGTAGACCTTGCCAGAAACTCTTGAGCAGATAGCCATCTCCCAGGCAACAGAGTTCCAGAAAATTGCCATGATGATCTCTGACCTGGATGATGCCAAAAAGGGGGAAAAGGAAAAGGACCCCCAACAGAAGAAATTGCCCCCTAGGCCAACTGCTGGGCCCTCATCTGATATTGATCCAACCCCTTACTTCCAGGCCTCTCAACAGAAGAAGAGAGAAGCTGGTACTTCAAGACCTTCTTCTCCTCGCAGAGGTTCTACCAAGAAGAAGAAACCCTTGAGCCTCACTGAGTGGAGACTTGGAGGCTCCCAGAAGCTTGATAGAGCACAGTTCGAAGAAATTCAACAGAAGATGACCCCAACTCAAAGACATAATCTCTATCTTGACAGAGATGGTCATATAAGGGTCAGACATGGTGGTTCCTTGGAAGAGGCTGAATATTGGTTCCACAAGAGAGTACTCCCAGGCAAGGATGTACATGAAGGAGTACTTCACTATCTAAATTGCAAGCTCTCTCCCATTTGGGCCTCATGTCAAGCACCAGGAAATCTGGCTGGCATAAGAGAAGAAGTGAATGTTGAACTAAAGAATCTGAAGGAACAAGATCGCAGAACCAGAGCTGAAGCTGAAAGGGAAAAACTGTAATTCCTTTTAAACTTCTCTTAATACTCTAGATCTAATAAAAGCTTTTCTCTGCTCCTCCTAGAGTCTCTTTGCCTCTTTATTCTTTGTTGCTTACTATTTCATTCTGTACTTGTTTCCTCTTGAACTGCTATTTGAATGTATCGTACTCTTACTATTTTCCTATGCCAAGCTGCCCACCAAGATTTTAATGAAAAGTTTTAAACTTTAAATTTTTATGGTGAAGGCACTTCTCTGGAAATAGTTAAAGGGTTTTGGCATCATCAAAAAGGGGGAAATTGTAAGGAAAAATTGTATTTAGATTTTGATGATGCTATATTAATTAGGACTGTAGAGTACCCCTTTAGAAATTATGTATTAGAATTTTCCCTTGTAAAGTTCTTAGCATATTCGACTACCAGAAGGCCTCTCTACCAGAAGTCCTCCAGACAGAAGATCTTGGTTCTCTGTCTAGGAACAGAAAACGTCAGGGTCTCTGTTACCCTTCAGCGTGACAGAAACCCTCCTGGTTCTCTGTAAGCTACCAACAACAGAAGTGCTCATGATCTTCTCTGAATCAGTTCTCTGCCAATGACACCAGAAGGTCTGACACTTTGAAGAAATCCACAAAGCCGGGAAGTCAACTTAAAGATTCCTTCAACGGCTAGGAGTATGAAACGGAAAAGCTACAGTGCTCGCATTAAATGCTCATTTAATGCTCCCCATGCTCCGTGGAGTAATTGCAGATGATTGGCCGCAATGTCAGGATTACTTTATCCCAAAATAGTAACCCGCCAACTTTACCGGGTCCTACTGGTCAAGTCAACTGCTCGCGCATTAAATGCAGTTGTCCTCCTACTCCTCCAACGGGAAGACAACCTCAGTATAAAAGATACACTACGAAGAACAACCGGATAACTTTGCCAACATAACATTGCAACTTTTGCTAACCACAAGCAAGATATTCAAACTCTGAAAAGCAAAAAGCCTCCTTGAGATTCAAACTCATTATCTTCTACAAGAGAAGGCAGAAGTTGGAAATATACTCTTTCCAACTCAAGCAAAGTTCCAAGTGTTCTTCAACTCTTCAAGCTCATCACATACAAATCTTTTGTAACGAAGCTAGTTGGAGGAACCCCAGTTTCAACAGAAACTCTTCTTGCTACAAGAAGGACGTCCAAATAACTGGAGTAGTAAAGTGGTGATACTTCAAGGAAACTCAGTGAAAGGACCAGTGTTAAAGGAAGCCAGGCAGTGCATCCCAGGACACATCTAGACTTGAAGAAGACGTGGAGTGCTTCTTAAGTACTAGGACTAAGGCTTTGTAAACGGCAGTTTTTACAGCTTAGTGGAACAGTGGATTAGAGGAACGAGTTGTTCCTTGAACCACTATAAAAATCCCTGGTGTCGTTTACTTACTGCTTTTAATAATTGCATTTAGTTAGAACTGTATAACTCCTTGGACTTGGTATCTGTGTTAAGCAGAACTTGTTCTACGAGTTAACAGAAGGCCTACTGCCTTTGCTTCTCTGAGGCTAACAGAACTCCCTACCAGAACCCCATCCGCTGCCAGTCTGTTCTTTCAACAGAACAGGCTATTCTGTAAATCTGGTACTTAGTTTAAAAAGCTAAAAACCAATACAGTCTATTCACCCCCCCCCCTCTAGACTGTATCCAGTATAACCGGGACCAACAATGTTGATGATAGCCTGTGTCTTCTCCGGGTTTATCTCGATGCCTCTCCGGCTGACCATGTTGTAACACCCCGGCCTTGCAGGACCCGAGGTAGCTACTCTAGACCAATAGTACTGTCCTCACAAACCACCACGAGCCTTTACCGCGCACTTTGTCCTCACTCATGCGCGCCCTGAGAAACTTCCCAGGGGTCACCCATCCCAAGACTACTCTCGTGCAAGCACGCTTAACTTTGGAGTTCTTGGGTGATGAGCTCCCTTAAAAGGAGATGCACCTCTGTTGGTATGAGTAGTACTATTAATCCGTTTAAATTAAATCTCAAGTGTTACAATCACCCCCACTTAGGAACGCAACGTCCTCGTTGCGCCCATAAACCAATCTCAATCAAATCCCAGAATCTTTTCCCCCGCTAAGTGTCTGCTCGATATCTAACGAGTCAACACACTGTCGCAGGGTTGCTCTGATACCACCTGTAACACTCCGGCCTCGCAGGACCCGAGGTAGCTACTCTAGACCAATAGTACTGTCCTCACAAACCACCACGAGCCTTTACCGCGCACTTTGTCCTCACTCATGCGCGCCCTGAGAAACTTCCCAGGGGGTCACCCATCCCAAGACTACTCTCGTGCAAGCACGTTTAACTTTGGAGTTCTTGGGTGATGAGCTCCCTTAAAAGGAGATGCACCTCTGTTGGTATGAGTAGTACTATTAATCCATTTAAATTAAATCTCAAGTGTTACACATGTAGCCGAGGAACTTGCCGCCTTGGACGCCGAAGGCGCACTTCTTGGGGTTGAGGCGGAGCCTGAACTCCTTCATGATTTCAAAGATTTCCCGGAGGTCGTCGGCATGGGTGGAGGCCTGCCTGCTCTTGACGATCATGTCAGCGACGTATGCCTCCATCGTCCGGCCGAGGACTGCTCTGAAGATATTGGCCACCATCCTAGTATAGGTGGCGCCGGAGTTTTTGAGTCCGAAGGCCATGACGAGGTAGCAAAAGATTCCCTCTGGGGTCATGAATGCCGTCTTCTCAGCGTCATCTTCATGCATGGAGATTTGGTGGTACCCTCTGAAAGCGTCAAGGAACGACATCAACTCGCACCCCGCCGTCTCGTCCACCAGCTGATCAATGTTGGGGAGAGGGAACAGGTCCATGGGGCACGCCTTATTCAAGTCAGTGTAATCAACATACATTCTGAATGTTGGCGGTTTTTGGGCGAGGACGACGTTGGCTAGCCACGTCGGGTACTTCACCTCTTTGATGTGGTTGATTGAGAGGAGCATGGCGACCTCCCCTTTGACGAAGTCCCGCCTGTCGGCGGATAAGTAGCGCCGCTTCTGCTTGACAGGCGCGGAGGCCGGATCGACGGTCAGCCGGTGAGTGATCACCTGGAGGCTGATGCCTGGCATATCGTCCGGGCCCCATGCGAAGATAACGGCGTATGACCGTAGGGCGAGGAGGATGGTGTCCCGCTGGTCCTGCGGGAGTTGCTTCCCGATTCTGAGAACCTGCTCCGGCCGGGAGGTATCCAGAGGGACTTCCTCGACCTCCTCGGCCGGTTCAGCATGCGGCCTCTCCTCGTCCTTGGCAACGGCTGCCGTGATGGTGTCTATCCTCTTTCCTTCCCTTTCGGCCGGCCTCGTTAGCTTGAGGTAGCATGCTCTGGCTATCCTCTGGTTTCCTCTGGCGTAGCCGATGCCGTCATTGGTGGGGAACTTCAGACACAAGTGCTTCATGGAGATGATGGCCTCCAAGTCCTCCAGTGCTGGCCGCCCTAAGATCAGGTTGTGGGCGCACTGGAGGTGGACCACCATGAACTCCATGTAAATTTTGGCGCGGTGGGGGCCGTCACCGACCTCCACGGGGAGGACTATCGTGCCCTCGGCGTGGATAGAATCCCCGGTGAAGCCGGATAACGGTGTCTTGATCGGCTTCAGCAGAGCTTTGTCCAGCTTCAGCTGCCTGAAGGTGTCCAGGTACATCACGTTGACGGAGCTCCCCGTATCGATGTAAGTGCGGTGGATGATGGTGTCACCGATCTCACACCGGATGACGAGGGCATCCCTATGTGATTCTGTACCCGGAGGCAGATCCTTGTCGGTGAAGGTGATCGCCTCCGTTCGCTGCTTCTTCGGATGGGGGGGAACGTGGGACACCTCCCCTATGTAGAGGGATTGGGCCCATTTCTTTCTCTCGGTGACGGAGTCCCCCCCAGTATTCCCACCCACAATGAGGTGAATGTGATTCTTCTTTGGCGAGGGCTCTTCGAAGTCCTCGTCGTCGCTGAGCCTGCCAATCTCCCGCTTCTTCGTAGAGGGTTCGCGCCCTGGTTTGCCGGTGTTTACCCATGTATTTTTGCGTGGGCCACCTTTAAAAAACTGGGAGAGTTCCCCCTGACGAATAAGACGCTCGATGGTCTTCTTCAGCGTGATGCAGTCGTCGGTGTTGTGCGAGGCGTTCTTGTGGAACCGGCAGTATGTGTCGCCCTGCTGGATGGCAAGGACCTCCTCGGCCGGCCGAGGAGCCTGCTCGATGAGGCCATACTACTCGGCGTAGTCGAGGATGGTGCCGACCGGGTGAGTAAGGGCAACCCCCGGCTGTTCCAACCTCGGCCGCCAGTGGCGATCTTTCTTACTTTGTCCACCAGACCCGTGACGGCCCTGGGCACCCTGGCCGGCCGGGGACGGACCCGGGACCGGCGAAGGATTTGTCTTCTTGGAGGGATGGCCCCCCTCTTTCTTGTGGTTGTGGAGCTCGTCGGCGTCGGCGTACAAGCTTCCGCGCAGGAGCGCCTTGGCGTACGACCTTGGAGGGTCGGTGATGAGGCTCCTGGCGTACGGGGAGCTGCGGAGGGCTCCCTGGTACAGGACGAGGAGGGTGCGCTCATCGGCCCCCTCGACTTCTTCGGTCTCCCTCGTCCTCCGATCAATGAACGACCGGAGGGACTCATTATGTTGCTGCTTGACGGAGGGGAGGTGGGTGAAATACTTCTTCGCGCGCTTCCTCCCGGCAAAGTGGGTGAGGAAGCGTTGAGCGAGGTCCTGCCATGAGTCAATACTCTCTTTAGGTAGCGCGTTGAACCATTCATACGCTGGCCCCTCAAGAGTAGAGAGGAACCAACGGCAGAGATATTCATCCGACACGTTCACCATCAGCATGTTGTTCTGATAGCGGCTGAAGTGCTCCTAGGGGTCTGATCGGCCATCGTAAGACTTGATGGCGTTCCCCCTGTACTTTTCCGGGATGGGGGCCGAGAGCACCCTGTTGGTGAAAGGGGTCCTGGTCCTGACCTGGATGATGGGGTCACCTCGCCCTTCGGCCAACTCCCTCTCCAGGGCGCTGACCTTGTTCATGAGGGCGTTGAGGCCGGGGTCGTTGGAGGCGCCAGCCGTGGGGGTGTTGGCCGATTGCCTGGCCTCCATCTGAGCCAGCCTCCTTTCCAGCTGGGCGATGACCTCGTCCCGGGGGTCCCTGGCGGCCGCAGCGGCGCCCTGCTGGTTTCTCATGCGCTCGTCGTGGGCCGCATTGATCTGGTGGCGCACGTCGTCCTCGTCCAGCTTCCCCTTGCCCTTGTCCGGGCGGGGCTGGTCCGCTGTCCGGGACACAGATCCCAAGCTCTCCCTTGGCGAGCCAGGCCGACGCTCACCAATCCGCCCTGCCATCCTCTCCGAAACCGGACGACGGCGCGTGTCACCTAGCCGGTTGAAGGCAGAGGCTTTTCCACGCGCTGGGGTCTGCCCAGGCCGAAGAGGGGAAGTGGGGTGGGAGTGGGACGACGCCGTGTCCTGGGCCATCACGCCCTCATCGTTGCCTATCTGGACGGCCAACGGTTGGGGCTGAGGAGGTGGAGTGACGTTCCCCCGGTCCTTGGCAAGAGTGCGCTGAGGACGGTGGGGTTCTGGGCCAAGCTGGCGATGATGACCGACAGCGCGGCCTGGACCTGTGGATCCACAGACGGAGAGGCCGCGGCCATAGGCTGGGCCGGGGTGTGGTCTGTCTTCTCAGCTCGTTTCTTGTCCAAGCCGATGCGGGCATCAGGGGCTCCGCCGTTGAGTTGGTTGCGGAGGTCCGTCGTGAGGTTGATGGCCTCCTGGAAGACGTCCCCTCCGCCGACCTGGTCGGTCGTAGCATCCTCCTCGTGCTCCCTGGCCTCCTGGTCCTCATGGATGGCCTTGCTGACGAGGTTGCGGTTTGATTTAGTTCTTCCCATGATCAGTGGTTAGCTGCGCTTGGTAGCGACGAAGGATGCTAACTTGATTGTTCTAGCTCTCAAATGATAGAGTAATTGTCTAGAGAGAAGTGAGAGCTAGAGAGAGAAGTGCAATAATATGCTTCAATAGAATGATTTTGTAACCATGATAACTGCCTCCAGAGGAAGTATTTATAGGGAAAATACGAGCTGGGCTCCCAAGCCTTGGGCTTGGGAGGCCCATTTACAACTGGACCACTACTGGGCCGAATACAAAGCCACTAATGGGCCGTACAAATGAGTAAGTGTAAAATCCGGTTCTGTAGGTCTCCCGTGGCCGACGAGGACTTCGGCCGACGAGGGCACGGCCGACGCGGGCACGGCCGACGAGGACACCCTGGTTCCTTGGCCTCAAGATCATATTCTAGATCGGCCGCTCTTCGGCCGACGAGGGTCTTCCGGTCGACGAGGGCACCGTGTGGTGACTGTGCTTTCTGTTCTGAGTATGTGAGTCCTGGGGCCTAGACCCATATACTCCATCACCCACTTGTATATATTAATCTGGTGATTACACAGAAATCTCCCGATCGATATGTCGGAGTACTGATTAATACAAGAACAAGAGTGATAATGCTATTCTAGAGCTTGAGTATGAAAATGCTAACCTTTTACAATGAAATTAATCCTTCTATTTATACTAATGGGGGTATGAGGTACTTCATGTTGATTGGTTGCTTTATCTAGCCACTTGGAAACCCATACTTCCACTAGTTGCCGTCATACTTTAGCAATAAATGTCACCCGCCACTTGTTGGATACCCGCTGCCCGAACGGGTAATGGACCCCGCTGGAATCATCATTGATCGGGCCCAAGTATGTTGATTAGACCGAACCTCGTTCGGTACATTGATCTGGAATTATCATTGATCTGGCCCATTAATGATCTGGCCCAAATACGTTAATTGACTCGAACCTCGTTCGATACATATTGTTCAGTGAGCATGTTCATCTTCTGGATTATGGGCCCATCTATCGGACTGGATGTCTTGGGCCTTGGATCCGGGTATTGGGCCTGCGGCCCAATATCCCAACACCAGCTATCAATAAGATGACTCTTGGATCAACGGAAGCATTACACAAAACAAGTATAGTATGATTTGTTTTCCTTTAATGACATTATTAGTATGAAATAAAATAAACAAACTTGTCTATTTCGTTATGGAACGCGAACCGTTAAGGTTAGTTAGTTTACTCCACCCTAGCAAGATTTATATATAAAAACGAATATTTATTTTTTTGGGTTGCTTTGTCATGGAACCGGAGACTCTATAGGGACTAACAACTACAAAGAAAGTTTATGCTCCTACATTACATGGATGAATTAAGAACAATATTTTTAAATCCGATTTAGAGCAATTTTGTTGATTATACAAAACTTTATTTTTAAATAATTTGATCCCTAAGTAAAAAAGTGACAAGTTGGATCTCGTCCTCCTTTTCGATTAAAAGGACAAAGTACACACACGATTAAAATTTTCTTCAAACTAAACAAGTGTTAAAAGATCTTTAAATTAAATCAATTCTTAATTACATTAAATGATTATTACAAACACAACTCAACATGTAGTGAAATGATATAAAAAGTTCCAAGCGTTGCACTATCACCACCTACAAATACATCTCCTGTTTGGACTTCCCTTCAAATTAAACAAGAATACTTGTGTATATGCTTTTGAGATATCATTACATTTTGTATTTTATTAGACACATGCAATGTAACCTCACAAAAGAACAATCCTACATGAGAAATAAGTAATAATTAAGCACTCCATATTGCATGGGCCATGCATGGATATTATCCCATCTCTCTTATTTCTTTACAGTTTACACTTTACATCCATTGCTGCACACATTAACATCCATTGGACATGTTAAGGCAAGTTTAAATGTAACATGCACATATGAAAATGCACTACTACATTTTCGGGTCTTTTGTAACAACAGAATTCATTACATTTGGTCCAAAAAACTGTTACATTCGACTTATTGTAATAGTTTCTCGTCGTTACATTCGCTCGCGTTGCATTTGCTCTAATGTAACGGCTTGTAACGGAATTTATGACCAACTGTAATGGTCCTCACGAGATGCCATAAATGTTACAACAGATCGAGTACAAATGTAACAGTATGTAACATGCACAGAGGTAACGGTTTTAAAAATATGTTGGCCCTGATTAATAATGTAATGTAACGGTTTTGAAAATACATTGACACTGATGAATTATGTAATGTAACGGTATATATATTTGCACACATGCAGTCAGGATGTTTTTACACACCTATACCAATCAATGTAACTAGCTGCCATTTAATTATAATTACGTACAAAAGTGAAACAAATGTTGGCCTCAACATCAAATCCATTACATTACAAACCAAGCAACTAAGGTTGTACAAAAGCATTCAAAAGTATGCAAAATAGCTATGTTAAAAGCTCTTTGACAAAGACGTGAGTTTCATAAGTAGCAAACTGTTGAACATCATGTTCACAAACCAAAAGATTGTTTATCACTGCTACTAGGAGAAGCTCAAGTGACAAATCATGGGTATGCATCATTCATCATTTGATTCGCTTCCATCTTCATCTTCATGTGAATCCCTCACCTGTAAATAAACATTTCAAATAATTAGGCGCCCATGTTATATATTTATATATAATTAGTTCATTTGTTTTTTTAGAATAAGACTCATCTAAATATTGTTTTGAAAAAGAAATCAATATTATACTGCAATTATTTATATTTGAGCAACTGAGTATGAGAACTCATATTCACATCTAAGCTGCAAAGTATAATGCTAATAAGCCTAACAGTGAGACGAAACCAAGAGAATCAAATTTGACCTGAAATTGAATGTATTCGGCATTAACAACCCATCAAAAAGGTTGGAGATTTAGCATGTCGTACGGTCTTTCATTATTTCAATCTATTCCATCCTCCTCAGTTTCATGTCTATCATTTTCTATAAAACAAAGAGCCCAAATTATTACTCCCTCCGTCCCATTAGAAGGTTCTCACTTTCTTTTTTTGGACGTCACGTTAGAAAGTTCCCATTTCCATTTTAGGAAACAATTAACAATCTTAAGTGACAGATTAATCATTAAATATTAAAAATAATACATTCATAACATAAACAATTATCAATATTAATTACATTATAATATATACCTATTAAAATTATTTCTCAAAATATACTCGAAGTAGTTTATTTAATTATTGCCTAAATAACCATGCCGTTTTGCTATGGGAACCTTCCAACGGGACGGAGGTAGTAACACATATAATTAGCTAAAAGGAAAACCAAATAATGGTTAAAATTTAGAAACTCACTTTGATAGACGATCATCCACAACAATTGTACTCTTGGGTTGTATTATTATTTTTTGGATAACTGCTAACAACCAAATGTAAAGTCAGAAATTACATGATCAAAGGATGTGCCCCAGTATAAGAAAGGACTCAGCAACACACTGCTTCACCTAATAAAATACTAGGATCCTCCATTACATCAAAATTCAAAATCTAAACAAACTAATAATCACCAGCCACACACAAATGCAATTATATAAGTTCAACTCTGCAATACACTGACACAGTTAGACAGTACATGACTTACCCAATGTTTACTTTAATTATTATGAGTGAGAAATTGAACTTTGTTGAGCGACAAATTGAACTTTGTTGAGTTCACAACTAAGTAATAGAGTTGGGGTTTTAACAAAGTAGGAAACAAAATCCTAGAAATCCTAATCAACTCCAACTAGTAAACAAAATATAGAGATCCTAATCAACTTCAAATAGGAAACGAATAATAGAAATCCTAATTAACTCCAAATAGGAAACAAATGAGAAAAATTATAATCAACCTCAAGCCCATTCCCGCCTGCAGTAAACCGACAGCCTCTCGGGTCTCGGACCCTCCTCTTCCACACAGCCCCCTGCTCTCCCTGCTCTTCCCGCTCTCTATCACTCTTTTAGTTGAAAATCTTTAAAAGAAAATAGAGTATCTAATCTACTCATAGCTAGCTTAAAACTTTTTTATGAAATCATTGTTATTCATATTTAAGAGAAATATATCCCTGCTCATTCATTTTTATTCATATTTAAGATAAATATATCCCTGCTAATTCATCTTCTTTTGGAAGTGTAACAAAGGTACCAATTCAAATACGCACCAGGATTTTAAAGGTAGATAAAAGTTATTCATATACTCACATTACATACCAGGTCTATATATAAGTTTCTCATTGAATGCATAGTCTCATACAAGATTTACATTAAATTTGCAAAGTCCCTGTAGAAACTAATACACTAGTCAGGTAAATATATTAACAATTAACCCTCATCATTATAGATTGTAATTGAATTAAATGTAAGATTCATCAACCATAGAACTAATACACTTTTAAAACGTATAGTAATATCCTGAAGTTAGGTTATCTCATAATCTTACATTAAGTTGGGTAAATATACTAAATGTTAACCTTCATAATTATAAATTGCAATTGAATTGACATCAATGCAAATACTAGGGTATAAGAATTATTGCCTATCCAATAATTCACAAGTTTGAGAGAGTATCCTTTCACTTTGCAATTCAATACAAGTACATAGAAATGAGAACTTGAATGGTGGGAAATATCTAAGAGATGTCACAATTATGTATATAGTATAAAAAAGAAAAAGCTCATTGTCTATCCTATGCAAATATAAGTAATAGGGAAGGGAAACCTTTACATGATATATACAGGGGAACCTCATTTGTAAACCTGAAATGAAATAAAAATTGGTTTTATTTTGAAGTGAAACAATCACCTGACTCTATGAACATTATTTGAAAACATTAAAAAGTAAAAGTATTTTCATATACACTTTTTTCCCTTCCCGGGACAAATTTTCAGGCCCCTGCATGTATATACACACAACTAGATAAGTTGTCAAAACACAAAGAAAAAAGTGTAAGTTCTCACATCATGAGTACATATAACAAAATCCTTAGACTTGATATTGATAACCATTTCCCTACTAATGTCACTTTCTGTAAAATTTTAGCCATTCTTAGTCTTCAACATTTCAATAGGAAGGACATAGGAGTTTGGGTCACTGCTTGGAACCAAAAACAGAAGTGTTACCATCAGCACTCTCAGTAAACTCCTAACCACAATGACTATCCAGAGGTTGCCAAAATGTGCTCGCGAAACATTGAAAATTCAAAGTAAAAATCTACCAGTTCAAAGTGAGTCAAGTTATGGCCGCATCACACAAAACAACAAAGTAATATGGGATCCCTAATTTGAGATTTATTTATGAAATCATTATTACATCCAGTAATCCCAAAGCCCCAAACAGCAATTATCATTCTTCTCTGAGTGTTAAAAATGGGGAATGAGGAATGCGGGGGTGGCAATGTGCAGTAACCGATAAAGAACGGGCGTACCTAATAAGCAAATCAAAAGGTACGACAGGAAAATTGGAGAAAGCATCGGCCAATGGCAGAAAAGCACAGGCGGGCCGCGGAGCTGTCTGCTATCCAGCGGACTATCGAAGAAAGCAATAGCACTAACCGGATGGGAGGGCGGAGAGGCACAAGCAGGGCGCAGGCGTGTCTAATATCATGTGAAGCGGAGCAGGCGTTTAGATTTTCACTTAGGGTTTTCTACCATTGGAGGCTGAAGAAGACGGTGTTTCTAGCGAATTTCCTGGAGAAGACGACGACCTTTGCACGAGATTCATCATAGGGCATATAGCGAACCGGGTCGAGCCGGTGAATATTGATGGCTCTAGGGGCGTCGCCGATCTTAGCGATAGCTGCAGATCCGAAGGCGCGAGAAGCTGCCCATGCTTGCTTCACGAGAGCGACGGACTTCCGTCTCAGTGAATTGGTGGTGGAGCTGATGAAATCCTGAATCCCCATTTCTTTTCCGCTCCACTCCAATGGAAGAGGTTTTCTAAAAGGAAAATTAATTTTGAAAAAGTATAGAAAAAACGAGTAGCTAAATGCACTTATCTCCTTTTAACTTTTTGACTTTCAATCTTTTTCTTTTTAGGAAAAAGACTTTCAACCTGTTAAATTAAAAAGTTAAATTAAAATCGTAGGTGCAGAAGATTTGAAAAATATGTACAAAAGTGTTTGCAGGGGCAGGATTTTCACTTAGGGTTTTCTAGCGTCCTGCCTTTAAGCGCTACAGTTTTAGCTTAATTTTAATGAAAATATGGCGCTCAATTTTGCCGCTTCAATTGTGTTACAAAAGAGTCCACCAAAAGTAACACCGGGTGAACAAATGTAATAGTTTATTATATCGTATAAAGGCATTACATTAGCACTACAATAAATGCAACACTTTTGACTTAAATGTAACGAAATCTTCAAAACTATTACAATAGACTGATTTTAGGTAACACTTTCAATAAACGTTACAATTTTAATGTTACATTAGACTCGAAAATGTAGTAGTGATGTAACTTGCGTATAAGAATATGTAATTCGCGTATAAGTAAAAGTAACTTGTGCATAAGAAGATGTAACTTGCGCACAAGAAGATGCAACTCCATGAATCGAAATAAACAAACCTAGTGTCTCAAAAACTTATAACAAATATATATAAGTGATAAAATATACTACTATATTTATAGAAAAAAGTGTATGAATATAAATGATTACAAAAATAAAAGTAGTGCATGAATATGAAATGTAATGTAATTATTTATATAAACTAATATTTTTTTGTTATGAATTGAATAAAAGAAAATAGATTGAGTTATAATTTAAGTTGAAGTTAAAGAAAAGTAAAATTACAATTAAATTTTTAATATTATAATGGAGAAGAAGAAATGAATTAAGGAAAAGAAATGTAAAAAAGAAGAAAAAGCAAAGGAAAATTGAGGTGAGATGTTCCACGGAAGTTTAAGTATGTCCAAATAGCTAGTATTGGGATCGGCACACCATTCGCATGGTGAGCCGATACCACAATATAATTTGCCGACAAACTTCTAGAGTTGTAAATTAGGTTCCCATGAAAAAATTGAACTTGCAGATCTGAAACGGACATAGATTTTAGGCTTGAAAGTTTTAAGCATTGGCCTGCTGTTGCCCATAAAAAGTAAACCCACTAGCCGTGGTTAGGTTGGGCCGGCCTGGCCGTATGACAACTCTACTCATTTGGACTATTCTAAGTTAGGGCCCTTATCGGGTCAATAAGTTGACCTGGGGCCCAAATCATTTGAATTCAAAAGGTAGGAAAATGCCACTTCAAATATGCAATGTCCCGCTCTGGCTGTAACGAGTCGATGCCCAGCTGTCATAAGTACGTTGAGCTTCCGGACCCACACAGTTACGCCTGTTCCCTCCTCATCCTCGTGTCTATATTTTACGGAGTATTTTTTTCTATTTTCTTTGTTTTAAATTCCCGTTTGCTGGCTCACTCTTTCCAGTTCAGAAACTCCACTCACTCTCTGAATCACGAGGTATGTTCTTCTTATCTTACTGACAAGTTGGATCTCGTCCTCCTTTTTTCACTTCCCCCATTTTTCTGTGATCGACTCCAATGGCGGCTTAGTTTCGTTGTTATTTGTCTAGTTCGCATGATTCTCTTCTCCTTTGCTGCCTATAATTGTGACGGGAATAAGCAAGCAATTGAAGGATATTAGGTTTTTGTTGCTTTTTTTGTGTGTGATTTGTTTCGTGTATGTTGCTGGTTATCATGCTCTACATCTTGTTTAGTGATCTTGTAACTTCCGTCATTGATTTTTATGTGTAACTGCAGTTTATTTTGCGTCTTGCTTTTCCAGCATTATTTGGAGGTGACATGGAATCTCATTTATCTAGTTTGCTTGTTTATTATATTTAATTTATCTTGTTTGTTGTTAAAAGTACTTAGCAAGTTTAGATATTACTCCCTCCCTCCCAAATTAATTTGCAAAATTTGACTTTTTGGGTCAAACAGTTTCATTTTAGTCAATTAATTAGGATAACAATTCTTAATTAAATTTTAATTTGGAATTTGGAACCATAGATTTTAATGTAGTTTCTGAATATGTAAATTTTAATTATTAAAATTGAATTATTATGCATAGGGAGTATTTAACTTTGCAAAATAAATTGAGAGGGAGGAGGTAGTACATTACTACTCCGTATTATACTTTACAAGAATTTTCAACTGGAGAAGGGGTGCGGTCTGTAATAGTACAAATCTGCGGCCTAAACAGGCATTGTTTCCGTATAGATCAAGTTTAGATCTATAATTATCAAATGTTTTACGATACGTCTTCCTAAAATAGCTTTAAAATTTACAAAGATGATCTGTAATCCCTGTTCATTCATGCTCCGTTGAAGGCTTGAAGCCAAATGTGAATATTATGTGATCTGTGAAGTACTGAATTGTTGTTGTTTCATTAATAAATGTTCGAACAGTTTGTATCGCTATAGTGGCTGACTTGTCTTTTTCTCATAAATTTGAATTACTGGTCTTGTTGTTACAGAAAAAGACATAAAAAACACCAGAAGTTGGCAGTATATGTTATGGTGCCTTTGCATGCTTGTGGGGTTCTTAGTGCCGTTTAGCAAGTGTTATTAGGCTGAAAGTACTGAATTTTCTGAAAGGATAAGCCGTTGGTAAACCTCATTTCAGCTAAATAAGTAAGATAAAAGCTACAACGTACTGTCATACTTATTTTTTTCTCTCTAGGGGTGATAAAATAGGGCGACTAATGACTACCAAACGGAGCTCTATTTTCTAAAACGGAAAACATCTGGTATTTGGTAACACCTATTGCACCCAAATAAGTGTAAAACTACTTATTCAGTTATTCTTATTACTGTGCTCATAATCAGAATATGCCCACCTATGGCTACCAAATGAAGTGTGAGTCTTTTTGGTAGCCACTTCTGTGGGCCGGAGTATTTGATAGAGAGCGGGAAGAGCATGTGGCGGGGCCGGGTTAGGGCTTTCATTAGAGTTTATTTATTATTATTAAGTTAATGTTATGTTGTACTTTGGGCCTATTATTAGTAGAGCACTTAGTAGAGTTATTATGGGCTTAATTGGGATTTAATTAATTTGGGCTTTATTAGGGTTTCTTATATTGCTTTTTTATATTTAAAAATGGGAAATGTCATGATTTTGTTTTTGATTTATAGGTTCTCAGTTTTTCCCGTAGTGTACGGCTAAGATGCCTGAGTCTGAATTTGAAATGGAGAAAGAAAATCTATCTATTCTGGTTCCACATGGATTGAACTATGATGATGGAATGAATATTGCATTAGAAAAGGAACTGGAATTGACCAGAGCAAACCTAATGGCTTCAGAGCAAGAGGTCGCAAAGTTAAAGGCTAACCTGTCCGAAGTGATATCTGAAAACGCTCATCGGTTAAAGACCCAAGCTTCTCAGCAGAGACTTGAACTGTCAAATTCATCTTCTACTATCAGCTTTTTAGAGAAAGAGCTAGATATGACTAAACAGGAACTTGAGAGATCAGAAGAGGAGAATTACATGTTAAAAGCGCAACTTGATTCTGTCAAAAGCCATGTTTGGGAACTTGAGAGATCAGAGGAAGAGAATTACAAGTTAAAAGCTCAACTTGATTCTGTCCAAAGCCATGCTTTGGAACTAGAGGAAAAGTACAGTTCCAATATAAGGAAAGTATATTCTGAGAACGAAAAGCTCCAATCTGACATATCTGGTTTGTTCGAAAAGCTAACCTTAATGCAGGTGAAGAAGGAAGAACTAGAGATGGGAAACAAAGCATTAGAAGAGGAGCTCATTCTTTGCAAAGTAGAAGATGTGTGCTTACAAGCAGACCGTAAATGCTTGGAAAATGAACTTGATGCCCTCAAACTGAATTTAGACATGCTAATGACTGAAAGATGTGAGATTAACACAACACTCTCATCCAGAAATGGACAAATTCAAGAACTGCAGTCCAAATGTTCAGATCTAAATGCTGTAATAGATGAACTGAGATTGAGAGTGAAGGAGTTGGAGGGAGAAATAGATAGGCAGGTAGGTGTGATATCAGATAGGGAAGAAGAAAAGAGGGGGGTGATAAGGCAACTTTGCTTCTCACTTGAGCATTACAGAAATGGATATCAGGAGTTGCTGCATGAGTTAAGTGTTGAGAAAAAAAGGGGCAATGATCATTGTTCCTTTATGTGTTTTCCTTGATATTGTGTTGGGTTACCAACATTTAGATATATGATTGCCATTTGTTGTATTTCTTTTTTTTTTCTCTCAGCGGAGTTATAAACCATTATTAGTTTAAAGGTTTGCTGATGTGTAACCCAGAGACTTGAGTTATATTCTATTCTTTTTTCTTCAAATTATATGTGATTGTTGTATTGCTCATTTCAAACTCAGGTTGTTTGAATTTAATTCAAAAAACTGATTTTGCTCTTTGCATTGGAAGCGAGCTCAGTTTTATGGGTTTTGGTGAAGGTTTAACTGTAACATCACTTCTAACTGCTTTTACAGTAAAAGTAATGTCACAACACACAAAAGTACACTTTCTCATAACACAAATGGTAAAGCTACCCTATTTTGTACCCCATTTTGTACACCCTATGTTTGTGGTTCACAAAAGCACTTCATTAAAATGGATCAATTAATTTAATTGTGATTTTTGTGAGCCACAAATATAGGGTGTGGTACAAAATGAGGTACAAAATGGGGCACCTCTAGTAATCTCTTATTAGTCCTATTTTTCCATTAATAATCTCTTATTAAGGTTATTATTATAATACGGAGTATGATTTTTATTAAAGTGTCATTTTCAATTACTTAAAGATAAGAGTATTTAGTCATAATAAACACTCATATTGGCATTATAATATTACTTTATGGTGCATTTTTTAGTTAACCAAAGATAAATGGTATTTGACTAATAATTTTTCCTGCAAAATAGGGCAGTCAATGGAATCATATTAGCAAATCCAGTGCATTTACAAGAAACACATGCAGGGCCCCTGAAAAAGATCATAACAAGCCCCAAAACCTTCTAAAGTTCAAATTACAAAAATCATGCATATATCCAGCAGCAATTCATATGAATCAAAGTGCAACTTTAACTATTCTTCTGCACAATGGCAGATCGCTAACTAGTAACTACTAGATGAGTTGCCCACAGCTTCCTCAGTAGTATCTGTAACCCCGACTAGTTCAATCAGCCTGCCCTCCTTCCTGAACGTAACCGAGGGGGGTCGGGTGCTTAGCATGACAGGGGTAAACTGGTGTATCCAATCCATTCCAAGAACCATGTCATACCCACCCATTCTCACTAGTCTCATTTCTTTCACAAAGGTTTCTCCTTGGACAGTCCATTCGAATTTGGGACAGACTAAATCACAGCTGAACTCATTTCCATTAGCCACAGTCACTTTGAGTGGTGGACTCTTGACACATTCCACAGTCGCCATATCTTTGACTATTTTAGGGTCCAAGAAACTATGTGTGCTCCCACTGTCTATCATAATGACTATGTCTTTGTTCTCAACTTGTCCAAGTAACTTTATGGTCTCAACTCCTACACCCCCACGTGTCACTTCTTCTGCTTCCTCCTCTTCTCTTTCGGTTTCTTCAAGGCCAGTTGTGACATTCAGAGCTCTCCTGCAATTTCTACCACTATGACATTTTCGCTTGCAGCAGGAACAGAGCCTCAGATCTTTCACCCTTAACCATTCCTCTTCCCCTGTATCATCTTCTTTAACATAAGTGTCAGTCTGGTTCTTGAGCGATGAGAATCCATGTTCTTCAGAATTCTTGGCACATTCTTGGAAAGCTGGTTCTTCCAATTCATCTTCAGAATTCTTGGCACATTCTTGGAAAGCTGGTTCTTCCAATTCATCTTCAGAATTCTTGGCACATTCTTGGAAAGCTGGTTCTTCCAATTCCTCCACGCTCCTGTTTGAAGGATTAAGTCTTGTACGCATATCTTCCACCACATGCCCTGCAACCCAATTCTCAGCCTCGCCTGTCTCATGGAATGACGGATTTACAGAATGCGCCTTTAAAATCTCATAAATTTGATACATCTCGAAGCAATCTCTGCGCCTCCTAATCGACGCCATGGGGTTGTGGTCGTTATCAGGAAGATTAACTTCAGGTTGGGGGAGTATAGGCTGTTCGTGTTCTTGGTTCACAAAAGAAACCTGCCCTTCATTCCGACCCCAGGAGACAAGAAGAGAAGGCTGGAAGGGAAGGAGATGAGGCAGACCCATACCAGCACCCACTGGGGAGGGAGCCGTTCTTCTTTCCATCTCAGCTCTTGCAGGTTGTGGGGCAGCCACTGAGTATTCGCTCCAAGATTGACCGTATATATACTCCGTATAAAATAATTCGGAGGCTTTGGAACGGAGAACAAGAAAATCGAACCGGACCAAATTATTATGACCCCGTTCGGTTCTAATATTTATTGGTTATTTATAAATTGTTCAGTTCATATTTTTATTAACTATTCAGCTCTTGGTTTTTGAAAAAATATATTTGAAATTTTTAAGGAACTGTTATATACGATAGTATAATAATTAAGGGGTTTTTCCCTTAATATTACTAAATTAAAGCTAATTTCTAAAAACGTGACCATATTTATATTTGGACAAAAATGTGACTAATGCACAGTGACATCTCCGTAGTGACATTTTCGCGACTAATTTTGACAGTGACTTATCAGTCACCACTGGATACAGTGACACATGTGCAGTGACATCTCCGCCACCATCATCTGCGTCATTGCCGCCACTGCTGCCACCGCCACTGTCGGTCACAGTGACACATTTGCAGTGACAACTTCGTATTGACACCGTCACAGTTACACGGCCTTCGGTGACACCGCCACAGTTACACGGTCACCGGTGTCACCACCACAGTGACACGACCTCCGGCGACACCGCCACAGTGACACGACTTTCGGTCAAAGTGACACCTCCACGGTGACTCCAGCCATGACCTGCCACCTTTGGTGACCACTAGCACATGACCTCCCACCTTCACCCACCGCGGGCGACCACCACTTCCCTCCGCAGATAATCTGCCACCGCCACTCTCCGGCGGGCAGCCTCACCAGCCCCCTCTCAAGCCCCCACCCCTGTCATCCCCTGCTACCTCGCACTCGCACCCACACTCACCCCCCACACACCGGCAACCGCCAACCACCGCCAACCGGCGCCGCCCTAAACAGTGACCCCACAAGCCCAATCCCCAACCCCCAGCTCCCAGTCCCAGTAAAAACGCTGCACAACACACCCCAACCCTGTAACCGCTGCATTCCACCATTCCACCACCGTCCCCCGCCGCACTCCGTTGCAATTGAAGCAATCACAGTGGTGGAGCTCCAGATCCGACGCGAGTGATTGTAGACTAAGAAAGGAGGAGGAGAAGAAGTGACAGGTCAGCAGTCACACCGTCGTCATCTCACTTCACCCTAATCGCTCCATCTCCGCCGTAATCGAAGCCACCTCAGAGATCCAGATCCAGATCCGTCGTCTCCACGGTCATTGCCGTCGCCGCAGCCACGCCGTCTTCATCTTGCCATCTGGATCGCAGTCCCTATGCTAGGTCATGTGGCTAATGGTGTAGACCGGAGCTTGCGACCATAAGACTAGAGCTGGAGGGGAGGGGGAAGTTCGGAGATGGGGAATGGAAGGTGGTAGGCGAACGGGAAGATAACTGTTGAAGATGAACAGGATGAACGATAACGCGAAGGGGGATGGCGGAGACGGCGACGGTGGCAACGGCCTGGGGAGTGGTCTCCTCCGCTCCTGCGATGGCCTTGGGAGATGTCCTCTGTGCTCCTGCTATGGCCTTGGTTGATTCGGATGTTGGTTTGGCTCCAGAGACTAAACAAGTGGGCTGGAAAGTAATGGGCTAGATAAGTCATATTTTTGGGAAAAAACAAAATTAGTCACATTTTTGTATTTCATAAACCTGGTAGTTATATTTGTGTCCTTATTCCAATAATTAAAATAAAATTCTGTGTATTACGGAGTACTTATTACGTGGTAGTGTATAATGCTTTCGTTCTTTAATAAGGTGAACATTGTAATTTTTGCACTGTTCACACACCATACTTTGACCATGACTTTCTACTAATATATATTATCAAATTATTATGTAAAAACTGTTATTAAATTTCTATTAATGTAAATTTCCAAAATATTAACTTTCTATAATGTTTACTAATAAGTAATTATAAAATATTTACAGTCAACGTTGTGTGTTGGCAACGTGAAAGTCAAATTGTTGCAACTATTAAAGAACGAAGGGTAGTATATTTTAATGTATCAGAAAAATCATGTCCAGTCAGAGGGATAGAATGCTCTGTCCGGCCGCCGCCGCTTTGGGCATTTCTAGGTGGAATTTTTTGATAAAATTGTTTGAGGATATTCTTCATGAAGTCTAGTTTATGCCCACTAAATTTCAACTTAAAATTCAATTAGGAACATAATAAAATAAAAGGTTGAAAATAATTGTGTTTTATATGTATATTTTGGCGCAATTATCTTCAAAGAATTATTTGACTCTCTTCCCGATTTAATTTTTAGCTGATTTTTTGTGTGAATAAACTAGATTTGATGAGGAAGCACCCCAAACGGCGGGGACAGGATGGAACATCCTATCCCCTTTAATCTATGTTTACTTCTGATAACCGCTTACGCGGCGTTGTAGTAAAACGGAGTCTAACCTTTCGGTTTTTTCCGAGTATCGTCTCTTGAGGAATGACGGAGGAGTTTCTTGATTTTAAGTCCAGTCACAGGTTATCGCAAATTATCGGAAGCTTTCCAAATTAAAACTTTTGATTGATTTTCTAAACTAACTTTTGAAAAAGAAATTAAATTAAATTATGCAAAATACTAATAATGGCTCAAAAATAAACTAATTGAAAAATATAATATATGTATATTGTATACTAGGCGAGGCAGATCGGCGCAGGGCGTGACGACATAGATCTATACTATTACCCAAATCCGCCTCATCGTATGCACATGGTATACAAATTCGCCAATTTGAAATACGTATGAGCCGGACCCGTCCATATTTTAAATGTCTTATGCGCTTGATGAAGCTTTTTCATAGGTTTCATTTGGTTTACCCTATTATTTAGAAGGGCTAAGTGTTATTAAAGATATAAGCAAATTATTTTTGAAAGTTATAAACAAACAAAAAATTGTCAGCCTTATCCGCACCAGGCGACTCACAGTACTAAAGTCGTTGTGTCTCAAAATAAAATATGTACTAGTGCTAAAATCGTAGTATAGCGTAGCAAGGTTCAAATCTACAGGGAAATGTAGTTCTTCTTTATGAAATTGTAACAAAGGGGGAATTTAAGATTGTTTGACTCGCCAATATTTAAATACTAAGATGAATGACTTATAAAAATTTTAATTAATGAAATAAAAGACTAGACTTTTCTACTATCTATTTGTTGAAATGTGTGTTGATCCCGGTTATATCTTTAACCTGTCCCCTCTTGGATACTCGATTGTGAAGTATCCCCAATTCATTGAGGACAATTATTAATAACGAGACCTGATGGAGTTATGGGACTAGGCCTAGAGCCTAATCGGCCCAAGCCCCGAACTTGGACCCCTAGATCCAGGTCCACAACCTGGAGCCTGCCTACCATCCCAACGGGGAGCCTGCCAGTTCGGCCGACCTGCCAGCCAGGAAAAGTAACAGTCAAGCAATTAAGGCGCGTTTAATTATGTATTTAGTTCTGTATTAATGTTGTAATTAATTAGTCATTATTATCGGTAGCGGTTACGAATCGTATACGCCTATAAAAGGCACTTTGTAATTCAAACTGAGGGAGCGAATTCTAGATGCTATTTCTGGCAACTAAATCTCCTAGCTACTTTCCATTCTTGTCATTGCTTTCCTAATTTCTGCTTGAGTGTCGTACGTAGCTTTCCTAAAAGCCTACGAGCGTCCTATTTTGGACCAACATTGGTGCTTTCATTGAGAGCCTCTATTGTCTCTCACATCACTCGATAGGAATTAACCAAAAGATTAATCACAACTCCAAAAAATCTAGCCAAAAATTTGCCTAAAAAGAATTTCAACATCCTGGAATGTTTACGGAAATGGCCGGAGCTTTACTGACTGGATGATCAAACCCAGGTTCCACCGGCCAGGTTTGAGGTTTAGATCTACACTGCAGCAGGCACCTTGCCCTGCCGCATTTCGCAGACGTGGAGAACTCTCCAGCAGTCGCGATGAGGCTGTGTTGCTCCCTCACACGACAGTCTCCTCAGCCTACAGTTCTACGACATGGAGAACCGGTGGACCCCTGCTCACGAAGGTGCGGAACAAACAAGCTGGCATTCCTCTCTCAAGTTGGACCGGTGGTCCGATGGGGCAGCTGGAATAGCGAGTTTCCCTCGATCGGCGGTCACAGTCCACTTAGCCGCTCACTCTTCTCCCTCCACTAGTACAAAAAAGGCTTTTCACATCGGTCAAAAAAGCTTTTCACATCGGTCAAAAACGGCTTTTCACATCGGTCAAACAGCCGATGTGGTTCCAGCCCATGTGAAAAGTCTCTTGATTTCACATCGGTTGTGGAACCGATGTTATAAAATTATCTACATCGGTTATTAAAGAACTGATGTTAAATATAAGGGAATGGCGAGCTTAAATGTCATACTACATCAGTTATACTCCATGTAAAATAATTCAACATCGGTTTTATAACAACCGATGTGAAACCTCTGTTAAACTACATCAATTTTAACCGTTGTCGTTCTAGATTAATCAACATCATATCTCTTAGAACCGATGTGAAACTCATGTTACTACACGATCCAGAATGATTTTGAGCTTTCTTCTAAAAAACCTGCATAAATATTCATTTCTTATGCAATCAACACCACACACGATGAATAACAAGAAAGATATTCACAACAAAAAAGTGTAGATAAAGATGTACATTGAACAAGTTTTTCAAGTGTAAAAATTCAATAGTACAAAAACGAGTTGCAAACTCAATTCCATTCATTCGTTTAGAATTCTTAGTTGTAGACTACAAGTCAAATGCTTTAAACAAATACATGACGGTCAACATGTCACGCCCCGGACCTACCCGGACACGTCAACAACCCGCCGTACAGTACGAATAGTCAACCGCAGTCCGACTCATCCATACTATACAAGGCGTCTTGAATATCATTCACACATAGTACATCCATAAACAAACATAATGTAAAACATTTATTAAAGCAGCGGAAACAATTGAAACAAGTGTTCAAGCCACACTTGGCATAATTAGGCATGCAAGCCCCCAAAGTAATTATTCAGAAATATTATCCATGAGCATTATTCATATTGTTTTCAAAACGAGAACGGAAGAAGCACGAACCAAGTCTTCTTCTCAGAAACTTCCCGAACAGCGGCTGGTAGTAGCAACCTTCAAGTTCTACCTGAAACTGTGAGGTGGCCTCCCCCGTGAAGGGGAGGTCAGTACTTGGAAGCATTTGACAAGTACAATGACAACTATACTAAGTATAATCGAAGTTTAAATCTCTAAGGCCCTCAATCTAGAGCATCATTACATTATAGTTAATCCGTTCATTTAGTATCAATTCATCATTATTTACTACGGTCTAGAGCCCAGCTCATAATCACCGTTATCTACTACGGTCTAGAGCCCCGCTCATAATCACCGTCATCTACTACGGTCCAGAGTCCAGCTCATAATCACCGTCATCTACTACGGTCTAGAGCCCAGCTCATAATCACCGTCATCTACCACGGTCTAGAGCCCAGCTCATAATCACCGTTATCTACATCGGTCTTGAGCCCGACTCATAATCACCGATTCTTTATAATCCAAATTCTTAGGATCTAATTCATCCATTTCTCAACTAACATTTCCAACTAATATTTCAATGCTAGTTATTTATTTATTTCAATATAATTCTTTCTTCATGCATGATTTGCCTTAATATCAAGTATCACTTTCATACCTTCATGGCTTCTCCTCATGGTATCAAGTATACTATCTCAAATGAAATTCATGGTTGGTACAACCATCATACACACATAATCATAACATCTAAACATACACAATTTATTCATAAATTTGTGTATCATGCATACTATACTTAAAATCAATAGTAGTTTTATTTAGGCATTAATAACCATTAACAACCCATGCACATCACATTTGTATTCACTTAGGAAATCCCATGAAATTAACCCAAAGATTATAAGTAACATAGTCGGTCATCCTCACATTAATTAAGCTTAAGCGCGTTCTATACTTCTCGATTGAACTTTGACTAATTCCGGTGAACTTTGACCAACTCCGACGAACTTTGACCAACTCCGGCGAACTTTGACCAACTCCGACGAAACTCCGGTGAAGCTCAAAAATACTTTAAATCAAGTTCCTAACAAGGTTTTATCATAACAAAACCCATATCAACACAAATAACCTATAAAAGGTTATTTTCCGGCAAACCGGTCGATTTGGCTTCTAAGTCCGTTTTTGGACTTAGAATCACTTTCCAACCCATTATTCCACACTTAAATCATGTAGAACAATACTAAAGGTCTTTCATATGATATATATCTTATATGCTAGAAGAGAAACAAAGGAAAAGTTATGATAAGGTCATTACCTTAATTTTCACACTTTTTCCTAGCTTTTTCCTTCTTTAACTTCCTCCCAACTTTCTTGTTTGAGCTCAACTCGAATTTTGCTATGAAAGATGACGTTGTAGAGGTTCTTTCCTCATTTCCCTTTCTGCTGGCCGAACTAGTGAGGAGGGGGATGGGTAGGAATACCCCTTTGTCTCCTTTTGGGCAATGAGTGAAAGAGAGGAGGGCCACCATGATTTGTTTTGATGCCAAACATCTCAAATCAGTCCTCTCCCACCTCACCTCTCCTTCCAGCCTGCTCAGGCCTTGAATAATGAGGCTAAATTCGTGGGTTGGCCCCCACCCATGTGGGAGGACAACCCTTTATGTCCAGAAGTGTACAATCGGTCCCGAAAGTTGTATTTTTCCGGACTGTTTTAAGTATATTTTATTTTTATCGGGTCAAATAAAATATAACACTTGTTCCCAATCCTTATGGGACCCTAGAATCAATATGAATTCCCCAACCTCAATTTAGAAGTCTCCGAAATCCCTTTTTGGGCTGTTATCTGATAAATTTGCCGATACCGATAATTTGGCCTTGTGTGACCAACCGGTCAACCCTGTGCCATTACTGTGGACCAATTAGGATATCCACCACCATATACATATTTTCTAGGCCCAGATGAATCTAATAAGTGGTCCCGATAATATCGGGCGGTCCCCACTCCCGATGTGGGCCCCACGTGCATTTTACTATTCACGCGAAAAATTTTATACAAATTCACAACCTCGTAAATTCACAAAAATTTCATAGGGTTCAATAAATTATTCGCTTAAAGGTAAATACATACGGTGTTACACAACAACTCTAACTTCTATAAAGCATGACAGTCACAAATTCGCGTTTGATCTATCTCTTCCGGAGAGCAGTCCCTGATGGAAGAATCTCTGTAATTCAAAAATATGAAGAAATATATTAATAAATCACCAAATAAAGCCAGCTAATTATAGAAAACTAAATACTCTGGCTTTCATATTTTCAATTTTTTTGGATGAACAGTAAGTATATATAAGGAATCATCCAAAGAGTTTATGTACATCAAAAAGGGTGAGCAAAATTGCAAGCTATCCAAAGATTGGATAACCCATCACCTTCAAAAGATATAATCAGCCACTTAAGTAGCCAAGACTAATGCCGCTACTTAAGCAAACCCCCAGCAACTATATGCAAAAAGGAAGGGAGCAAAATAAGGGGCACCAAAGTATCAAAAAACCACCAACTCGTGTGGATAAATGCTATACAAGACTTTGTACACAATGTACTTTATCCTTGCAAAAACCTCTTCTTCTTTAGGTAGTAGACCATCAAATCTTGTGGCATTCCTGATCCTCCAGATCCAGTAGACTGAGAAGCAAAATGTTATCCTAGCTGCCTTTGCTTGAATGGTTTCTCCACTCCTCTCCTTCTTGATCCACTTGACCGCACTAGTCAAAGACCCCATAAGCCGTGGGATATGCAGCCACTCCTTCACCAAGCTCCAAACTTTATCTGTAAAAGGACATTCAAAGTATAGGTGTGGGACTGTTTCCAGCCCACCCTTGCACAAAGCACATATGTTGACTACATCTAATCGGTGGAGATTGTCATATGTAGCCAACCTATTTCGGAATGCCACCCAAGTTGTAAAGGAAAACTTGGGGGGATATAATTCTTCCAAATAAAGGACATCCACCAACGGTTAGGAGATTTAATTCTAAGCAAATTATATACTTTGGAAGAGCTAAGCTTACCATTGAATTGTAAAGCATTTAAACCATGTATAGCAGCTACGGTTCCCCCAAATTTTCCCAAAAATTCATCCCTAATCGAAGCCATTTTTTTCATTAAATGTGAGTCTCTATGATGGCTTTCATATTTTCAAAACCATAGCAATGGTGGGTTTACTTATATTTGCAGAAGATTAGGCATTTTTAGATGATATTCTGAAATGGAGAATATTGGAGGAACAAAAATGTTAATACTCCCTTTTTCCAGTTATCGGCCTTCCCTACACTAAACTACACAATTTAATATAATGCATATCAGTAATGTAGATATATTAATCAAAACTTTTTATATTTTACATAGAAAATACCCTAATTTATTGGAGGGAGTACTTGTTAACTTTAATATTCTCTTCCATAAGAAAGAGAAGTATAAACTACACATAAAAAGTACATAATGTGCATAGATATTGTAAAAGGAGGGGAGTAAGAGAAACGAATATATCTAGTTAATCAAGACATGTGCTCCTGACCCTGGACAATTTTATAGAATTTATTCATTTAATATTCATAAAAGTCTACACAAAGCATTTTCCAGAATTAAGTTATAACAAAACTTAATTCTACTTGATAGTATGATGGAAAGAAGTGTGAAATAAAAGTACTCGCAATGCGAAAAGGAAAGTATTGGTGAAAATAGTGTAGCCTTAAATAGAGCCCCATTAGCATTCAAGCAATATATGTCCTGTAAAATTGTTAGACTAAATTGTGACACACAAAAAGTAGAAAAACAATAAACATCCTGCAACATAAAAACAAAGAAGCTAAGATAACATGTAACCATAAGATCAAGAAAGAAACATTCAAAAATGAAATGACTCACCACGTAGTCAATCCAAGCAGTTTTCCCGCTGACCACACACTTCTTTTGAATTAATAGTGGCAGAACAAGGAGTAACGTTTAATGTTTTCAGTACATGAAAGTGTTGCATGAAGAAAAAATGTTCATGCAGTAATAAATATGATAATATTCTTGATTTCAACTACCCTCCGTCTTTTGTCTGAAACGGGTATGGTGTCCACTTCACAGATGCTACAATGGTAGTAAGGGGTGAACATTATTACATTTCTTTCAAACTAGTTATTTATTTAGATGATAATTCATTAAAGTAATATGTAAATATATAGCACCATTTCTAATAAGAACATGTAAAATGATAAGAACATAATGTTACATAGTATTTCTTTGTTACCGGAGTTGTTAACAAGCATTTTAAAGCATTTCAAAGAAATTAAATTAAAAGAATTAAAATCAATTTCATTTTATCAATTACATACTTGCTTACTTCACAACAGAAGTCCTAACTCCTAAATCCTAAATTCCTAATAGAAGAGAAGCTGTAGATTTAAGCTTTGAAAGCATAGCATAACATGTTTTTAAATCATAAAAACATCCACACTTATCTTAGAAAATGTAAAAGTGAATATGAATAGTTGTCATGCCACAAAACTAATGTAGTGTACTTGCAATTTAACATGCATGAACATACCATCTTGATAGGGTGATGAAAGGCTTCTCCCACTTAGAAAATAGCTGGAAACTCAAGAAGGTTTCCACCATA
Organism: Cuscuta europaea; assembly: GCA_945859875.1. Lineage (NCBI taxonomy): Eukaryota > Viridiplantae > Streptophyta > Magnoliopsida > Solanales > Convolvulaceae > Cuscuta > Cuscuta europaea. Next base: position 29,490,135 of record CAMAPE010000035.1, on the reverse strand, counting down.
AGGTTCACCTGTAAATCTGTAATAAAAGCTTTATGATATAATCTGAATACCTAAGAGTAAGATACCATCCATATATAAATAATCTTAGTTGTAGGGTTGAAGTGTTGAACAGCCCAATGTAAACAAGTTTCCTAAATCCATCCGTGTAAAAAATAATCTTACATCATGGGTTTGAGTTGAGCTGGCTGCTCATTTCTACGACTCCACATTTCTTCTTTTTCACATTTCTTGCTCAGTAACGTGTTAACTGATGACTTCTTCCTCCTATCTCTCTAACTTTCATTCTTCAGATAAAATGATTAAAAAAACACCTTTTAAAAGAAAAGGGCAGTGGTTTGAAAAAACATGCCTAGATTTCTCGTCCACCACCAGATTTCTCCTTCCCATGCACCCTAAATCTAAACATTAAGGAATAGCAGCAGAGGAAAAAGTTAGATTAACTTGATCAAGAAAAGGAAAATGAACTGATGATTAAAAATATAAGAGAAGGAGAAGCAGATAACCTTTCAAATCAAATTGCACACATATTATGTATGGTAGCTGAGTTAACAATTACAGTATGTAGCCAAATGGCTCAAAGTCAAATTCAGAAATGGTTAACAACTACACTACAACCTAATGATTAAAATTCAAATTCAGAAATGATTAATAATTACACTACAACTTAATGGCTGAAATTCAAGCTAACAGCATGTCAGTTGATGTAATTCTAACCATTCCAAGGATTCAAGACTTGTTTTTTGGGATTGCACAGAGCCACAAACCACAAGGACACATATAACACACCATAGTAAACATACCGGATGCTCGGTGACTAGCATAAAATGCTGCACGGAAATCCGTGGAGACACCACTAGATGACTCCAGATGTCGTTCGACCTTCACTAGGCACCGGAGCCGCCGCAAATTTACACCACACTCGAAGCTGGTTGCTGGTTGCTGGTCCAACTCTGGTCTCCGGTTCCGTCTCAAGTCGCTGGTCATCGGGTCTGTCTCTGATCGCTGGTCGCTGGGTCGTCTGCAGTCGCCGAGTCCGTCGTTGGTCGATGGTCGCTGCTCGTTAGTCGTCCCTGCTCTGTTGACTTTTGGTTAGGGTTTGAAAATCTTCGTAACAACCGAGACGACAGACATACAAAGTAATGGAGTATCGCATCACATAGGTTTAAATTGATGAGACATGTTATAACCGACCGATTGGAATAAGGCACTTTTTTTCTTTTTTCTTAATCAGTTTTAACCGATGTAAACAAAGCTTTCATTAATTGAAAACTTGACCTTGTTTTTTTGTGTACATCGGTTGCACAAAAATCCGATGTCAATTATTTCATAAAATGTTAAAATGTACCTCATTTCACTATTTAACATTGGGTATAATAATAACTGATGTAAAAAAGTTTATGAAAATTGTAAAGATGACCCCATATTAGTATTTCACATTGGTTATAGGACAACACACGTAGATAAGATGATGTAAAAAGCCTTTTTTGTACTAGTGCTCTCCGACCGGTGCTCACCTCGTGGGCAGTCACCGCTCGGCCCTCACCTCACCGCCGATGCGACCTGAAATTTCCTTGATTTCCACCATTAATGGAGAATTGGAGTCCGCGAAATGCATGATTCGAAGCTAGACATGTACCCCGTCATGACGTGGTTAAGGCCGCTGATCTCTGTTGGAGGTCAGATCTTCACCTCTCCTCTAGCAACACTGGCCGAAGTCCACCTCTGTGGCGGCCATAGCCAAGGGCTTCACAATTTGCTCGCTAGTAGTGGCAACGGAGGGCGTCTCCTTCTCCCATCTCTGAAAAAGGATGGGCCCCTTGTTTAGTTGGCCCAGAATTGTTTCAACAACACATCATCCACGTTTCAGCTTAATTGAAAGCTAAGTACTCCAAAACAATTTCCCTACAATTAATATGTCAAAATATTTGATTAAAAAAATCACAGATTAAAAATATTTGAAAAGAATTTTAAGTGATATGGTTGCTTTTACTCTTGTTAAGTGTGTAATTTTAACATTAAACAACGGACTTATGAAATCTAATCACTCAAGTACGCCGGACGAGCACACATACTCGTACACTGGTCGAGCACACACACTCGCGCCACCGGGTCACGTCATATGGGTGTGACGATTAATAAACTCCAATATAAATGTTAATACCACACACTCTTGAATTCATACGATCGAGTTCTTGTGTGCCCTTACCTCTACCTAGTGCATCACATTCCGACCTCGGGGGACGAGTCACCCGTTCAAAAGTTCTTACTTGTGGGTTCGTACTACTAACCTCGGGCGGCGAGTTAAACTCTTGTTAGGGGCCTAGAGCCACGCTCTTCCGAGAATTTTTTTTACTTAATTGACATTCACATTTCTCGAAAAGATTGATATACTTTAGTTCACTGGGGTTGGATTATCCGTTCGAATGGTGACTCCGAGTCACTTACTCACGGATTCAATCTTCCTTTCAGAGACTGGGTTGAGGCCTAACTTGGGAACTTGATGTCACTCTTTTCGAGTAGTGAGTCTGACTCACTTACTCACTGAGCCATGGTTCAGAACCGGGTCAGATGCTCTATTCTACACTTGTTGCTTTATGTGTAGGTACGACTGAACAAAGACGAGTCTGATGAGTCCGAGCCCGATGAGAAGAACGGTTCTAGCCATCCTCTTTGCTGATGGTGACCATTGCAATAAAGGCTGAAGATTTCACCCTTTGCTTCATCTTGGGGGCATCAGGTGTACTCTTTTTCCCTTCATTAGGATTTTTTCCCATTGGGTTTTTTCCTAATGAAGGTTTTTAATGAGGCATCTCCCCAACATGGACAAGGGCAGAGTTCTTCTAGTCTCGGAGAAGGGCAGCTGACTTGGACCACTCCCTCTTAGCCGAGTCTACTACTCGACTAAGGGAGTGGGGGACTCGTGATGGAGTTAAGGGACTAGGCTCAGAGCCTAATCGGCCCAAGCCCCGAACTTGGACCTGTGGATCCAGGTCCACAACCTAGAGCCTGCGTACCATCCCAATGGGGAGCCTGCCAGTTCGGCCGACCTGCCAGCCAAGAAAAGTAACATTCAAGCAATTAATGCGCGTTTAATTATATATTTAATTATGTATTAATGTTGTAATTAATTAGTCATTATTATCACTAGCGGTTACGAATTGTATACGCCTATAAAAGGCACTTTGTAATTCAAACTAAGGGAGCGAATTCTAGATGCTATTTCTGGCAACTAAATCTCCTAGCTACTTTCCATTCTCATCCTTTCTTTCCTAATTCCTGCTTGAGTGTCGTACGTAGCTTTCCTAAAAGCCTACGAGCATCCTATTTTGGACCAACAAGACCATTCATTAACAACCCCTACTATTGGCCAATTATATAACACCGCCATATACCGACTTGATAGTACCATTTAATCTCTTAACTCCTTGATGAAATCAATTGAGATTGATAAGCTCAACTCAACGGTTTCGGGTCAAACCAACACATATAATATCTCTTAGATTTTTTTTGACAAATACCATTCTTATTGATTGCACAAAATGGAAGTATAGCGTACAATTGGGCATAGCCCCTGTCTATACATGTGTAAATAAATTAAATTAATAGAATCAATATTGAGATTACATATCCTCCACTAAAAAATCCATCCTTGGAGGCTGCAGCCATGCTATGGGTTCTGATTGAAGCAACCATTTGGATATGCAATAAACTTTTCTTATCTATCATCACCTCCAGATGCTTCTCGTTGGAGACTTAGTGTGAACTGGGATGGAACGACGGCATCAGTCACAACACAGGTGATCATTATTTGATGGTCTAATCCAGTCACTAAAATTGTACTCCCTCCGTCCCGAAAAAGTTTGCCAAATTTCCTTTTTTGGATGTCCCAAAAAGATTTGCCATTTTCATTTAAAGTAAGGAATATGTGGCTAAAGTTAATTCTCTCTCCTCTGCACAAGTTTCAACCACACAGTTTTTACTTTATTAATCCACGTGAAAATCAAAGTTGGCGAACCTTTTCGGGATGGAGGGATTAAGTCATAGTAATGGAATACACATTAGTCACTTCATATTATTCATATTTTTGGGATTTTATTTATGTAATTACTTTTTTGTCTTTCAGCTTTTATTTAGTAATATTCCTAAAATAAGGCCAAAAAATTTAAGAAAATAACTCACACCTTTAACATTCAACAAGTTTCAAGAGAAAAACCAAGAATAAAAGAATTTAGCTCCTCATCTAGATACTAAATCTGAAAGAAATATAAACAAAATACTAATATAGACTGAGCTTAAGTATGTAGAAGAATGAATATCGAGGTGAGAAGGAAACAAAGTCTATTTATAGGTGTGGGGGGTGGTTGGGTCGGATACCCGATCGGGTATCCGGTATGCCAGACAGTAGTTCGGAAGGTCACATTTTGCATCATACATGTTCGGGTATGTCGGATCACCCGATCGGGTATAAGAAAAGTATTTGATAAAACTCTCTACACGATCATTTGACCTTCCGATCTTGATTTTGACACCTGAATCAAGTCAATACCCGATGAGGTATTGCTTATATCTGATCAGTTATATGAACAATTTTCCAAACTTTCTTTTTGACTTGCCTCCTTGCACTTTCCTTTACATTTTAAGGTCCAATATTGATTCTTTGGATGATCTTGACATGTTTTAAGCTCAAAAAAATCATAACCTAAAAAATTACAATCATCTAGGAAAGTAAGTATTACACCAAAAGTGTGTAATTTCCACAATGATAAACAATGAAAACTAGTTAAAAGTACAAGCACGCATAATAAGAAATCCACACTATAAGTGATCTAGGCGTACAACTTTTTTATAATTAAATAATTGTTATATACATGATAACATGGCAAAGGTTATGTGGTGCATTGTATGTATATATATACATATTTTGGGAATAAATATGTATGTATACATATGTATAAAAATACATATAAGTGATCTAGGCGTACAACTTTTTTATAATTAAATAATTGTTATATACATGATAACATGGCAGAGGTTATGTGGTGCATTGTATGTATATATATATACATATTTTGGGAATAAATATGTATGTATACATATATATGTATATGTAAAGTATTACACCAAAAGTGTGTAATTTCCACAATGATAAACAATGAAAACTAGTTAAAAGTACAAGCACACAATCATATATATGTATATACATATGTATACATACATATTTATTCCCAAAATATGTATATATATACATACAATGCACCACATAACCTCTGCCATGTTATCATGTATATAACAATTATTTAATTATAAAAAAGTTGTACGCCTAGATCACTTATAGTGTGGATTTCTTATTATGTGTGCTTGTACTTTTAACTAGTTTTCATTGTTCATCATTGTGGAAATTACACACTTTTGGTGTAATACTTTACATATACATATATATATGTATACATACATATTGATTCCCAAAATATGTATATATATACATACAATGCACCACATAACTTCTGCCATGTTATCATGTATATAACAATTATTTAATTATAAAAAAGTTGTACGCCTAGATCATATATATATGTATGTATATATATATATATATATATATATATATATATATGTGTGTGTGTGTGTGTGTGTGTGTGTGTATATATATATGTATGTGTGTGTATATATATGTGTGTGTGTGTGTGTGTGTGTGTGTATATATATATATATATATATATATATATATATGATTAAACATGGCAGAGGTTATGTGGTGCATTGTATGTATATATATACATATTTTGGGAATAAATATGTATGTATACATATGTATATACATATATATGAATGTGTGCTTGTACTTTTAACTAGTTTTCATTGTTTATCATTGTGGAAATTACACACTTTTGGTGTAATACTTTACATATACATATATATGTATACATACATATTTATTCCCAAAATATGTATATATATATACATACAATGCACCACATAACCTCTGCCATGTTATCATGTATATAACAATTATTTAATTATAAAAAAGTTGTACGCCTAGATCACTTATACGTATATTTATATGTGTATATATATATACACACATATAAATATACATATATGTATACATGACAGTAATTATGTATATATATACATACAATGCACCACATAACCTCTGCCATGTTATCATGTACTACCTCCGTTCTTAAATAAATGCAACACTTTGACTTTTACACTATTCACATGTTCTACTTTGACTACGTTTTATTTATTAATGTAATAATATTATTTTATGAAAAAATATTGTTAAACTTGTCTCATTGTAAATTTTCATAATCTATTTTTTTAAATTTTTTTACTAATACAAAATCATTTATATTAATGGTCAAAGTTGTGTCTCGACAAGTGTGAAATGTTGACCGTTGCATTTATTTAAGAATGGAGGAAGTATATAACAATTATTTAATTATAAAAAAGTTGTACGCCTAGATCATATATATATGTATATGTATGTATATATATATATATATATATATATATATATATATATATATGTGTGTGTGTGTGTGTGTGTGTGTGTGTGTATACACATGCATATATATATATATGTATATATATATACATACATATTTATTCCCAAAATATGTATATATATACATACAATGCACCATATAAATATGTATATATATATATATATATATATATATATATATATATATATATGTATGTATATATATAAGGGAAAGTTCCCGAAATGGACTAAAAAGGTTTGAAAATTCCAAAATAGAACTGTCACGTTTTTTATTCCCAAAATAGGAGTAGTTACTGCCAAGTTTAAAAAATACTGCCATGTTTGAAGTCTGGTACTACTGAAACATGACAGTAATTAGTCCTATTTTGGGAATAAAAACATGGCAGTCTTATTTTAGAATTTTCAAACCTTTTTTGTCCTATTTCAAGTAATATTCTCTATATATATTGATTTTTTTGAAAAATCTGCTTTTGGGAATGTGAGAGTGACAAGAATTTATTTGAGTTATGTAAGTGTTGTTTAGGTAAGAATGTAAACTATTAGAATTCATCTGTCATTTATAGCCCAAATATGGGTGATGGAGTATATGGGTCTGGACCCCATGGCCCACATACTCGGAAGAACATAAGGTACCATGATCACCTGGTGGGACCCTCGTCGGCCAGATGACCTCCATCGGTCAGAAAGAAGTCTACTCAGAATACGGTCCAGGAGCCAGGAGAATCGGGTGACCTCGTCGGCCGGGTCTTCGTCGGCCATGCCCTCGTCGGCCGTGCCCTCATCGGCCACGAGCGGCCCCCAGAATAGGATCTTATACTTAATTATTTCTACATCTCTTGTACCCGGCCCAATAGTGGCCCCATTGTAAATGGGCCTCCCAAGCCCAAGACTTAGGAGCTCAGCCCTAATTTTTCCTATAAATACTACCTATGTGAGTAGTTGTAAGGGTTCACAAGTTCATAATACAGAGCAAATATAGGACTTCTCTCTCTAGCTCTCCCTTCTCTCTAGACTTATAGTCTATCATTTGGTGCTTTCATTGAGAGCTAGGACAATCAAGTTAGCCTCCTTCATCGCTACCAAGCACAGCTAACTGATCATGGGAAGAACTAAGTCAAACTGTAACCTCCTCGGCAAAGCCATCCCTGAGGCCCAAGAGCATCAGGAACACGAGGAGGACGCAACGGCCGACAAGGCCGCCGAGGGAGACGTCTTCCAGGAAGCCATCGACCTTGCGGGAGACTTGCGCAACAAGCTTAACGGCGGCGCTCCGGACGCCCGCCTCGGCCTAGACAAAAAGCGCACGGAAAAGGGGGACGCCTCGGCCCAACCGGCCTCACCTGCAGTTGACCCTCAGCTTCAGGCTGCACTCTCGGCCATCATCGCCAGTCTGGCCCAGAATCCCACCGTCCTCAGCGCACTCATGCCGAGGACGGGGGAAAACACGACGCCACCACCTCAACCCCAGCCGTTGGCCGTTAGGCTAGGCAACGACGAGGGGGTGGTGCCCCAGGACACGGCGTCGTCCCACTCCCACCCTACTTCCCCTCTTCGGGTCGGACCGGCCCCAGCACGTGGACATATCATTGATGGATTATAGGGATCCCAACTCCACAAGTTTTCCACAAGCTCCACAAAATTGTGATAAAACAGCCTAGATAATCAACCTACAAATTTAAAAAAAAAAATAGTGAACTCAGTTTGACAAGTTATTTGCATCTCTCACAATGTGGACTCCCATTTTCCTCCAAACAGCCGCATGAAGACGACAGTTGTGGAACAAGTGAATCTTGTTGTCCACCCCTACTCTTCTTTGTTGGAGATGGTTTGTGGTGCCATGAGTATAAACTCAATTCCTTCCCCTCTCAATGAAAGCACCATTGATGGATTATAGGGATCCCAACTATACAATAAATGGAGAGATTTGAGCTATGAAAGTGAAGAAGATGATAGAATAGTAGAAATGTGTGTGAATATTGGTTCTAAATTTTAGGAATTGTGTTCTCCTCGTCTTCTTTTCCTTTTTCTTTTGTTCTCCAAACTCTATTTCTTCGGGCCGGACCGGCCCCAGGCCGGACCGGCCCCAGGCCGGAAACAATGGACATATCATTCATAAAAATTCATTACATTAGGGGGGCTCAACGGCCATTACAAAAAAGGTGTTACAGACACCTGTTAACTAAACTACATAAGCCAGCCGATCAGCTCTCAGGGGTGGCCTCATCAGCAGCTAGTACCGCATCGGCCTGCCCCGATGCAACTCCGTTACCCTCCTTCGTCCTCGCACCTCCGCTCGCCTCGGCTGCTGAGGAGATGGCGGTATCGGCTAGGGTGTCATCATCGGACCAGTCAGGCTCACCGATGGAAAAACTGAGCACCGAATCTTGCCTCTCAGACGGGGGGGCTTCGCTTCAGCCTCCGGATCTTTCATCAGCCGTGGAAGCTTCAGGTTCTTCTTAGCCCATTTCTGGGTGAGCTTCAGCTTTTTGAATGCCCGGTGCAGCCTCCGGTATATCAGCCGTTGCATCCTCTGCTGACCCATGTCGTAGTAGACAGCCATTTCACGAGCGGAGTACTCCTGGCCAGCAGGGCAGTTCTGGCCCCAGTCTTCAAGCCAGTCCGCCACGAATTCATAGCACCAGGGTCGGCGGTCATCGGCCTTCCAGCCTTCGGCAAGGAACCTCTCGATGGCGCCATCAACGGCCTTTTCAGCGGCCCTTTTAGAATCAGCCTGAGTCCTCGCGACGTCCTCAGCCCAAAGAAGGGCATCATCACGGCTTCTCAGGGCTTCATCCCTGGCCCTCAAAGCGTCATCCCTATCGGCGGCCACCTGCCGATAGGCCACGTCAGCCTCATAAACCCCCTTCTGCAGAGCCTTTACCTCCTCCCGGAGCCGATTCAGGCAGGCCATGGCCTCCTCGGCCGAAGCAGCCTTTTTCTCGGCCTCCTCGGCCGAAGCAGCCTTTTTCTCGGCCTCCTTCAGGCGGGCAATCTTTTGCTCTTGCCTCTTGTGGCTCTCCATCATTATAAGAGCGCCCTACAACAAAAAAGGAAAAATGGAGAGTTAGGACGACGCAAAACCCATGACACAAAAAGACGTAAAGTACGAAAACTTACTTGGACGATGAGGTCCATCCCGCCGTCATAGATCCTGACGGGACCCAGTTTCTTCAAATAAGCCCGGTCCTCTACCGGGACAGCTTGGACCAGAACATCATGGCCGTCAATAGCGTCATTGAAGACGCCACCCTTCACGGGATACTCGACCTCGAGTTTGTAGGTCCCAATGGCCAGCTCCTTGTCGGCCATCTGTTTACGGGGCTCCTGGCTGACAGGCGGCGGCTGGGATAGAGACGTTGAAGAGGGGACCGAAACCGCATCTACGACGGAAATGACATTTGAGCCCCCGGCATCATCATTCGGTACGGTCAGACCACCAGCACCAGTATCGGCCAGAGGGGAAGCCCTCTTCGGCTTCTTAGACTGCATATCGGCCTCAGTGAGCTTCTTCTGGCCGTCATCCGCAGGCCGTTTCTTCTTCGGCTGCGTAGGCGGCTTCTTCGCTGCATCAGAGCTTGGTTGGGCGCCGCTCGCAGCGTCCATCTTTGCAGCCTCTTTTGCGGCCATCTCCTCGTTCGCCTTAGCTTTGGCTAGGGCCATGACTGATCTACGATCCATAGTGAAGTCTGCACAACAAGAAAAAAAAACAGTTAGCAAAAACAAAAGAAAACATAGATGAAGACGCCAGAGAGGGTATTACCATCGGTGTCAGCAGGCACACCCATATCCGGGCCATCGGCCTCCTCAAAGGTGGTGGTCATCTTCGGCCACAACTCGATATCACTTTCCTTGTCGCCGTATACTTAATACCTCATGAAGTCGAGGGCGGTCATCTTATACTCCGTGATGTAATGTTTCACGCTCCTCGGCCCTCCCTTCAGAAACGCCGCTACCTGGGCATCCAAAATACTGCTCTTCGGCACGACGTGAAGGGTGAAACCTACCGTCATGACCAAGTGAGGGAAACTCTGTGCCGTCCTCACCCAATGATACGAAGACGAACTTGCTCTTCCAACCATGAATGGACGAATGGAGGTCAGTGAAACTCCTCTTTTTCGGCAGCTGTTGGAGATTAGCATAACCGGCACAATTTTTGTGGCTCCCTCGGCCGATCTGGTACAGGTTCATGAACATAGCCTTCGTCGGCCTAAAGTCTAACTCATCGCAACGGAGAAGGAAGCCGACGATGAGCGAGTAGCTGTTGGGAGTCAACCAGGCCGGAGGGAGACCCACCATATCCAGATACTCCGTAATGAATGGGTGGAGGGGAAACCTAAGTCCCTTTGAGAAACTCATGGGGTATACTCCAAAATACCCCGGAGGTGGATTCAACACATGATCCGTCGGCCTGGGCGCCCTAACCCTTCCATACGGCCCCACGTACATCTGGGCCACCAAGTAATCGGCCGCGCTACTCTCCGCGGAGCTTGATCAAATAAAGGTTTGTAAGATCCAGGTAAGAGAAACCCGGACCCCTCTTTGGCTGATGCCTTCTCGTCGGAGCATCTCCCTTTACAGCAGAAACCGGCTTCGGGCAAGGAATTGCAGTCGATGTAGACGCTCCGTCCACAGCACGTGAAGCCACTACGTCCTCACCATCAGACGACGAGACGGCCTCTTCGTCCTCACCCTCACTCTCCCCTGATTTGAAGGAGCTCAGCTCCTCTATCTCCTCACAGCACTCCTCTACCACCCGGTAATCAAGAGACTTAGCAGAGGGCTCATCGTCATATGGGTAGTACTCGTCGTTCAAAGGCTTCATCATAACAACTAACTAAAGCCTCAGGGTTTTCTACTTTGGATCTAAGGGTGTTTCTCCACTAACAGAGGATCAAAAGCTAAAATAAGCAAAGTACACAAGTAATTTGGGAAAAGTTCGACGAACTGACCTTTGAAGTTTCGAAGAACGGAAGAACACATGGAAAGGCTCTCTCTCTCTAGAAAATTCGGCAGCACTTCGTTATCTCAAGAATGCAATGAGGAACCTCTTTGGAAGGGGGGGTATTTATAGACCTCCCCCCAACGGTCACTACACGTGGCAACCTCCCATTGGCCACATGAACGGCCACCACCCCTAAGGCCCATTGGGCTGGCACCGGTTCAGAAGACGGGTCAGGCCCACTTCCACAATACCAGCTCATCGCCAACAGGCCAACCACTCAACGGCCACGCTAAGAAATCGTGCCTGCATCGGCCTCAACACAAAGACACTTCAAAAGGGTAGGTCACATCTCAAGGCGTGTCCATATCGGCTTGAACAGAATGCCAATTGCATGGCCTTTTCAACATTCACAACGGTAAAAGCAAAAAGAAACCCCACGCCATCGGCCCTGTGTAAAACCCTGATGATAATTTCTTGAAAGCGACCTGCGTCCAAGGGTTCTCCCACAGGGTTACCTTGGTCAGGAAATCGCCAAGGAATTGGATTCGGGGGAATACAAGAGTCCGCTTCGGCCATGGCAAATCCTTTACTCCTTCATCCCTCACCTACTCTTCGGCCTGAAGCAGTGGGGGACTGGGGGACCGCATCGGCCTTGAAAGTCAGGACAAAATCAGACAAATCCAAAAATATACTAAGTCCATAACTACAACATCAGACATGCACCACAACGTCCATAACCTCGTAGTGCACAGTCGGCCGCAACAAAGCTAGCGAACAAAGAATTCCCTCCAAAAGTGTAACACTTGAGATCACAGGGCACTTACCGGCTTTGAGACCACATACTCCACTCTCGGCCAGTAATCAAAGGACAGGAAGTCAACATACCTAAATCACCATCTTCCATAAGATCATGATACGCAACACTCCTTCCAGATCAGAACCGCTATCGTCCTCAGAAACACGGACACCAAGCTACAAATACCGCCACACCTCGGTCAAAGGCCCCGAATGAGAGCATCAGCGGCCAAGCAAAGCAAACTGCACCCTCACCGGCCACCCAGAAACAAAAGGACACTCATCATCCTCGAACAGGAGATAACCACAAGGGCCTCCTCGGCCCAAAGCGCGAAATTCAGCCATCAACTGTCAGGAGTGGGCATGACCTTCATCGGCCATTCATGACAAAGGACGCTCATCGTCCCCACCAAGCAAAGACACTCGACGTCCTTAAATAGAAAATACACATCATGACTGGGTCCCTCTTCGTCTACGGCAAAAGCCACACAGGGGCCAAGATGCTGAGTACCCACGACGGCCATAAAACAAGGAACCGGGTCAAAAGGTGCCCGTAACGGCTAAGAACAAGGAAGGGTCCCACAACGGCCAGAAAACGTCAGAAGCAAGAAATCTACTCTCCCTCACCTCGTCTACGTCTTAGCTCAGAGAGTGGGGGACTCTTGATGGAGTATATGGGCCTGGACCCCATGGCCTACATACTCGGAAGAACAGAAGGTACCACGATCACCTGGTGGGACCCTCGTCGGCCAGATGACCTCCATCGGCCAGAAAGAAGTTTACTCAGAATACGGTCCACGAGCCAGGAGAATCGGGTGACCTCGTCGGTCGGGTTTTCGTCGGCCATGCCCTTGTCGGCCGTGCCCTCATCGGCCACGAGCGGCCCCCAGAATAGGATTTTATACTTAATTATTTCTACATCTCTTGTATCCGGCCCAATAGTGGCCCTATTGTAAATGGGCCTCCCAAGCCCAAGACTTGGGAGCCCAGCCCTAATTTTTCCTATAAATACTACCTCTGGGAGTAGTTGTAAGGGTTCACAAATTCATAATACAGAGCAAATATAGAACTTCTCTCTCTAGCTCTCCCTTCTCTCTAGACTTATAGTCTATCAATGGGTGAGGAAAGTAGGGGGTAATATCAGTGGCTTATTGGGTCTTAGTGTGGAGGGTGATAAACCAACCTATCATGGATTACATGTTCTAATTGGAAGAAATAAACATGTTATTTTGAATTATTTAAAGGAGTGAATAATTAAAATAATTCAAGGCTGTAATAATAGGGTCCTCTCAAAGGCAGGACACAAAATTTGTTCAAAACCGTTATTTAGGCTATTCCAACATATGCAATGAACGTTTCCTGCTTCACAAGAAAACTTGTTCTGAGATTGAGGTGATAATGAACGAGTACTGGTGGCAGGGTCGGGCCAGATGAGGAGGGACATTAGATGGAAGACGTTGTAAGCTCTTTGCATTCCTAAATAGAAGGGAGGGATGAGTTATCGGTCTCTAAGAAAATTTAATATAGCTATGCTTGGATAGCAAGCGTGAAGGTTGATAAAAAGTTCTAAATCTTTGGTGGGGAAGGTATTTAAAGCTATGTATTTTCCCATTCTTCTATGCAGGCTCAATTGTGATAACCAATCTTCCATTTGGAGTATCTTCCAAGCACATGACACTCGTAGGAAGGTGGGTAATGGGCAGGCCCGTTCCTTCCGTAAGGCTCAAGAGGCTTGGGCCTCAGGGCCCCAAAAAATTGGAAAAATTAGGGGCCCAATTTTTTTTCAAAAATCAGTATTATACATATGGACTTTATATCTAATTAATCACCCCACCAAAGTAAAAATAACCAGCCCCTACGATTTGGGAAAGAGAAGGTACGAGCAATTAGCGGCTAAAGCAAAAGGCGAAGACGGAAGACTCCGAACTCTGAAGAAGTGAAGGCTGTGAAGAGACTCACGAGCGACTCAACGAAGGACTGAAGGAGGGGAGAAAATCCTTGCCGGTCGGCCCCTGGTTCTGGAGGAAGTCCTTGCCGACCTTCTCCTTTCTCTGCTTGACTGCTCAGTGCTCTGGGATTTGCTTCGCAGGTAACTTTTTTTTCCTCTAGCTTTAACTTTGGGCTTGATTCTACCGACTATAGCTATGGATTCTTGCTTATTTGTATATATTAGTTCATTATTTGCTTGTTTATTTTTATTTAGGGTTATCATTTATCAAAATTGCAATTATGGAATTCTCAATTTACAATTATTTAAATTATAATATTATATGCTTTGTATTTTTTAGCGAAAAATCACTAATGTGTATTGTTAAAGATACCACTAAATTATGTATTTTTTATTTTTTAGCACCATGCCTCCCAAACATTTGTCTGGATTTCAAAAGAGGAAAAGGAAATCACGTATTGAATCGTTAACTCAAAGTCAAGTTGGAAACATTAATAAGTACTTTTCGAATAAAAGAGCCACTTTGGAGAGTACATCTTCACAAAATGTAACAGGTGAAAAGGAGGGCGCATCAAATGAGAATGAAGAAAATGTAATAATTGATGTTGATGACACTGTTGATGCAAATGTGGTGGATGTTGATGAAGAAATAATTGAGCTTAACAATTTACAAAAAGACAGTGATCATGAAAATGTTCTTCAACCTACATTTGCTGCTTATGATGATCATGAGTTCGATCAATGTGACCCTCCAAGTCAGCTGATATTGTTCGATGATCCTGGGCAATGGAAGAACGTTGACCAGAAGTTTAGAGACTTTATTGTAGAAAGAGGTCCCAAGAGAGATGGCCGTTGTTTGTTTCCTAAAGATGATGCAGGGAGACATTTTGCAGCATCACAGTATAAAAGAATATTGCCGAATGGGGAACCAAATGACAGAAGATGGCTAATATACTCAAACTCTACAGACAAAATTTTCTGTTTTTGTTGCAAGCTTTTCAAGAAAAACACAAGACCCGATTTCAGTCCATTAGCTAATGGGGGCTTCAATGATTGGCATAATCTGGTTCGATGCTTGAGGAAACATGAAGTGAGCAATGAACATATGGAGTGTATGGTTGGTTGGCTCGAACTCGAAACTAGGTTAACCAATCATAAGGTCATTGATGCTTCCTTACAAACCCAACTCAACAAAGAAAAAGAACACTGGAAACAAGTGTTGCAAAGGATAATTGCTATTGTCCTAAGGCTGGCCAAAAATAACTTGGCATTCCGAGGAAGCTATGAGAAGCCATACATGGAAAATAATGGCATTTTCTTACAAATGATTGAAATGGTTGCCGAGTTTGATCCGATCATGAAAGAGCACCTACGTCGTATTAAGGATAATGAGACTTATGTTACATATCTTGGAGGTAGAATTCAAAATGAATTGATACAAATGCTCGCAAATGAGGTTAGAAAAAAAATACTCACAAAAGTGAAGCATGCAAAGTATTTTTCTATTATCCTTGATTGTACTCCAGATGTTAGTCACAAAGAACAAATGTCTCTGATCATACGATGTCTGGATGACTCGGGCAATGCTGCAATGATAGCAGAATACTGGTTGCAATTTCTTGAGGTGGGAGACACTACCGGGCTTGGACTCTTTACACACCTGCAAGATGCTTTGACGGATCTTGGACTTCATATTGATGATATAAGGGGTCAAGGATATGATAATGGATCTAATATGAAAGGGAGGCATAAAGGTGTGCAAAAAAGAGTACTTGAAGTCAATCCTAGGGCCTTTTACACTCCTTGTGGCTGTCATAGTCTTAATTTGACATTATGTGATATGGCTAACTCTTCGACTAAAGCTATGTCTTTTTTTGGAGTGATCCAACGCATATATACATTGTTCTCCTCATCTACAAAGCGATGGAAGATTTTTAAAGATCATGTTACAGGCTTGACAGTTAAACCATTGTCTCAAACACGTTGGGAGAGCCATGTTGAAAGTGTCAAAGCTATAAAAGAGCAAATTGTGCAAATCAGAGAAGCTTTAATCGATTTGACAAATGACACTGACGATCCGAAGACAAAAAGTGAGGCTGAATCATTGATAATATATGAACTCGAGAATTTCGAGTTTTTGCTAGGTGTGGTGATATGGTACAAGTTGCTCAATGCTATCAACACAGTTAGTAAATTTCTTCAATCTGAGAATATGGATATTGATGTTGCTCTAAATCTTATGCAAGGACTTGTGCTATTTGTTGAAGAATTTAGAAAGTCTGGTTTTGAAAAATCTATGGATGAAGCCAAAGAAATGGCTTATATGCTCGGAATTGAAGCATCATTTCGTGAAAAACGAATTATTCGAAGAAAGAAGCAATTTGATGAAAGTAGCAGTGAAGAAGTCACACGGTCAGCTGAGGAGAGTTTTCGGCTTGAATATTTTCTTTTTATAATTGATAAAGCCCAGATGTCTATAGAAAGCCGCTTTGAAGAGTTTAAGAAGTACAGAGAAACGTTTGGGTTTTTATTTCATTTGAGGAAGTTACAAGGTGTTGATGATGAAAGTATACTCCAAGCTTGCAAGAATCTTCAGACTTCTTTAACACATTGTGGATGTTCTGATGTTGATGGTGATGAGTTGTTTTCAGAGTTGACACTGCTGAAATACTCTTTACCAGAGGAAACAAAATCTGCTATTGATGTGATGAATTATTTGAAAAGGATGAATGGATGTTTTCCTAATGCATACATTGCATATAAGATCTTGCTGACGATACCTGTGACAGTAGCAAGTTCAGAAAGAAGTTTCTCAAAGTTGAAGCTGATAAAAACATTTTTACGGTCAACCATGTCTCAAGAAAGGTTGAATGGATTAGCTATGTTATCAATTGAGAAGGAATTTGTTGATGACATAGATTATGCAGACGTGATAAATACTTTTGCATCTAAAACCGTTCGACGAGTTGTACTTAATTAGTTTTTAGTGCATTCAGTGACGTTTTGTTATCATGTAAGACTTATTTAAGAATTGTGATTTTGTATATTTAATCATTGAATTTTAATGAATTATATGAGTATATGACAAACAAACACTATATATAGGGCTCATTTATGATGGTCGCCTCAGGCCCGAGTTTTGCTAGGATCGGCACTGGTAATGGGCAAGCAATTTCAATATGGAAAGATGGGTGGTTGTCGGGAGAAGGAATTGAGTTTATACTCACGGCACCACAAACAATCTCCAACAAAGAAGAGTAGGGGTGGACAACGAGATTCACTTGTTCCACAACTATCGTCTTCATGCGGCTGTTTGGAGGAAAATGGGAGTCCACTTTGTGAGAGATGCAAATAACTTGTCAAACTGGGTTCGCTGTTTTTTTTTTTTTTGAAAATTTGTAGGTTGATTATCTGGGCTGTTTTATCACAATTTTGTGGAGCTTGTGGAAAACTTGCAATGACAAAGGCTATACTTGGCACAATGAGATGGAGCCAGAGGCTAATGTCTGAAATAAGAGACATTGTCTGAAACATAGACTATTATCTGGAACTGAATTTTGAAGTGCTGAATCTGAATCGTTGACTGGTTCAAATAGACATGTTTGGCAAAAAGAGCTGAAAGGATGACCAAAAATATAAATTACATTAGAGGACATAAGATTTATTAAAAGAGAATAATCACAAAAATTATATTTTCATAAATATTAAGACGGTAGACGTGTTTGCTCGAATATTTCCTTTTACATTATAAATATCACCTTCCAACTTGTGGAAATATATCGCCATTGTTGAGCACAAGCTTACCGTTACTCTGCCAAATTTTTTACTAACTCTATACTTAGCACTCTCTCCCCCCCCCCCCTCTCGATTTCTGCTACCCGAGCCAGCGAAACAATCAAATGGTTTTCAACATCTTATTGTTTACTTTCTCACTTGAAAAAATACCAACTAACATGACTATATTACTAACTGAGTTATTTCACTTTCAAAAAGCATGAAAATTAATTGAAAATAGTGGGCACCTCAATCTTATTGATTCGTTACCCTTTTTTCTAATCAAACTCTTTTAAAATAAATAAAAATTCAAACCAGATGTTTGATTTGCGAGGGATATACGGAGAACACAATTTTGTTCACCCTCATTTGAGAGGGTTATTTTCATCCTCACCCCTATTTGCCTCCCATGTGGCAAGACAATACTTCACAATGAGATGGGATGAGATAGAATGTCACATGACAACCATAGAACAAAGGGGGTGAACATCACCCTCCTTAGTGAGGGTGTACAAATTTACACTCATATACGGACATGAGTTAATGTGGTGTAAAGTTTGAATAATATTATAATCACAAAATCAATTTTTTATCCACAATCTTTACTTTTCATAAATTTAATTTAATGCTCAAATCTCATTGAGAAGTGGAATAAAATGAAATAAACCAATGCATCCCTGGACAAAGCTGTTAGCTCCACATCGCACTAGTACATACACCGTCACTCCTCTAGTGCTTTTAACAAGCTGTTAAAAGTGCTTTACTTTTCCTCAAATTAACAGTACAAATTTACGACGTACACGGAAATGCTTTCCTTTCCTCCGGAAAAATTATACGACATTACTATTACGGACTACTCCCTCCGTCCCAGAATTATCTTCATTCTTTCATTTTCGGTCCGTCCCAAATTTATCTCTTTTTCCCTTTTTGGTAAAGAATATGTGGTTCACAACCATTCTTACACATTTCTCTCTCTTCTGCATAACTCTCCACCACACAAATCTCACTATCTTAAAACTCGTGCCCGGTCAAAACCGGAGTTAAATATGGGACGGAGGAAGTATTGTGTATGCTTCTTGGCCGGCGGCCGGGTGAAGCGATACCGGACCACCAGCTCATCGATCCGGCGACGCCTCAGCGGATGGTGGATGTGGCATTTCTTCTCGTCAGGCTTGGTGGAGGAGGCCGGCCAGGGCCAGGGCAAGGGGAGGAGTGATAGAGGGAGCTCTTGGTTGCTTTTTGCTTAAGCCAAAGAAGAGAAGAAAAGTAGCTAAGTATTCATTCATTTTTCCCACACTGATCCCGTTGTCCGAGCTCCGCCTTGGGATTCTCTATAAATAAGAGAGCACAGTTACTCACTAACTCACCTTCGGGACTAATCCCGCTGGGTTGGGCTGGCCACCCTTTGGAGCCGGCCCTGGCTCCCATTTTGGGGACCATTAGGCCTAGGTTAGTTAGGTAGGTTAGTGTAGGTTAGCGCTAGGCTAGGCTAGTTTTAGATAGATTAGGGTTAGGCCAGGCTTAGGGCGGTGGGGTGCCATAATGCCTCCATGCCGTCCTATCCGCCTGGGGGTGTTATGCTGCCTCGGTGGTGCCGCGTGGCGCCAAACCTCCCCGTGGGGGGTAGGGGGCAGGAGTCGAGGGATGGGGGTCGAGGGGGAAGAGGGGACTCGAGGGGTTGGGTCGGGGAAAGGGGGAAGAGGCCCAAGAGGGGAGTCTAGGGGACGGGGAAACGGGAGAGTCGGGGAAAGGGGGAGTCCACGAGTCAGGGAAAGGGGGAAAGGAAAGGAGTCGAAGGGAAAGGAAAAGAAAGAACAAGGAAAAGAAGAAGGAAATAGAAAGAAGAAGAATATAGAAAGAATAATACTCCCTCCGTCCCGCAATGAACTTCTCACTTTCCTTTTTTGGATGTCCTATAAACATGTTCTCATTTCCTTAAATGGCAAGTTAATCTACATCAAAACAGTGCAAAACAGTACCAAACAGTGTCGAAACAGTGCCAAACAGTGTCGA
This sequence comes from Cuscuta europaea, assembly GCA_945859875.1. Classification (NCBI taxonomy): domain Eukaryota; kingdom Viridiplantae; phylum Streptophyta; class Magnoliopsida; order Solanales; family Convolvulaceae; genus Cuscuta; species Cuscuta europaea. Next base: position 29,470,152 of record CAMAPE010000035.1, on the reverse strand, counting down.
AACAGTGTCAAAATAGTAAAATTTACTTCATGGTAAGTTTATTTCCTTAATATGTGTGTAAGTCAAACTGTGAAGTTCATTGTGGGACGGAGGGAGTATATTTTAAATAATCTCCACTGAATTCTTGTTGTACATATACTCCCTCCGTTTCTAAAAGAAATTTTACTTTTGCCATATTAAGGGAAGTTGGTTTTTGTCCTTGATTTTCCTTAAATACCCTTACTAAAGTGTTGGGGTAATTACTAAACATTCCTACGGTAAAAACGAGTAAAGAAGGCCGGTCAGGGCAAATGGAATGAAACCATATAATGTAGAACCATCCTGTCTGCTTCAGTACACAGCAATTTGTTTCTTTATTAGCCACATACGGTTTCCCTCCAAATTGTGTTTACATGGTCATAAAAGAGTATAAACCTTACAAATCCCTTCAAAATTTACATAACTCACTCCTACAAAAATTTCCATCAATGGAAGACGCTGATACCCCCTCCGATTCAGAACACCCACCAGACAATCACCTTGGCCCCCTTTCACCCGCAACCACAATTCAGACACACAGTCAGGGAGAAGGAGAAACATCAAGACATGGAAGGCCTAAATTAACTGAAAATCAAAGAATGCGCATACTAGCCAAGTTGTTACGCACTTCTAGTGAAGGAAAACTTCAGAGGAGCGTTATTAGTACCATAGTCAAGGAGTTCAAAGTCAGGAGAGAATCAGTGTCCAGATTGTGGAGCAAAGCAAAATCACAGATGCAAGAAGGTGCAACGATAAACGTGCAAAGTAGGTTGAAAGGTAAAGTAGGCAGAAAAAAGATTGTGTTAGACAGTGAGAAGATGAAAGAAATACCATTGCATAAAAGAAAAAATATGAGAGCATTGGGCTATTCTATGCAAGTGTCATCCTCTACGGTCCCGTAGGTGGTTGAAAAGAAAGGAAATAAAAAGGCATTCTAGTGCTATGAAGCCAATCCTTTCAGAAATTTCCAAGTTGAAAAGGTTAGAATACAGGTGTGAGGTTCCCTTCATCCACCAAACTTTTGGATTGCGTGTGCTTAGCCGGAGGAGGGGTTTTGACTGGTGAGGGAGAATACAGATCTGCCATTATTTCGTAGTGATGGGGGTTGCGTTGGAAGAGAAGAGGGAGATGGGTAGCAGCGGAGGGTGGGAAACAACTCAGAAGGGGGTTGCTTTGGAAGACAAGGAGAGATGGGTAGCAGCGGAGTGTGGGCGAAGGGAGTATGCGAAGGAGAGAGGTGAAGAAGATGATGAACAGATGCTTCAGGAATATGAAGGGGTGCCGATTGCTTGGGTGGGGGGAATTAATGGGGAATAGGGTGTTGGGTGGGTTAAGTAAATGGAAATGGGTAAATTAATGAGAATGGGTTGGTTGGTTGGGAAAATTAAATGGGAAAGGGTTGGGTATATTTAATGGGAAAAGGGTAGGAGGGTAAATTAGGTGGTTAAACTTTCCTAAAAGGGATGTGTGACTTTTATTTTGGCATATCCCAAAAAGGAAAGTGTGAGTTTCTTTTAGAAACGGAGGGAGTATAAATATATACGAACTATATATATATACGCATCTATCTGCACGAATATATTCCTGGAAAATGGGTCTTTCCTTGATACTAACACTAATAACATGGGCCTGATAGCCTTTTTTATTTTCATAATAATAACATGGATAATCTGGGTTTCCATATGGACAACCTTTTTATGCATATACAATATATATATATATATATATATATATATATATATATATATATATATATGTGTGTGTGTGTGTGTGTGTGTGTGTGTGTGTGTGTGTGTGTGCACCTTTGAAGTATAAGGTTGTTTTTAGTCAATTCAACAAAAACACTTCCTTTAATTACACTTCATTTTCTTTACTCAAGAAAAGTTTATTTTTTACACCTACATTTTCTTTACCATCCTTACACTTTCTAACACTCCCATTACTAACTTTTTGGAACTTGGACACCCGGAACCAAAGTGTATTTACATGCAGCCTTATTAAGTTTTATGAATATGTGTTGTAAAGTTTATTGGCAGGACAATAAATAAGAGTATATTGTGTAGTAAAGCTTATTTGCGTTTTATGACTAGTGTTATTCATTTTTTCAGTGAGTTTATGTGCAGGTTTTAGCTAGTCCTATTTGCAGTCCAGTGATAGTTAATGTTTACAGAGATTCCACTTGAAGCTTACTGCTTACAACCTAACTTTACACACAATATACAATTTAACTAAAGAAGTACACATACTACATTAATGAAAATACAAGACAATACAACAATCAAACAGTTTCTCATTTTATTTCTTTCCCTTTCCAATTCCATATTCTCTGATGTTCTGAAACTCCTCAATTCTTGAAGCTCACTTTGCATATTTTCAATTTCAATATCAGAATCCTGGAAACCAGCTTTATCGAATCCCCTTGCACCAATCGTCATGCTTCAGGATTGACCCCGTGTGTATGCAATTTCCTTTGCAGCTGAGCTTGATGATGAATGTGATTGTCTCATGATCCAAATTTGCCCCTCGTATTTCGCCGGTAGAGAGAATATAATAGATGAAGGTGAGAATGAATTAGGGCTGCTCTAGATGGATGAGCAAGATCACAATGATATGCCGTATTAGGAATGACTTTTGCTCAAAACATACAAGTAGTATCTTTTGGGAGTTATCTGAGAGGAAATCTGTCGCTTACTTTCTTTTCTAAATGTTTTGCATTTCAGATATGTATCTAGGTTTACCATTTGGAATGATTAATGTGAATGAATGTTATGGTAGGCCTGGGAGATGATAAACAAGAGGTAAAATAGGTCCAAAGTGAATGTTTTTTAAATAGAGAAGATATGCTAAATCCAGTGAACGTGTTCAGTATTTGGTTAAGATATTATGGAGCCATAGTAAAAAGTTGCAGCAGTAAATATGGAAGCTAGCTATTTTGTTTGTTTTATTCTCGCTTTTTTAGCCTTTTTGTAGTTTAATATTATAGTGTTGCGGTAACCTATACATGTCATCCTTTTTTTCTATAGTCTAGTTTTGTATCTGATTGATTTTGCATTTAAAAGCAACTCAATAACTTGACTCGATCAGTCTAATATATTCACGTGTTCATATTTCTACTGCACATGGCATTAATGGTCCAATGTCAAACTCTATTTGCACTGTAGCTCTAGTTCTTGCATTGTCTGGCATATAGTTCTCGTGAACTAACCAGATATAGGGTTTAATCACAGGAGTTCTTTTTAAAAAAAAATATTCATCGTTTATTGTATTCTCTCACCTTAAATGCCCATAAAACTTCAGTATATGCACTATACCATCTAATCTCAAACAATTTCTGAACAAGAACTTACTAAATCCTTACTGCTTATGATTGAGTTCTTATTGTTAGGCATACACAGAGTTTCTTCAATTTCAAATGGAGCTAGTGGGAAAGATACATCTGTTGGCATCTTTAATGGAGGTGGTGCGAACAACTGTTGCATGCGAGTGTGTCTTCGTTCGTGCTATGATAATAAAAGCCTTAATATGGATGCAAAGCCCACACGAGTCGTTTGATGAATTGGAATCCATCATTGCATCAGAGCTATCGGACCCAACTTGGTCTGCAACTTTACTAAATGACATATTGCTTAGACTGCATGTTCGTTTTAAGGTATGTTACTGAGTGTGCACAAATAATCAAATCCCCTTCTTTCTCTTGGCAAACCACCAAAATCAGTGAGACAAATGTCGGGGGAACATTTGCCAAGTTTTATTAGGAATTATCAAATACAGAAAGAGGGGGACCAAACCAAACCTCTTAAGACAAATTACAATAAACATCTAAAAGAAGGAATTATTAAACAAGTCTAAGAAATAAGCACTTTTAACCAAGGGAGGAAGAGAGCTCAAAGTAGAGAAAATATTATAATGGGCCACCAGATTATCCGCCAAATAATGGGCCGGCCAATTGCCTTCCCGACAAACATGCCCAAAAAGAATCCCAGCCCGGACCGCCATTCTTTGAAGTAATTTGTATCGCACATGAACAAATTTGTTCTTATCAATTACTTTGAAATTACATGTATATCACAACTTTATGTTTATTCTGTATTTTCTCAATGTGCCCTGCATTTATGTTCTCTTCACTGTTAACTTTCAAGGCAACTCCTGATATGGCAGTTACCCTTTTAGAAATAGCAAGGATTTTTGGTGCCAAATTTCCTGGCAAGATTGATGCAGATGTGCTACAACTACTTTGGAAAGTGAGGAAACTCACCGATATTCCATTGCTATTTAAATTTTAGATTTCCATTTTCCATGCTATCTAATCTAGAATCTTGTTAATGATGTTTGGTTCAACTTTGACATTTGGATTAGATACTCCAAATTATGCTAGGCAATCAAGAACAGGTTTTTTCTCATAATTAGTGCAAATGGATACATTACTCTTACTTTACTGCAATAAGATGGACTAAGGGATTTGTAGTTATATGGAGGTAGCTGTATTTATTTGTCCAGACACGAAGATGAAATGATCAATGATTAGTTAACTGTGACTCTTCTTGTGCTTCCCAAATTTTCTGATCTAATAAAAATGTGCATATGTGTCTGCAGACTTGTTTAGTTGGAGCTGGCCCTGACGAAAAACACACAGCTCTGGAAGCAGTTACTATTGTTCTTGATTTGCCACCTCCACAACCGGAATTGATGCCAGGAATTAGCTCAGTTGATAGGGTATCTGTGTCAGATCCAAAGTCAGCTCTACCATTGCAAAGATTGGTCCAAACGGCGGTGTGTTTTACATCAATATTTGTTTTTATGAATAATTTAACATGGCGAGGTGGGACAAATTTAACGGGACGGATGAAAAAGGTAAAACGGGACAAAGTTAGAGGGAAGGAAGGAGTATAAGAGAGAAAATTATCCCGCACAATTGTTAGGAATCTTATCTTCTACTCCGCAATACCTAAAAGCACTACATGTGAGAGAGATAATTATATCAATCAATTCCCTACTCAATTGTTTGCATCTTATTTTCTAATACCTAAAAGCACAACATATGATAGAGAAATTTATCCTGCTCAATAATTAGCAAGCTTATCTTCTTGTACCTATAACCACTACATATGAAAGAGAAAGTTCTCCCGCTAAATTGTTAGCCGACTTATTTTCTTCTTATACCTAAAAACACTACAAATCATTCATTTTCATTTACCCCAGTGCCGCAAAGGCTCCCACCTACGGTGGGGTAAGGGGGCGGATGTACGCAGTCTTACCCCTGTACTAAAGCACAGAGAGACTGTTTCCGGATGACCCATAGTGAAATCGCGTCTAAAAACACTACAAATGAGAGAGAAAATTCTTCCGCTCAATTGTTAACCGGCTTATCTATACTTAAGAAAACTACATATGAGTGAGAAAGCTTTTCTTCTCAACTGTTAGCAAGCTTATCTTGTAATTACACCTAAAAGCACTACATATGAGAGAAAAAATTTCTCGCTCAACTGTTAGCCGGCTTATCTAATTTTATACCTAAAGGCACTACATATGAGAGAGAGAATTCTTCCGCTCAATCGTTAGCCGACAATTTGTATTGAGTAATGAGTAGTAAAATTATTTGTGCATCCAGAGAAAATAATAATGCATCCAGGTAAAATAAAATATGTATATAGAGTATTTAGTATTGAGAAAAATCTATTTGGTGGTACCAATGACTATATCTTGAAGTATGTGTGCATCTAGGGAAACAAATTAAGAAAGAGAAAGTAACTATATCAATTTCCTTAATAGTGCAGTTTCCCTGTTATATTTTTTATATGTTATTTGTTCATTTTTTATTAAATCGTTTATATAACATATCATGCACGGAATGCTCATATAAGAAAGAGTTGAAAATGCTTATGTGTTTAATTTTAAGGATAGTTTTGAAGAGCATAGTTTATATGGAATGATGTGTTTTGAAGTTAAGGCTCAAATTGGTGATTATATGCTTATTTCTCACTCTTTCACGTTAATTTTTAAGAACGCAACAATTAAAGAGTGCGACCTTTTATTAGGGGTAAAGTTCCCAAGAGATGTAATTTCTGAAAAGTTTCTCATAGATTCAAAATATGCCTATGAGACTCGGAGATGAATTATTAGGGTTAAACTTTTGCAAATAATACGTTCCTAAAATCTTCTTTTGTTATTTTAGGATTCAAATTTTTATTAGGTTCTTTTATGATGTCTTCATATTCAAAAAATTCAAATGCACAAGTGCATAGATTCTGGGGAGATGGGTCATCAGAACTCCAATTGTTAGCTCACTTTTTATACATATTGATTTGTTGTTAGTCTGCAATCTTGGATACACATTTAAATACAAGTCATAATTTAGTTGGTAGTGCATGTTATACTTGCGTAGAGTCAACAATATGGACTTCATATAACTAAGGAAATGAAAAACTTTATGGGTAATTTTGAAATTTGTAATCCTGTGCAATGCACGGGTGAAAAACTAGTCTTATACTTAAGAAAACTACATATGAGAGAGAAAGCTTCCGCGCTCAACTGTTAGCAAGTTTATCTTGTAATTATACCTAAAAGCGCTGCGTATGAGAGAAAAAATTTCTCGCTCAACTGTTAGCCGGCTTATGTAATCTTCTACCTAAAGACACTACATATGAGAGAGAAAATTCTTCCGCTCAATTGTTAGCCGACAATTTGTATTGAGTAATGAGTAATAAAAAAACCTTGAAGATCAAACAATTAAATTGTGGTAACTGAATTTTCGACTTTTAGAAACAGAATTGCAGAGTCATAGAGTCCTAATATATGGAGTATGATTGATTAAGTATTTTAGATATGTTAAAAAAGAAACTCTAGAACAGGCCGTTATTGCTCTGCATTTTTTAGTTATGAATTCATTTCATCATTAAATTTAATTAAAACAAAAGTGATGAGGCCACATGGCAGAAAAAAGAACAGAATCTTTAGGAAGATGACACGTGGAGTATTTGAGGGCAAAATGGTCTTTTGATGAGCTATTTCTTTTCTTATGTATAAATAGAAGATGTGGAATAGGCGAACAAGGTCTGCTTCAAAGCCTTGCCTTAGTCCAATTTTTTGTAATTCATCTGGTTTTCTATCAATTCTTTTGGGACTAAGGCTTGGATGTTGTTGTTGTATTTGGTTTTCTATCAAAATCGGGAACCGGCCCGAAATTTCGATTCCCGGAAATTCAGTTTCCAATATCATTCAGTTTAGTTGCGGTTTGTGGAACTTGACAAACCGAAAATCAATTCGGGTCGTAAATTTTCAATTTTGGTTTGGGAACCGAACCGAAACCACCCCTAGCAGGAGGGTGTTTGTGTTTGACAGTTTGAGGAGAAGAGGAGCAATCTGTGTGGTGCAAAATCAGATCGAAGAACCCAACAAGATTGAAGAAGCAGGTGCGAAGTTATGTGCGAAGCAAGATCGGGGAAATTTGTGCTAGGGCGAGAAGCGTAAAAAGGGCGGTTGTACCGTGCGCACGATACAACCGACTATAGGATGTAATTTATGGCGTAAAAATAGTCTAATAGATGAAAACCTTAAAATGCGTGTAATAATGAATCAAACGTGGAGAAAACAAGTTACAAATCAAAGGTACAGAATGTAATTTTCAGCTTAGTACCCCAAACTCCCAAAGAAACGAGAAATGGAAGTAAATAAATAAACGACCTTATAAAATAAATTGCTTAATACGAGTATGTGATAACCATTGTGTAACGCGTGCAAAAAAAACACAAAACAATGAATTAATAATAAACAATAATAATAGTATGACAGTGACAAAAAGAAGAAAACAGAATAAACAATGGAGAAATTGAGGATATAAATCATTTTCCCTAACAAAAAATTGAAGCATACTAATCGGCTTTTATATTTTCTTATACACACAAATCACAATCCACATCCTGAAATATCCAAAGCTTGTGTTGGACTTTCGGATCTGCGGGATTAAACCTCAACATATGGTATGGGACAAACTTAACGGGACGGATGAAAAAGGTAAAACGGGACAAAGTTAGAGGGAAGGAAGGAGTATAAGAGAGAAAATTATCCCGCACAATTGTTAGGAATCTTATCTTCTACTCCGCAATACCTAAAAGCACTACATGTGAGAGAGATAATTATATCAATCAATTCCCTACTCAATTGTTTGCATCTTATTTTCTAATATCTAAAAGCACAACATATGATAGAGAAATTTATCCTGCTCAATAATTAGCAAGCTTATCTTCTTGTACCTATAACCACTACATATGAAAGAGAAAGTTCTCCCGCTAAATTGTTAGCCGACTTATTTTCTTCTTATACCTAAAAACACTACAAATGAGAGAAAAAATTCTTCCGCTCAATTGTTAACCGGCTTATCTATACTTAAGAAAACTACATATAAGTGAGAAAGCTTTTCTGCTCAACTGTTAGCAGGCTTATCTTGTAATTACACCTAAAAGCACTACATATGAGAGAAAAAATTTCTCGCTCAACTGTTAGCCGGCTTATCTAATTTTATACCTAAAGGCACTACATATGAGAGAGAGAATTCTTCCGCTCAATCGTTAGCCGACAATTTGTATTGAGTAATGAGTAGTAAAATTATTTGTGCATCCAGAGAAAATAATAATGCATCCAGGTAAAATAAAATATGTATATAGAGTATTTAGTATTGAGAAAAATCTATTTGGTGGTACCAATGACTATATCTTGAAGTATGTGTGCATCTAGGGAAAAAAATTAAGAAAGAGAAAGTAACTATATCAATTTCCTTAATAGTGCAGTTTCCCTGTTATATTTTTTATATGTTATTCGTTCATTTTTTATTAAATCGTTTATATAACATATCATGCACGGAATGCTCATATAAGAAAGAGTTGAAAATGCTTATGTGTTTAATTTTAAGGATAGTTTTGAAGAGCATAGTTTATATGGAATGATGTGTTTTGAAGTTAAGGCTCATATTGGTGATTATATGCTTATTTCTCACTCTTTCACGTTAATTTTTAAGAACGCAACAATTAAAGAGTGCGACCTTTTATTGGGGGTAAAGTTCCCAAGAAAGGTAATTTCTGAAAAGTTTCACATAGATTCAAAATATGCCTATGAGACTCGGAGATGAATTATTAGGGTTAAACTTTTGCAAATAATACGTTCCTAAAATCTTCTTTTGTTATTTTAGGATTCAAATCTTTATTAGGTTCTTTTATGATGTCTTCATATTCAAAAAATTCAAATGCACAAGTGCCTAGATTCTGGGGAGATGGGTCATCAGAACTCCAATTGTTAGCTCACTTTTTATACATATTGATTTGTTGTTAGTCTGCAATCTTGGATACACATTTAAATACAAGTCATAATTTAGTTGGTAGTGCATGTTATACTTGCGTAGAGTCAACAATATGGACTTCATATAACTAAGGAAATGAAAAACTTTATGGGTAATTTCGAAATTTGTAATCCCGTGCAACGCACGGGTGAAAAACTGGTCTTATACTTAAGAAAACTACATATGAGAGAGAAAGTTTCCGCGCTCAACTGTTAGCAAGTTTATCTTGTAATTATACCTAAAAGCACTACGTATGAGAGAACAAATTTCTCACTCAACTGTTAGCCGGCTTATGTAATCTTCTACCTAAAGGCACTACATATGAGAGAGAAAAGTTTTCCGCTCAATTGTTAGCCGACAATTTGTATTGAGTAATGAGTAATAAAAAAAACCTTGAAGATCAAACAATTAAATTGTGGTAACTGAATTTTCGACTTTTAGAAACAGAATTGCAGAGTCATAGAGTCGCAATATATGGAGTATGATTGATTAAGTATTTTAGATATGTTAAAAAAGAAACTCTAGAACAGGCCGTTATTGCTCTGCGTTTTTTAGTTATGAATTCATTTCATCATTAAATTTAATTAAAACAAAAGTGATGAGGCCACATGGCAGAAAAAAGAATAGAATCTTTAGGAAGATGATACGTGGAGTATTTGAGGGCAAAATGGTCTTTTGATGAGCTATTTCTTTTCTTATATATAAATAGAAGATGTGGAATAGGCGAACAAGGTCTGCTTCAAAGCCTTGCCTTAGTCCAATTTTTTGTAATTCATCTGATTTTCTATCAATTCTTTTGGGACTAAGGCTTGGATGTTGTTGTTGTTGTATTTGGTTTTCTATCAAAACCGAGAACCGGCCCGAAATTTCGATTCCCGGAAATTCAGTTTGCAATATCATTCAGTTTAGTTGCGGTTTGTGAAACTTGACAAACCGAAAAATCAATTCGGGTCGTAAATTTTCAATTTTGGTTCGGGAACCGAACCGAAACCACCCCTAGCAGGAGGGAGGGTGTTTGTGTGTGACAGTTTGAGGAGAAGAGGAGCAATCTGTCTGGTGCAAAATCAGATCGAAGAAGCCAACAAGATTGAAGAAGCAGGTGCGAAGTTATGTGCGAAGCAAGATCGGGGAAATTTGTGCTAGGGCGAGAAGCGTAAAAAAGGGCGGTTGTACCGTGCGCACGATACAACCGACTATAGGATGTAATTTATGGCGTAAAATTAGTCTAATAGATGAAAACCTTAAAATGCGTGTAATAATGAATCAAACGTGGAGAAAACAAGTTACAAATCAAAGGTACAAAATGTAATTTTCAGCTTAGTACCACAAACTCCCAAAGAAACGAGAAATGGAAGTAAATAAATAAACGACCTTATAAAATAAATTGCTTAATACGAGTATGTGATAACCATTGTGTAACGCGTGCAAAAAAACACAAAACAATGAATTAATAATAAACAATAATAATAGTATGACAGTGACAAAAAGAAGAAAACAGAATAAACAATGGAGAAATTGAGGATATAAATCATTTTCCCTAACAAAAAATCGAAGCATACTAATCAAATCAGACTAGTGCACACCAAAATAAATCAGACTAGTGCACACCAAAATCACAACAGAAACTCATATATGTACCTACTATCACTAAGAAGCTCCAACGGGGAGGTCTAGTTACCACTACTCAGCTGAGAGGCGAAGATCCATTTTGGCACCCAAAGATGAATTAGTGACTTCAAGAATTTGAGCTGGATATTTGTGTAGTGATATGAAGTGAAACTGCCTATAAACCATGTATTCCTTTCCACAATAGTGCATTCGATGCTGAAAACCGAAATATACCCTTAATGTCCTTATAGCCTTTAATACTAAATTCATCACCTTTATGAGGATTGAGTGACATATAGTAATGGAACCAGACCAGCCATCTTCCCGTCCCTTCCTGGGGTTTTTTCTTTACCTGAAACAATGAATGAAGAGATATTACCCTAAATAGGACTAAAATAGTTTGAAAATTAAAAAATAGGACTGCCATGTTTTTATTCCAAAAATAGGACCAATTACTGCCATGTTTTGGCAGTACCAGACTTCAAACATGTCAGTATTTTCTAAACATGACAGTAATTAGTCCTATTTTGGGAATAAAAAACATGACAGTCCTATTTTAGAATTTTGAAACTGTTTTAGTCCTATTTCGGGAACTTTCCCATGAATGAAATACCATTGTAGTAGATGTTGCTAATTAGGAGTATGACCAAGAACACATTTCACCACACTAACTCTGTTCTGATATAACTGGAAACCAAGGACAATATGAAGCCAAAATAAAAGCATCCATAAGAATATCAGCATCATTATGCTTTCACTCTTTTCCTCAAATTGTCAAAAACTCGTGCCCAGTGTTTACCTCCACATGATTGTACCACTAACGCCATATAGCTTAATTAAGTTAGTAGCAAATAATCATGTTCCATCAGGAGTTCTACAAGCTCCCACTTTAGCAGAGTCCTGGCAATTTAATTCTTCTTTTACTATATTCAACTTAAGCCCCTATTGCCAACTTCGCTACTGATGCCCAAAAGAACGAATCCTAAAATCATTAAGAAACAAAGGATACGAACATTTGGAATGGATTATTTTTCCTAAACCAAGCGTTTATGTAATTCAACATGTGTGTCATGGAATATAGTACTAGTGTTACCAACTAAATTGCAGTCAGCATATAATTTGTGTATAATTACCGTGATATGATATCTAAATCGCAGGTAGCACTTTTGTATGTGCATTTTTATATGCACTTAAAGTTTACTCTTCAATTAAAAAAATGAATCAAACGAAGAAATCTTCACCTAAATAGTTTTAATGCCTACTTAAATGATTAGGCACATTTATTAGTCACACAATAAATTATGAGAAGTACAGAACATACATTTTTAACAATATTTTTAACAATGACTAACTGGGAAAATGCACTTACATAGAACCAACCATCTACTTCGTACTCAATTTAAACATCCTCTCATGCTGTCAGATTTAGCTGCAAAAGGAAATATACAGTTACCTTCATATTTCGGGCAATGAGAGCAACAATTTAAACAAAGACCAAAAAACAAAACAAGCCAGGAAAAAAACTATACTTCCTGTGGGAACACCCAAACATTTAGAGAGATTCATGTTTTGTGATAGCATTTATTAAAAAATGAGATCTATGAAGTAAGCCATCCTACATCATCATCGCCACCAGCAATGAAGTCATAAAGTGCCGTACCAAACTGTGAGTTGTCTAATGATGTCTGTTCTTCATCATGTGATCCAAAGCTGTATGAACCAGAAACAGCTAGGGGGTTCTCAAGTGACTCATTTCTTGATAGGTACCTCAACAAAGCAGCAGAAATTTAGTGTTCAATTGATAAAATCTGAGGAACCAATCCTCACAGTACAATGGCGCATAACAGTAAACCCACGTACAGTAGCGTAAAACAGAAAAAATAGAAGAAGAAAGGTTTGAGACAGTTCGAGTCGTCTCACACTCCCGAGGCCTAATTCCAGATCCAATTTCTGCCTAAACCCCTCCTTCCTTCCTTCCCACTCTTATATAGTCATTATATCCTAACGGGCCAGCCCATATTCTATGACATGGCCCAGAATCCTTATTTATACAATACCACACTTATTTAATATAAATCTAATACTAATATTATTATTCTCTACAGCCCAGGGCCCTATCATATCTCCCCCTTCAACAACCACCTTGTCCTCAAGGTGGGTGATAGGAGACAACCTTGATCTTCCACTTCATCTTCATCGTGGTGCCTCTACTTTCCCAGTATCTCATTGATTCCTGAGCGGGGATCTTCAGCACTTTATCTTTCCAATTGACATATGTTTCTGCAGCATGGGATCTATCTGGTGAAGTTTCATTCTCTTCATTAACCTTCAAGCCTTCAATAGCCACAAACTTTTCCTTGCTTTCTTGAAGGTCCTTTGAGGTTCTCTTTTCTGAAACTATGAGTGTGTTGGATGCAAGATTGATGTAGCTCAACTCCAGGTCTGCAAATAGCCTCCTGCTAACAGCCTCATGCAAACTTCTCCAATTTTCATCCACTTTTCTGTACGGCAGCTAGTATCAATGACAGAATTACTTGTAATAGCAGGATTTGTTTCATAAAACTTCAACAGCTGACAGCAGTTGTGCACAGTAGTGCTATCATGCGATTTCAGATTCTCAAACAGCCACAGTCCCAAATCTGAGAATTTTTCTTCTTTCCTATTCCCTACAGGCTCATTAATTAGAAGGCTATGCTCAACCACCAGAAGCTTTCTGAATGGTATAGTTGCTTTAGTCTCTTGAGAAACAATTTTGTGGGTCAATCCATTCTCAGCCATAGCAGAATTTGTGTTCATGCCCTGAACACGAGCATTCTCCTCTACCTGTATCTGCTCATCAGGGAGTACTGAACTAGAAAAAACTTCAACTCCCTTTGACACTTCACTCATTGACCTAAGATTGACAGTAACATTTTCAGAAGTAGCATGATAAACTTTACCCAAAACCGAGTTGAACGATTCCATAGCACTTCGAGAAGCTTCAGAAACTGAATGTCCCAACGAAGCGTGAGCTGCAGCAACCATAGTCCTAATAGGCAGTACCAGAACCTCTACACACCTAGTGGTAAAAATTCGAATACCTTCAGTGCCACGTTGATTGTAACTTTTATCATTAGGAACACTAGGATCAGCTTGCCCCAGATTCTGCGAAGCCATTGCAAGTGGGGACGGTTGAGTTGTATCATATTTCGAGTCGGGTTCCATGATTGACTTTACAGCCGGCTTCGAGTCAGTGTTCTTTGTCGGTGGTGGACTCCCCAACAATCCATTCCTTGATTCGACGAAGTCTACAGCTCTGGAAACGAATGCATCGGGTAAGAACGATGAAGCTGATGAGGCTAGAGCACTGTGAGATGCGGCTTGAGATGTCATCTGTAAACTGGTAGAATTGGTTTGCATCTGCGAACTGGGAGAATTGGTTTGCATCTGCGAACTAGGAGAGACAACAAAAGATGATGCTGACTTCGAGGTCACCTGCGAACTAAGGACATCTGTTCGTGAAGAAGCTGAAGCAGCTTGAGATGACATCTGCGAACCGTGAGAAGAAATTCACGATTGCGAACTATGAGATGGAGTTCGCGGAGCCACCAGACAGCTGGAAGGAAGTGCTTGTGACTGAGAGGAAACCTGCGCACGCGAGGATGCCTGCGAACTAAGCGAAGCAGTTCGCGATTGCGAACTAGGAAGAGCAACAACGGAAGAAGACACCAGATTATTTTCAATCGGCCGACGGTGTCTAGAAGGGCTCCTCGCTCTGTCTCTATGTCGCTTGATTCTGTGAAGAATTTTGCCCAACTTATGGCGCATCTCCTTAGCCCAATCACTTTCAACCTTTTCCGCCATCTTCTCTCCTTTTCCGCGCGAAGTATCCTGATCAGATCTTCCATGCTCCCTGCACAGTTCCTTTCCGCCATGAGTAGACACACGCTCCTCAATGTTCGCGCGCAAACCAGAGGCGATCACTTTCCGTTCTGTCCTTAGATATTCCTTGCGCTGCTCCATTGTTTACCGCGTGACTTAGATGGAAGCTTCCCAAGACAACGGCTCCGATACCAATGATAGGTACCTCAACAAAGCAGCAGAAATTTAGTGTTCAATTGATAAAATCTGAGGAACCGATCCTCACAGTACAATGGCGCATAACAGTAAACCCACGTACAGTAGCGTAAAAGAGAAAAAATAGAAGAAGAAAGGTTTGAGACAGTTCGAGTCGTCTCACACTCCCAAGGCCTAATTCCAGATCCAATTTCTGCCTAACCCCCTCCTTCCTTCCTTCCCACTCTTATATAGTAATTATATCCTAACGGGCCAGCCCATATTCTATGACATGGCCCAAAATCCTTATTTATACAATACCACACTTATTTAATATAAATCTATTACTAGTATTATTATTCTCTACAGCCCAGGGCCCTATCATTTCTTTCATGGATTGGTGAGGAATATAGTGGAGGCTCTTCCCGTATCTGGAAAGGATTTAATATGAAAACTTACATGTAAATTACAAAAGAAGTTAGGAATGTTTTATGAGGCCTTACTGGAGAGCCAAGACCTCCTAAAGAAGAGCTTCCATAAGTATTACTAGAATACCGTGACCCACCCGATCTATCCTGTCAAAGGAAGCAAAGATGTTATGTGCCCAAATAGATGATGCAAATTATATTTCTAAAGTCTATGATGGGTACTCACAACCATGAACCATCTCATTTCTCTAAAACAATATTCATCATCGCACACAATCTGACCAACAAAGAATCACATAGCACAGGGTGGTTGAGCTTCTTTTTTCTTCTTCGGGGTATTGAAATGTAGATGGTCCTGGACAAGCCCCCGTTCAAAATCATTATTCTGCACAAACTTAAAGCTGACTTTCCCACCCAAAATTTGCAAGAGTTTTGCCATTTAGCATGGCATCATCGTTCCAGCTAGAAGAACTGTATGTGTGAGCTTGACAGCAAGTGGTTTTTTTTTACGTTTTTGGATTTCTTTGCCGGGAAAAAGGAAAGGTAGGAGAGAACAAGATGAAAGGGGAACGGTCGTGCCAGCTCTTATACCAAATTGTTACGGGAGTGGCTAGGATTGTCAAGAGTCTAGAATGAAAAGGTGGGAGATAGAGTCGTAGAGCTAATAAAAATGATTGGATCTACTATTTGAGAGAAGAGACTTTCTATAAGCCTATAGTAGAATAGAATTAATTCCAGTGCCCGACCTAGTAGAATATAATTAATTCTACTCCCGTGGCTAGGATTGTCAAGAGTCTAGAATGAGAAGGTGGGAGATAGAGTCATAGAGCTATTTGAGAGAAGAGACTTTCTATAAGCCTATAGTAGAATAGAATTAATTCCACTCCCGTACCAATTTGGTATAAGAGCTGGCACGACCGTTCCCCTTTCATCTTGTTCTCTCCTACCTTTCCTTTTTTCCGGCAAAGAAATCCAAAAACGTAAAAAAACTTGTTGTCAAGCTCACACATACGGTTCTTCTAGCTGGAACGATGATGCCATGCTAAATGGCAAAACTCTTGCAAAGTTTGGGTGGGAAAGTCAGCTTTATGTTTGTGCAGAATAATGATTTTGAACGGGGGCTTGTCAAGGACCATCTACATTTCAATACCCCGAAGTAGAAAAAAGAAGCTCAACCACCCTGTGCTATGTGATTCTTTGTTGGTCAGACTGTGTGCGATGATGAATATTGTTTTAGAGAAATGAGATGGTTCATGGTTGTGAGTACCCATCATAGACTTTAGAAATATAATTTGCATCATCTATTTGGGCACAGAACATCTTTGCTTCCTTTGACAGGATAGATCGGGTGGGTCACGGTATTCTAGTAATACTTAAGGAAGCTCTTCTTTAGGAGTTCTTGGCTCTCCAGTAAGGCCTCATAACACATTCCTAACTTCTTTTGTAATTTACATGTAAGTTTTCATATTAAATCCTTTCCAGATACGGGAAGAGCATCCACCATATTCCTCACCAATCCATGAAAGAAATGATAGGGCCCTGGGCTGTAGAGAATAATAATACTAGTAATAGATTTATATTAAATAAGTGTGGTATTGTATAAATAAGGATTCTGGGCCATGTCATTGAATATGGGCTGGCCCGTTACGATATAATTACTATATAAGAGTGGGAAGGAAGGAAGGAGGGGGTTAGGCAGAAATTGGATCTGGAATTAGGCCTTGGGAGTGTGAGACGACTCGAACTGTCTCAAACCTTTCTTCTTCTATTTTTTCTGTTTTACGTTACTGTACGTGGGTTTACTGTTATGCGCCATTGTACTGTGAGGATCGGTTCCTCAGATTTTATCAATTGAACACTAAATTTCTGCTGCTTTGTTGAGGTACCTATCATTGGTATCAGAGTCGTTGTCTTGGGAAGCTTCCATCTAAGTCACGCGATAAAAAAATGGAGCAGCGCAAGGAATATCTAAGGACAGAATGGAAAGTGATCGCCTCTGGTTTGCGCGCGAACACTGAGGAGCGTGTGTCTACTCATGGCGGAAAGGAACTGTGCAGGGAGCATGGAAGATCCGATCAGGATACTTCGCGCGGAAAAGGAGAGAAGATGGCGGAAAAGGTTGAAAGTGATTGGGCTAAGGAGATGCGCCATAAGTTGGGAAAAATTCTTCATTGAATCAAGCGACATAGAGACAGAGCGAGGAGCCCTCCTAGACACCGTCGGCCGATTGAAAATAATCTGGTGTCTTCTTCCGTTGTTGCTCTTCCTAGTTCGCAATCGCGAACTGCTTCGCTTAGTTCGCAGGCATCCTCGCGTGCGCAGGTTTCCTCTCAGTCACAAGCACTTCCTTCCAGCTGTCTGGTGACTCCGCGAACTCCATCTCATAGTTCGCAATCGCGAATTTCTTCTCACGGTTCGCAGATGTCATCTCAAGCTGCTTCAGCTTCTTCGCGAACAGATGTCCTTAGTTCGCAGGTAACCTCGAAGTCAGCATCATCTTTTGTTGACTCTCCTAGTTCGCAGATGCGAACCAATTCTCCCAGATCGCAGATGCGAACCAATTCTACCAGTTTACAGATGACATCTCAAGTCGCATCTCACAGTGCTCTAGCCTCATCAGCTTCATCGTTCTTACCCGATGCATCCGTTTCCAGAGCTGTAGAGTGTAGACTTCATCGAATCAAGGAATGGATTGTTGGGGAGTCCACCACCGACAAAGAACACTGACTCGAAGCCGGCTGTAAAGTCAATCATGGAACCCGACTCGAAAAATGATACAACTCAACCGTCCCCACTTGCGATGGCTTCGCAGAATCTGGGGCAAGCTGATCCTATTGTTCCTAATGATAAAAGTTACAATCAACGTGGCACTGAAGGTATTCGAAATTCTACCACTAGGGGTGTGGAGGTTCTGGTACTGCCTATTAGGGCTATGGTTGCTGCAGCTCACGCTTCGTTGGGACATTCAGTTTCTGAAGGTTCTCGAAGTGCTAGGGAATCCTTCAACTCGGTTTTGGGTAAAGTTTATCATGCTACTTCTGAAAATGTTACTGTCAATCTTAGGTCAATGAGTGAAGTGTCAAAGGGAGTTGAAGTTTTTTCTAGTTCAGTACTCTCTGATGAGCAGATACAGGTAGAAGAGAATGCTGGTGTTCAGGGCATGAACACAAATTCTGCTATGGCTGAAAATGGATTGACCCACAACATTGTTTCTCAAGAGTCTAAAGCAACTATACCATTCAGAAAGCTTCTGGTGGTTGAGAATAGCCTTCTAATTAATGAGCCTGTAGGGGAAAGGAAAGAAGAAAAATTCTCAGATTTGGGACTGTGGCTGTTAGAGAATCTGAAATCGCATGATAGCACTACTGTGCACAACTGCTGTCAGCTGTTGAAGTTTTATGAAACAAATCCTGTTATTACAAGTAATTCTGTCATTGATACTAGCTGCCGTACAGAAAAGTGGATGAAAATTGGAGAAGTTTGCATGAGGCTGTTTGTAGGAGGCTGTTTGCAGACCTGGAGTTGAGCTACATCAATCTTGCATCCAGCACACTGATAGTTTCAGAAAAGAGAACCTCAAAGGACCCTCAAGAAAGCAAGGAAAAGTTTGTGGCTATTGAAGGCTTGAAGGTTAATGAAGAGAATGAAACTTCACCAGATAGATCCCATGTTGCAGAAACATATGTCAATTGGAAAGATAAAGTGCTGAAGATCCCCGCTCAGGAATCAATGAGATACTGGGAAGGTAGAGGCACCACGATGAAGATGAAGTGGAAGATCAAGGTTGTCTCCTATCACCCACCTTGAGGACAAGGTGGTTGTTGAAGGGGGGAGATATGATAGGGCCCTGGGCTGTATAGAATAATAATATTAGTAATAGATTTATATTAAATAAGTGTGGTATTGTATAAATAAGGATTTTGGGCCATGTCATAGAATATGGGCTGGCCCGTTAGGATATAATTACTATATAAGAGTGGGAAGGAAGGAAGGAGGGGGTTAGGCAGAAATTGGATCTGGAATTAGGCCTTGGGAGTGTGAGACGACTCGAATTGTCTCAAACCTTTCTTCTTCTATTTTTTCTGTTTTACGCTACTGTACGTGGGTTTACTGTTATGCGCCATTGTACTGTGAGGATCGGTTCCTCAGATTTTATCAATTGAACACTAAATTTCTGCTGCTTTGTTGAGGTACCTATCAAGAAATGAGTCACTTGAGAACCCCCTAGCTGTTTCTGGTTCATACAGCTTTGGATCACATGATGAAGAACGGACATCATCAGGCAACTCACAGTTTGGTACGGCACTTTATGACTCCATTGCTGGTGGCGATGACGATGTAGGATGGCTTACTTCATAGATCTCATTTTTTAATAAATGCTATCACAAAACATGAATCTTTCTAAATGTTTGGGTGTTCCCACAGGAAGTATAGTTTTTTTCCTGACTTGTTTTGTTTTTTGGTCTTTGTTTAAATTGTTGCTCTCATTGCCTGAAATGTGAAGGTAATTGTATATTTCCTTTTGCATCTAAATCTGATAGCAGGAGAGGATGTTTAAATTGAGTACGAAGTAGATGGTTGGTTCTATGTAAGTGCATTTTCCCAGTTAGTCATTGTTAAAAATATTGTTAAAAATGTATGTTCTGTACCTCTCATAATTTATTGTGTGACTAATAAATGTGCCTAATCATTTAAGTAGGCATTAAAACTATTTAGGTGAAGATTTCTTCGTTTGATTCATTTTTTTAATTGAAGAGTATACTTTAAGTGCATATAAAAATGCACATACAAAAGTGCTACCTGCGATTTAGATATCATATCACGGTAATTATACACAAATTATATGCTGACTGCAATTTAGTTGGTAACACTAGTACTATATTCCATGACACACATGTTGAATTACATAAACGCTTGGTTTAGGAAAAATAATCCATTCCAAATGTTCGTATCCTTTGTTTCTTAATGATTTTAGGATTCGTTCTTTTGGGCATCAGTAGCGAAGTTGGCAATAGGGGCTTAAGTTGAATATAGTAAAAGAAGAATTAAATGGCCAGGACTCTGCAAAAGTGGGAGCTTGTAGAACTCCTGATGGAACATGATTATTTTCTACTAACTTAATTAAGCTATATGGCGTTAGTGGTACAATCATGTGGAGGTAAACACTGGGCACGAGTTTTTGACAATTTGAGGAAAAGAGTGAAAGCATAATGATGCTGATATTCTTATGGATGCTTTTATTTTGGCTTCATATTGTCCTTGGTTTCCAGTTATATCAGAACAGAGTTAGTGTGGTGAAATGTGTTCTTGGTCATACTCCTAATTAGCAACATCTACTACAATGGTATTTCATTCATGGGAAAGTTCCCGAAATAGGACTAAAACAGTTTCAAAATTCTAAAATAGGACTGTCATGTTTTTTATTCCCAAAATAGGACTAATTACTGTCATGTTTAGAAAATACTGACATGTTTGAAGTCTGGTACTGCCAAAACATGGCAGTAATTGGTCCTATTTTGGAAATAAAAACATGGCAGTCCTATTTTTTTAATTTTCAAACTATTTTAGTCCTATTTAGGGTAATATCTCTTCATTCATTGTTTCAGGTAAAGAAAAAACCCCAGGAAGGGACGGGAAGATGGCTGGTCTGGTTCCAGTACTATATGTCACTCAATCCTCATAAAGGTGATGAATTTAGTATTAAAGGCTATAAGGACATTAAGGGTATATTTCGGTTTTCAGCATCGAATGCACTATTGTGGAAAGGAATACATGGTTTATAGGCAGTTTTCACTTCATATCACTACACAAATATCCAGCTCAAATTCTTGAAGTCACTAATTCATCTTTGGGTGCCAAAATGGATCTTCGCCTCTCAGCTGAGTAGTGGTAACTAGACCTCCCCGTTGGAGCTTCTTAGTGATAGTAGGTACATATATGAGTTTCTGTTGTGATTTTGGTGTGCACTAGTCTGATTTATTTTGGTGTGCACTAGTCTGATTTGATTAGTATGCTTCGATTTTTTGTTAGGGAAAATGATTTATATCCTCAATTTCTCCATTGTTTATTCTGTTTTCTTCTTTTTGTCACTGTCATACTATTATTATTGTTTATTATTAATTCATCGTTTTGTGTTTTTTTGCACGCGTTACACAATGGTTATCACATACTCGTATTAAGCAATTTATTTTATAAGTTCGTTTATTTATTTACTTCCATTTCTCGTTTCTTTGGGAGTTTGGGGTACTAAGCTGAAAATTACATTTTGTACCTTTGATTTGTAACTTGTTTTCTCCACGTTTGATTCATTATTACACGCATTTTAAGGTTTTCATCTATTAGACTATTTTTACGCCATAAATTACATCCTATAGTCGGTTGTATCGTGCGCACGGTACAACCGCCCTTTTTACGCTTCTCGCCCTAGCACAAATTTTCCCGATCTTGCTTCGCACATAACTTCGCACCTGCTTCTTCAATCTTGTTGGCTTCTTCGATCTGATTTTGCACCAGACAGATTGCTCCTCTTCTCCTCAAACTGTCACACACAAACACCCTCCCTCCTGCTAGGGGTGGTTTCGGTTCGGTTCCCGAACCAAAATTGAAAATTTACGACCCGAATTGATTTTTCGGTTTGTCAAGTTCCACAAACCGCAACTAAACTGAATGATATTGGAAACTGAATTTCCGGGAATCGAAATTTCGGGCCGGTTCTCGGTTTTGATAGAAAACCAAATACAACAACAACATCCAAGCCTTAGTCCCAAAAGAATTGATAGAAAACCAGATGAATTACAAAAAATTGGACTAAGGCAAGGCTTTGAAGCAGACCTTGTTCGCCTATTCCACATCTTCTATTTATATATAAGAAAAGAAATAGCTCATCAAAAGACCATTTTGCCCTCAAATACTCCACGTGTCATCTTCCTAAAGATTCTGTTCTTTTTTCTGCCATGTGGCCTCATCACTTTTGTTTTAATTAAATTTAATGATGAAATGAATTCATAACTAAAAAACGCAGAGCAATAACGGCCTGTTCTAGAGTTTCTTTTTTAACATATCTAAAATACTTAATCAATCATACTCCATATATTGCGACTCTATGACTCTGCAATTCTGTTTCCAAACGTCGAAAATTCAGTTACCACAATTTAATTGTTTGATCTTCAAGGTTTTTTTTATTACTCATTACTCAATACAAATTGTCGGCTAACAATTGAGCGGAAAAATTTTCTCTCTCATATGTAGTGCCTTTAGGTAGAAGATTACATAAGCCGGCTAACAGTTGAGCGAGAAATTTTTTCTCTCATACGTAGTGCTTTTAGGTATAATTACAAGATAAACTTGCCAACAGTTGAGCGCGGAAGCTTTCTCTCTCATATGTAGTTTTCTTAAGTATAAGACTAGTTTTTCACCCGTGCGTTGCACGGGATTACAAATTTCGAAATTACCCATAAAGTTTTTCATTTCCTTAGTTATATGAAGTCCATATTGTTGACTCTACGCAAGTATAACATGCACTACCAACTAAATTATGACTTGTATTTAAATGTGTATCCAAGATTGCAGACTAACAACAAATCAATATGTATAAAAAGTGAGCTAACAATTGGAGTTCTGATGACCCATCTCCCCAGAATCTAGGCACTTGTGCATTTGAATTTTTTGAATATGAAGACATCATAAAAGAACCTAATAAAGATTTGAATCCTAAAATAACAAAAGAAGATTTTAGGAACGTATTATTTGCAAAAGTTTAACCCTAATAATTCATCTCCGAGTCTCATAGGCATATTTTGAATCTATGTGAAACTTTTCAGAAATTACATCTCTTGGGAACTTTACCCCTAATAAAAGGTCGCACTCTTTAATTGTTGCGTTCTTAAAAATTAACGTGAAAGAGTGAGAAATAAGCATATAATCACCAATATGAGCCTTAACTTCAAAACACATCATTCCATATAAACTATGCTCTTCAAAACTATCCTTAAAATTAAACACATAAGCATTTTCAACTCTTTCTTATATGAGCATTCCGTGCATGATATGTTATATAAACGATTTAATAAAAAATGAACAAATAACATATAAAAAATATAACAGGGAAACTGCACTATTAAGGAAATTGATATAGTTACTTTCTCTTTCTTAATTTTTTTCCCTAGATGCACACATACTTCAAGATATAGTCATTGGTACCACCAAATAGATTTTTCTCAATACTAAATACTCTATATACATATTTTATTTTACCTGGATGCATTATTATTTTCTCTGGATGCACAAATAATTTTACTACTCATTACTCAATACAAATTGTCGGTTAACGATTGAGCGGAAGAATTCTCTCTCTCATATGTAGTGCCTTTAGGTATAAAATTAGATAAGCCGGCTAACAGTTGAGCGAGAAAATTTTTCTCTCATATGTAGTGCTTTTAGGTGTAATTACAAGATAAGCTTGCTAACAGTTGAGCAGAAAAGCTTTCTCACTCATATGTAGTTTTCTGAAGTATAGATAAGCCGGTTAACAATTGAGCGGAAGAATTTTTTCTCTCATTTGTAGTGTTTTTAGGTATAAGAAGAAAATAAGTCGGCTAACAATTTAGCGGGAGAACTTTCTCTTTCATATGTAGTGGTTATAGGTACAAGAAGATAAGCTTGCTAATTATTGAGTAGGATAAATTTCTCTATCATATGTTGTGCTTTTAGGTATTAGAAAATAAGATGCAAGCAATTGAGTAGGGAATTGATTGATATAATTATCTCTCTCACATGTAGTGCTTTTAGGTATTGCGGAGTAGAAGATAAGATTCCTTACAATTGTGCGGGATAATTTTCTCTCTTATACTCCTTCCTTCCCTCTAACTTTGTCCCGTTTTACCTTTTTCATCCGTCCCGTTAAGTTTGTCCCATACCATATGTTGAGGTTTAATCCCGCAGATCCGAAAGCCCAACACACGCTTTGGATATTTCAGGATGTGGATTGTGATTTGTGTGTATAAGAAAATATAAAAGCCGACTCAATAATAATCTCAAGAGCCGACTTGTATTATGCAATTCGCTGATTACACAGGAAACTTCCCGAACGGTACGTCGGAACAGTGATTAATACAAGAACAAGAGTAATTAAGCTATTCTAGGCTTTGAGTCTCAAAATGCTAACTATTTACAATGAGATTAATCCCATTATTTATACTAATGGGGGTATGGGGTGCTCCTTGCTGATTGGTTGCTAATCCAGCCACTTGAATGCTCATCCTCACACTTGCTGATGTCACACTCTAGCATTTAATGCACTTCGCCACTTGCCAATGGTCTGTTGCCCGATCGGAGTGGTGGGTCATGCTGAAATGTCGTTGATTTGGCCCAAGAATCTTGGTTGACCCGAACCCCGTTCGGTACATATTTCTCCCTGGGCCCGCTCTTCGTCTGAATTCTGGGCTAACTGTTTTTGTACTGAACTATCTGGGCCCTTGGCCCGGTTATTGGGCCTTTGGTCCAATATCCCAACACGAGTCCCTCACTTCCGATGTCTCGAATGATAGTGAATGCATTGGGAAGTAGAACTTATATGCCGAATGATGATCGAAATTCAGAATTCGTCGGTTCCCTATGTCATGATTAGTACCTTATTCGCGGCTGTCGTTTGATTTTTCCCATATTTGTCATAAAACTGACTTTTGCTTTCCCATGCGACACGTGTCCTTTCAAATAGTCCAGGTGACGTGTCTTCTTCTGGTTGGTTATTGATTCGGCGCCTGTCAGGCTATAAATAGGCCTTGAATTTATTGGATATGGGTTTTGAATTTTCATTTCCTTCGTGCCTCTGTTCTGCCTTCTCTCTAGGTCCTTCAAGCCTTTTCGTGTTCAAGTATTCCCCATCCCTTAATTTTCCTCTACTCTTTTGCTTCGATCGATATGTGTCCTCAATCATGCTCCTCTGATTCGAGAATGGCTTCCCAAGGGGAAAATCATGATGCCGCTGTTGTGGACGTCATACCCATCCCTTTTGCTGAAGGCACAAATGAGGCGGCGGAGGATAATAGGGCGGAGGCGGAGGATTCTTCCGTTGGCACTTCTTCTGATGACGATTCTGATGATACGAAGTCTGTTGATGAACTTGTTTCCATGGCGGCTGGACCCCCGGGTGATGTTCCTCGTCACAGAATTGACCTAAGATTGATTAGGGAAAGGCGGCAAAAGCTGACTTTTCACAATAGGGCCCAAATTTCGGGCCTAATTCCAGATCCAGTGGACTTCTGTTTGCGGGCCGGGCTTCATCCAATGTGCCATCCCCTGGAATGGTCATAGTTCACTTAGACTCGGTTAAAGATGGGCTTAGGTTCCCATTGCATTCCTTTTTTGTTTCTTTTTTGAATTTCTATGAAATCGTACCAGCCCAGGTCATGCCCAACTCCTATCGGGTGATGGATGGCTTTATTTGCCGTTGTGTAGATGCTAAGGTCACGCCTAGTTTAGAATTATTTCATCAATTTTTTAAATTAGCCCCCGAGCAGATCCATGGGTATTTGGCCGCAACTGCCCGAACGGGACATATACTTTTCAAGGGCAATCTAACCTCAATTAAGGGGTGGAAAGAGCGGTTTTTCTTCGTTTCTGTCCCGGACGGTCTGATTCCAAATAGGTGGAACGCTTTCCCTCGTAAATCACCGGATTTTATTCTGACCGAGACGATCTGTAAGGATGTTTTTTCCGTGGAGGAGGCCAAAACTTGCAACATTCAAATGTATCTGACTCACGATCAGCTTGTCAAAGCCGGGATAGGTACTGCCCGTATTCATGGGTTTACTTGTCTGAAAATCATGTGCCATGGGCCGCGGGCGGTCCTTCTCGTGCGAGAAACGTCCCCTTTTTAGTTTTCCATGCGATAAAGCCGCTCGGTACTAACTTTTGCCTTTGTTATTTTTTTCAGTTTCCAATTCCAAGAGGAAGAAGGGCAAAGAAGAATCCCAAGGCCAATCCTTCCACCGCCATTAATTAAGATGTCAAGTCTTCTCAACCCGTTCAGCAGCCTGAGCCTATTCAGCAGGTTCCCCATCACGACCAGTTCAAAGATATGCTGATCGACGACCGGTTTGGGTCCGATCAGCTGCATCATTTCTCTGAGCACTTTCAGGTTGCTCAGGATGCCAATGTAGATGTGGGTGGGACCCACACTGTGTAACCTCTCTGGGCAGGTCGACCGGATTTCTCTGGCAGATCCCGTTCATGAAGTTTTGGAGAAAGCTAGTTCTTCTGCGAGCCAAATCTGGTCCACCTCTGCTTTCTTCAATAATTTTGATGTCCCTAAACTACCAGTCGAGCAAGCAGAGGAGTGTTTGGCCTTAGCGGCTTTGAAGGTAGTTTGTTTTCCCCTATACTTTGTTTCATAGGTTATCATTCGTTCTATAGTCTTATCTTTTATTTCCGAACGGAATCCTGTAGGTGGGGCTATACAGCTTGCAGCCGAGGGAGGCCCGGCTGGCCAATGAGCGGGATTTGATCATCACTCAATCTTCTGCAGAGCAAGCTGCTGCTGCCGCTACTACTGTTGTTGAGGCTGACCGGAAGGCTTTTGCAGAAGAGAAGCAACGGCTCGAGACTGAGCTTGGAGATCTTAGGGTTTAGCTTGGAACCTTTCAAGCCAAAGTCTTTGCAGCTGAGGCTGCTTTGGTGAAGTTCGAAGAAACAGTTCCCCGTATCCCAGACGGCCCGGATGAGGTGAATGTGGATTTGTCCGCCGTTCGAGAGGCGTTCAAATCTTCTGCTGAGTTCTCTGCCATCAAGGAAGATTACGCTAGGCAGCAAATCCCAACGGCTTTTGGTGTTTACTTGAAGACTTTTCCCAAGGGTGCTGAACGACTTAGGGCTGGAGTGGAGCTTCTTGAAAAGGATCCCTAGAGCAAGCAATAGAATGATTCCTTGGCCTCAGATCTTTATGTTAAAGGTTGCCAACACATCTTACGCCCTTTTGTGGGCCAACTACAGCATCAGCTTGGGAGACCAGTCCAGGCTTCCGATCTTCCTCAGATTGATACCGTTCAAGCTCAATTTGAGAAGAATGAACGGGATGTTCAAAGGGAGGCTGATCGTGCAGCTGGCAGGGAACCCGAACCCCCTTCTGATCTGGAAGATGATGAAGATGAAGATGAAGATGATGGAGGGAAAAACATCGGCCAGTAGATAGATCTTTATCTGATGTTAACCTATTTTGTAGGTTCCTTTATATATATAGGATTGCTGTAATTTCTGGCCGGTAGAGCCGATGAATATACATTGAACATTTTTTGCCAAATGTTTTATCTAACTTTACTTCTCTGCCTTTATCATTTTTTTCTTTAACATCCGGGATTCATCAGTTTTCTAGGACTTAGTCGTTTTTCGCGATTTTTTATCATCCTTCGGCTTGTCAGTCGAGACTCGGCCAGTTTTATAGGGTAAATCATTTTTTCTCGATCGGGTTAACTAACACAAGGAAGGATAAATCATCCATATTACTGAATGTCACCCGGATCCTGCATCTTTATAGATTTGACATCACCTTCAAACCGTTTAGAAATCCTTTCCCAGAATCAGTTAAGATGAGAGTCCTCCTCAAATTGCTAATACTTCCTTTATCTTTTGTTCTTCAGATATTACCTGTTCGGGATATCTTAGGATACTTGGATTAAACATACAAGCTTGTATTACGATATTCATTGTCATCATTGGAATGGGCACCGTTCGGGGTGCATGCCATTATAATCATAAATAGGTCATGATTGCTTGCAACCATATCTGCCACGTGTTAGTCATGAGTTAGGGTTTTGGGCGACATTTTTTCTTATAAATAAAGGTGCTTCCTTTTCATTTTTTCTGTTGTTTCTTCAATTTGTTCTTGCTTCTCTTTAAGCTTTCTCTCTCTAAACTTCCTTGGTAGTTCCCTATCGTTTTTTATGTCATTCTCCTACGGCTTTTCAGAAGAAGAAGATATGCCGCTCATTCGTTGTCCTGGAGGGAAAACTTCCCCTGTTGGTAAATCTGGGGGCTCATCATCCCAAGTACCTAACCCCACAAATCCTCCTGCATCAAAACGGCCCGAATAACCTCTTCCAGATGATGGGTGTTTATCGGGTGATGATCTTGCCATTTACAACAAGGGGATGCCCGAACGACCACCCTGCCTCCCTTTGCATTTCACTCGCATCCGGAAACAAAGGCAATGCCTTCCTGAAGATACTGAACGGCAGATCCGCCATGATGGAGTATATGGCCCAGGAACCCCCGGCCCATAGACTCCTACTATTCTAATGGAGGCCCAATGGGCCCAGAAAGCACAGCAGGCCCAAATCACGGTGCCCCAAGCATTAAGCAACCCACGTGGCACACGGGGAGTGCCTTCGGCCCCCTGGCCGAAGGCTCCAATTCTCACAGGATGGCCAAATCAAGAAAACAAAGTTACTGGGAGAAAACGGCGAAAATTAGTAGCCCTCGGCACCTAGAGCCCTCGGCACTAAGGAGGCCCCCGGTACTTAGAGCCCTCGGCTAGTCACCTACAGCCGAGGGCCCCTTCCTCGACATAATATCCACCCCACATGCGCCTGGATCACCGTACCAAGTACGACGTCACATCCAACAGCCGCATTAAATGCGGCCACATGCGATTGCCAGTGCCAACCAGTTGAGGTGACCCCTCAGCCAATGGATGCTTGAAACGTGTCCCTATCTGGCATTTATTGCTACTATAAATAGCACCCCATTTCCCCATTTGTAAGGGAGAAGCGAAATACGTTGAACACATATCTAATATACACTCTCTCTCTTACTTACTTGCTCTGACTTCTCTCTAGTTATTCTCCGTAATAACCCCTCGGATAAGCTACCCCCGAGTACACTATCCATCATTTGGTGCTCTCGTTGAGAGGTCGAGTAATCAAGTAAGAAACCCTCCCCCTCGCCAAACACAAAACACCTAGCTAAAATGGTGAGAACAACTCGTGCCAACTCCAAGAACGTTGAAGACAGGAACTTGGCCCTCGGCGAAGTCGACGTCCCCGAAGCCTCTAACAGGGCTCCCGGGGGCGGCGTCATCGCCAGGTTGGACCAGACGGCTGTCGACCTACGCCATCAGATTCAACAGAATGCCCCCGATGCCCATCTCGGCATCGAGGCCAAGAAAAAGGACCGGAGCGAGAACCAAGTTAGCCCTCCGGTAATTACAATCGACGTACAATCGGCGTTTTCCGCCTTCATCCAGACGCTCACCCAGAATCCAGGTGCCTTCAGCACTTTGGTTCCCCTCACCCACACCCCCTCGGGAACCCTGTCCTCCGGATTGGGAACGTCGAGGGGGTCGTGGCCCAAGATACGGCCTCCCAAGAAATCCAGTCCCGGGACCGCCACAACGTGAACAAAGAACAACTCCGGACCTCCACCCTCGAGAGACTCGGAGGGGCGCAAGACCGCCAAGGGGTCCAAGACCGCCTCGGGGGGAAGGCGTTCCAGAGGCCTCAGGAAAGTGGCGGATCCGTCTCCAGGGCCAATGAAAGGCGTCCCCCTCAGGACAAAGGCAAGGCACCTCTCCATGCCAACGACGCCCGCCACCAAATCAACCAGGCCCACTCGGCCCGTGTCCATTCGAAGGGGGCGGAGGCCCTACCGAAGGACCCCCGGGACGAAATCATTGCGGCCCTTCAGCGTCGGCTTGACGAGATGGAGGCCACCAAAGCGCACACCACCACTTCTGCCCCTCATACAGACCTCAAGTATGAGGCCATGTTGGCCAAGATGGAGGAAATGCATAGGAAGATAACCGAGGGCTCCGGGGAACCCACCATACAGCTCCGGACCCGGACGCCATTTACCCCAAGGGTATTGGCGGCCCGGATCCCGGAAAAATACTGAGGGCAGCTCATCAAGCCCTACGACGGAAAAATTGACCCCCAGGAGCACTACAGCAGATACCAAAACAGCATGATGATGGTGGGGGCATCAGATGAGTATTTGTGCCGCTGGTTCCTCTCCACATTAGAGGGGCCGGCTTACGAATGGTTCAATCGATTGCCCGAGGGCTGCATTGACTCATGGCAAGAACTCGCCCAGCGATTCTTGACGCAATTTACGGGAAGGCGCCGCACTAGAAAACACTTCTCCCACTTACTGACAGTGAGGCAGAGGAAGGAGGAGACCCTTCGGGACTTCTTCGAGCGCTGGAGAACGGAGGCTGATAAAGTTGATGGCGCTGACGACGGGACCCTCCTGGCCCTCCTCCAAACAGTACTCCGCCCCGGGAACTTCTCGAGGAGCCTCATCATCGAACCCCTCCGCGATTATATAAGGGCCCTACAGCGGGGGGACAGGTACGCCGAAGCCGAGGAGATGGAAAAGTGCCATCACAACCCCGATCAGCAACGCCCTCGGCCAGACGACAAAGGCAACCGGGGGCCGGGGGCCCCCCGTAATCAACCCAAGGATTCGGCACCCCCCGGTGATCGCCCCCGTCACGGCCAAGCCAAACCCGGGGGAGGTTACAAGGGGAAACCCGAGGGCTTGGGCACAACATGTTCTCCTGGAGCACCCTCGGACACCTTTGACGCACCCCGTCAGCGTCATTCTTGATTTCGCTGAGGAGAGGGGCTTGGTGGAGCGAGATTCCCGCGCACCCCCGGAAGTATACGCCATCAATCCAATGTACCCCTACTGTCGCTTCCACCGGCATCAGGGGCACAGAACCGATGAATGCCATCAGCTGAAGACGGTCATCGAAAGGTTGATACAGGCGGGCCATTTGTCCCAATTTATTCAAGGCCCTCAACAACAGGCCCCCCCTCACCGAGGGCCACCCCGAGGGCACCCTGCGAGAGCAAACACATGGGTCAACCCCAACACTATCCCCCTTGGCAAGAAGAGGGAGATTGGGAACTTGGAAGAAGAGGAGGAAGAGTACCCTCGGTACCAAGAAAAGAAGCGCCACGTCCTCATGATCACGGGGGGCAATACCGGGGGTCACTCTACAAGTCAACGAAAGAAGTAGGCTCAATCACTTCACGTGGGGGAAGTCACTCATATGCCCCCAGTAAAGTGGCTGAGGGAGGAGCCAATCACCTTCACTAACGCAGATCTCCCCCCAGTGTCCTCTCCACACAGGGATGCCCTCGTCATCCGCACGGAGATCAATGACACTATTATTCACCGAACTAACATTGACACGGGCAGCTCCGTCAATGTAATGTACCTCAGTACCTTCAGGGAGCTGCATCTGGAGGGGGTCCCTTCGGCCCATCAAGACCCCTCTTGTCGGCTTCACCAGCGACACCATTGATTCCGAGGGGGTCATAACCCTCCTGGTACTCTCTTCAGTGACGGGCTCCATAGAGCCAAGCTCGAGGTGGAGTTCGTCGTCGTCAACATCGACTGCGCCCACAACATCATCCTCGGTCGGCCAGCCCTCTAGGATCTCGAAGCCGTCATCTCCATGAGGCACCTCTGCCTCACGTTCCCAGCCGAGGGGGGAATCGGTTACTCAAGGGGGAACCAAAAACTTGCCCACGCTTGCTACCTTCAAGTGACGAA
This sequence comes from Cuscuta europaea, assembly GCA_945859875.1. Lineage (NCBI taxonomy): Eukaryota > Viridiplantae > Streptophyta > Magnoliopsida > Solanales > Convolvulaceae > Cuscuta > Cuscuta europaea. The sequence goes on along the minus strand of CAMAPE010000035.1, from coordinate 29,438,184 downwards.
GAAGGTTAGCAAGACAGATGTCACGCCCCGGACCTACCCGGACACGTCAACAACCCGCCGTACAGTACGAATAGTCAACCGCAGTCCGACTCATCCATACTATACAAGGCATCTGGAATACCATTCACACATAGTACATCCATAAACAAACATAATGTAAAACATTTATTAAAGCAGCGGAAACAATTGATACAAGTGTTCAAGCCACACTTGGCATAATTAGGCATGCAAGCCCCCAAAGTAATTATTCAGAAAATATTATCCATGAGCATTATTCATATTGTTTTCAAAACATGAACGGGAGAAGCACGAACCAAGTCTTCTCCTCAGAAACTTCCCGAAGCAGCGGCTGGTAGTAGCAACTTTCAAGTTCTACCTGAAACTGTGAGGTGGCCTCCCCCGTGAAGGGGAGATCAGTACTTGGAAGCATTTGACAAGTACAATGACAACTATACTAAGTATAATCAAAGTTTAAATCTCTGAGGCCCTCAATCTAGAGCATTATTACATTTTAGTTAATCCGTTCATTTAGTATCGATTCATCATTATTTACCACGGTCTGGAGCCCAGCTCATAATCATCGTTATCTACTACGGTCTAGAGCCCAGCTCATAATCACCGTCATCTACTACGGTCTAGAGCCCAGCTCATAATCACCGTCACCTACTACGGTCTAGAGCCCAGCTCATAATCACCGTCATCTACTACGGTCTAGAGCCCAGCTCATAATCACCGTCGTCTACTACGGTCTAGAGCCCAGCTCATAATCACCGTCATCTACATCGGTCTTGAGCCCGGCTCATAATCACCGATTCCTTATAATTCAAATTCTTAGGATCTAATTTATCCTTTTCTCAACTAACATTTCCAACTAATATTTCAATGCTAGTTATTTATTTATTTCAATATAATTCCTTCTTCTTGCATAATTGGCCTTAATATCAAGTATCACTTTCATACCTTCATGACTTCTCCTCATGGCATCAAAGTATACTATCCCAAATGATATTCATGGTTGGTACAACCATCATACACACATATACATAACATCTAAACATACACAATTTATTCATAAATTTATGTATCATGCATACTATACTTTTAATCAATAGTAGTTCTATTTAGGCATTATTAACCATCCACAATTCATGCACATCACATTTATATTCACTTAGGAAATCCCATGAAATTAACCCAAAGATTATAAGTAACATAGTCGGTCATCCTCACCTTAATTAAGCTTAAGCGCGTTCTACGTTTCTCGATTGGACTTTGACCAACTCCGGCGAACTTTGACCAACTCCGGCGAACTTTGACCAACTCCGACGAAACTCCGGCGAAGCTCAAAAATACTTTAAATCAAGTTCCTAACAAGGTTTTATCATCACAAAACCCATATCAACACAAATAACCTATAAAAGGTTATTTTCCGGCAAACCGGTCGATTTGGCTTCTAAGTCCGTTTTTGGACTTAGAATCACCTTCCAACCCATTATTCCACACTTAAATCATGTAGAACAATACTAAAGGTCTTTCATATGATATATATCTTATATGCTAGAAGAAAACCAAAGGAAAAGTTATGATAAGGTCATTACCTTAATTTTCACACTTTTTCCTAGCTTTTTCCTTCTTAAACTTTCTTCTTGGACTCCCTTGAGCTTGAGTTCGGATTTGGGGCTATGGAGATGAAGTTGCAGAGGTTCTTACCTCCTTTACCTTGCTGCTGGCCGAACTAATGAGGAGGGGATGGGTAGGAATGCCCCTTTGTCTCCTTTTGGGCAATGAGTGAAAGGGAGGAGGGCCACCATGATTTGTTTTGATGCCAATCATCTCAAATCAGTCCTCTCCCACCTCAACTCTCCTACCAGACTGCTAGGCCCTGAATAATGAGGCTAAAATCGTGGGTTGGCCCCCACCCATGTGGGAGGTCAACCCTTTTTGTCCAGAAGTGTACAATCGGTCCCGAAAGTTGTATTTTTCCGTACTGTTTTAAGTATATTTTATTTTATCGGGTCAAATAAAATGTAACACTTGTTCCCAATTCTTAATGGACCTTAGAATCAATATGCATCCCTCAACTGTAATTTAGAAGTCTCCGAAATCCCTTTTCGGGCTGTTATCTGATAGATTGCCGATACTGATAATTTGGCCCCGTTTGACCAACCGGTCAACCCTATGCCATTGTCATGGTTCAACTAGGATATCCACCACCATATACATATTATCTAGTCCAAGATCAATATAATATGTGGCCCCGATAATATCGGGCGGTCCCCACTCCCGATGTGGGCCACACGTGCATTTTACTATTCACGCGAAAAAATATAATACAAATTCACAACTTCGTATATTCACTAAAAACTTCATAAGGTTCAATAAATTATTCGCTTAAAGTAAATATATTGGGGGACGGTGTTACAAGTTCACCCCCCTTATTTGGGATTTCGTCCCCGAAATCCACGTGTCTAATCGAAAAGGAAAGGGTACTGCTCCCTCATTGAGACCTCAGTCTCCCAGGTTTCTTCTTCGACTCGATCACTCCTACAAAGGACCTTTACCATAGGAATCTCCTTGTTCCTTAGTTTCTTTACCTGTTGACCCACAATCTTCACCGGTTCCACCGCATATTGTAGGTCTTCACGTATCTCTACCGGTGGTTTCTCAAGGATATGAGACGGATCTCGCACGTATTTCTTGAGCATCGATACATGGAACACGTCGTGTATCTTCTCAAGTTCTGGCGTCAATTTGATACGGTAAGCCATGGCCCCTATCCTTTCAAGGATTTCAAATGGGCCAATGTATCGGGGGTTAAGTTTTCCCCTCGATATAAATCTGATGATACCTTTCCAAGGAGAAATCCTTAGAAAGACCTTATCACCGACCTCAAACTCCAATGGCCTGCGTCGTTTGTCAGCATAACTCTTTTGCCGATCTTGGGCAGCCTTGAGTCTCTCCTGAATGACCTTCACCTTAGCCTTGGTGATTTCGACAAGTTCGATCCCCTCGAGCTTGGCTTCGCCAACCTCGTCCCAACACAACGGGGTTCTACATTTCCTCCCATACAATGCCTCGTATGGAGGCATGCCAATACTCGCCTGATAACTGTTGTTATAGGCGAACTCGACCAGAGCCAAATGCTTGTCCCAACTCCCTTGGAACTCCAGCGCACATGCCCTAAGCATATCTTCCAGAATCTGTATCACCCTCTCGGATTGCCCATCCGTCTGTGGGTGAAAGGTTGTGCTAAACTTTAGCTTCGTACCCAACGATGCTTGAAATTTTGGCCAAAATCGGGATGTGAAACGTGGGTCCCTATCCGAGACAATGGATATCGGAACTCCATGCAGTCTCACAATCTCCTCCGTGTATAGCTTTGCCAATCTTTCAAGAGGATAAGTAATGTTGATAGGCAAAAAGTGTGCACTCTTGGTGAGCCTATCAACCACTACCCATACTGCATCATAGTTGTTCACTGTTCGTGGCAGCCCCACCACGAAGTCCATGGTCACGTGCTCCCACTTCCATTCGGGAATGGTAAGTGGTTGCAAAAGTCTCGCCGGGTATTGATGCTCCGCCTTGACTTGTTGGCAAGTAAGGCACCGACTCACGTACTCTGCGATGTCCCTCTTCATACCCGACCACCAGTAACTTTCCTTCAAGTCCCGGTACATTTTAGTACCTCCTGGATGCATGGCATACGCCGAAGAATGAGCCTCCTCCAGTATAGACTTTTGGAGCTCCTCATTCCTTGGTATGCATACACGACCCTTAAACAATAAAAGACCGTCATCACGTACCCGAAAGTTCTCAACAGGTCCCTCAAGGATCTGTTCACGGATCTTCTGACATTCTTCATCAGTGGCCTGACATCTACTGATCTCACTCAGCAATGTAGGCCTAACCTCGAATCTAGCAATGAGGACCCCACTTGTGGACACCTCCACTTGTGCCCTTAATGAGCGTAGACACGCGAGAAACGTTCCCGATGTACTCTTTCTGCTCAGTGCATCGGCTACTACATTGGCCTTCCCGGGATGATAGTAGATGATCAAGTCATAGTCCTTGATCAACTACATCCATCTCCTCTGTCTCATATTCAACTCTTTTTGAGGGAGTACATACTTCAAGCTTTTATGATCGGTGAAAATGTGACACGTCTCCCCGTAGAGATAATGCCGCCAAATCTTCAGTGTAAACACTACCGCTCCCAACTCTAGATCGTGGGTAGGGTAGTTTGCCTCGTGTTTCTTCAATTGCCTTGAAGCGTAGGCAATCACCCGACCGTTTTGCATTAGAACACATCCAAGCCCTTGGATGCTAGCGTCACTGTATATGTCGTACCATATCCCTTGTGTGGGTAGAGTGAGGACTGGTGCTTCTGTAAGCCGTTTCTTTAGTTCGAGAAACCCTTTCTCACAATTGTCGTCCCATATGAACTTGGCCCCTTTCTTTGTGAGCTTTGTCAATGGAGACGCCAATACAGAAAATTTTTCAACAAACTTACGATAATATCCTGCCAAACCGAGGAAACTACGTATTTCTTTCACGTTCTTGGGTCTCTCCCAATTCATAATGGCTTCTATCTTGGCTTTATCCACCGCAATGCCCGAATCTGACACGACATGCCCGAGGAACCCGATCTCTTTGAGCCAAAACTCGCATTTAGAGAATTTGGCAAAGAGTTGTTTTTCCCTTAGGCGTTCAAGTACAAGTCTCAAATGATCTTCATGCTCCCCCTCACTCTTGGAGTATATCAAAATATCGTCAATGAATACTATCACGAATTGATCTAAGTATTCACTGAACACACGGTTCATCATGTCCATGAATGCCGCCGGGGCATTGGTTAGCCCGAACGACATGACTACGAACTCGAAATGACCATACCTTGTGCGGAATGCACTCTTCGGTATGTCATCTTTCTTTATTTTCAGTTGGTGGTACCCCGACCTCAAGTCAATCTTCGAAAACACCGTCGCCCCTCGGAGCTGATCAAACAAGTCATCGATTCTAGGCAAGGGATACCTATTTTTGATTGTGACCTTGTTCAGTTGACGATAGTCAATGCACATACGAAGTGTTCCATCCTTCTTTTTCACGAAAAGGACCGGTGCTCCCCACGGAGAGTGACTCGGCCTTATGAAACCGTTATCCAATAGCTCTTGCAATTGGGTTTTCAACTCGTTAAGTTCAGAGGGTGCCATTCTGTATGGCGGTATAGAGATTGGTTTGGTGCCGGGTTCGACCTCGATCACGAACTCAATCTCCCTATCGGGTGGAAGTCCCGGCAAGTCTTTTGGGAAGACATCCGGATACTTGCACACAACTCTCACATCATTGATGTCTATTTCTTCTTTGGTTTTGTCCACCACATACGTTAGGTATGCGTGGCACCCCTTTCTCATCATATTCCTTGCTCTCACGGCGGATATGATACAACAGTTTGATTTGCCTCTATCTCCCTCGAAGCGTAAGGTCAACCCTTCGCCGCTTTCGAGTTCAAGAATCTTCGTGTAGCAATCGACCCTAGCATGATGTTTCTCAAGCCAATCCATCCCGAGGATTGCATCAAACTCGATCATACTCAGCGGTACGAAATCACACGTCAAGTTCTGTCCCTCCACCTCCACCTCACACGATGGATAGTGGCTTTCTCTCTCGATATCATCCCCTAGAGGCGTGGACACCAATAGGGTTTGAGTCATCGGTACAAGTGGTCCGTTGAATCCGCTGGCGAACGCCTCACTCACAAATGATCGTTGCGCCCCGGTATCAATCAGGATCCTTGCTTCTCTCCCGTTTATCTTTAGTATTCCTACATTCATAAGTAATGTAAGACACGTTATCTAATAAATAGGTTCGTTTCTTAAGTCGTAGAGTATGTTGGTTGTGTTTCGGGTGGGGTCCGTTCGATACCCTCCCGAAATTTCCCGGTTTCTAACCTTTAGGACCGTTTTAGGATCAATCCGGGTGAAAGCCGGCCGCTTTTCACGAAAGCCGGCCGGTTTTCGACTGCGAGAAAAATTCTAAGTTTTTAATCACGAAAGCCGGGCGGCTTTTACGGAAGCCGGGCGGTTTTCGTCGCCGTAGTTTTTATTCAGGGAATGGTTTCGAAGCCGGCCGGTTTATACGAAACCCGGCCGGGTTTCAGCAGCGCAGAAATTCCTAGGCCCGACGAAAGCCGGGCGGCTTTCGCCAAAGCCGGGCGGCTTTCAGCTGCGAGAATTTTCCCAGGTCAGGCCTTTATGAAAGCCGGCCGGCACTCGTCGCCGCAGCATTTTCTCAATATTTCAAGACGAAAGCCGGGCGGCTTTCGTCAAATGTTGGGCGGCATTCGCCCAGAGCGGGGGTTTTTCCTCCCCTTTTCCCCACAATCCCGACTAGAGATGGCAATTTCGACCGATCTGTTGGATACCCGCACCGAACCGATTTAGTCAAACTGGGGAAAACCGGTTTGACTGGGGAACGGGTACGGGGCGGGGAATACCCGATTTTTTTAAATGGATAATGGTGCGGTTATGGTTCTATACTAATCCGCCCCGTTATCCGCCCCGAAACCGCCCCGTTCACTAATAGTGCGGGTATCCGCACCGTTACCCGACCCATAACATTATTAATAAAATATAACTTTATATATATAAGAATAATAAGTATATATGCTAAATTGTGTACACTAAATCGTATTTCTCATATAACTATATAAAGACTACTATAGCAGAGGTCCACTTCAAAAACCCTAACATCCATAACTCAGTGTATTACGGATTTATGGTTCAGGGCTCCGCTTCTTAATAGTGAGAACAACTCTCTTCGATCTTTCTAGATGGAACGATGCAAGGCCTGCAGTTCGGCTCTACCGCCGGTGGTTTCTATCTTTCTCATTATCAAGGATTCGACCCAGTTCCTTTTTTTCTTCTTTTTACTACTTTTTTTATTATGTTACGAGAGATATTGAGTGCTTGTCATATTAATGAATTTAGGACTAAAACTGCTTGATTGCTTGAACATTTACTTTTGTATATTTTATGGTGCTTTTAATATATAATTTACTACGAAGGATGTTTACATTAACAAGTAGGGTTATAAATTGATTATTTGGTATCATTTAGGCAAACGGGTACCCATGGATAAACCGATTTCCCGTTGGGGCGGTTACGGTTCAAATAAAAATTACCCGAACGGGTAATGGGGTGGTTTTGGGGCAAACATTTATCTAACGGGGCGGTTTCGGTTTTATGTGTACCCGTCCCCGATCCGCCCCGTTGCCATCCCTAATCCCGACCAAACTGTCGGGGTTACAAATTTTTTTGCACCTTACAAACACTCATATTGCATAAACTCTAGCTTGAGTTCTTCCTTGATTCACGGATGGTGCATTGCTCGTGCTTGCTCCCCCCGGCCCACACTGGCATGAGATGCTCCGGCCCGGTTCCTACTTGCCATGGTAGCGCCGCTTGGTCCTGACCCCCGGTTCCCACCAAGTTGAGGGCAGTTTGGCTTAATGTGCCCTGTACTCCCGTATTGGTAGCACCGTGGTGGATCACGACACTTACCGGTGTGGTTCCTGTTGCAATTCCTGCACTTGGGCGTCGTTGGGGCTTGTGAGCCCGAGTAGTGCTCGCTCATGGCCGGGTTTCCCTTGGATGGTGCTGCCGGTGCCCTGAACGATCCACCACCCCCATAGTTCCCCTTCTTGTTGGGGCCTTGGGGGCCATGGCTTTCCCACTTTCTTTTCTTAGCCTCTTCGGCATCTCTCTTCTTCCTCTCCTCCCATTGCTTTTCTCCCTTCAACCCTTGGGAGACCACTTGGCTGAAAGTCATATTGGGCAATTGAGTTGCCCTGTCACGTATCTCCAAGTCTAAGGCCTCCCAAAAATGATTCACCATTCGGTTTTCATCACAAGCATACTCCGGTATGTGATCAGCAAGGTCTCTGAACTTGTTCTCAAGTTCTTTCACCGTCATGTTACCGCCTTGGGTTAGGAGAGTGTATTCCCTCACCTTGGCGTTCACTTCGAAGTCAGAGTAGTACTGGGCAAAGAATTCTTGTCGAAAATCCTCCCATGTAACAGTTCCGCCATACTTACCCTTGGTCCCATCCCACCATTTGGATGCCAACCCTTCGAGTAACCTTACCGCGATTCTCAGTTTAAAATTGGGGGTGAGCTGCATGTCAAGGGCTGCCTCGTTCAGCCTCTTGATCCACTGGGCGGCAACCGAGATGTCTCCCGTCCCATCGAACGGTTTGCACCCTAAGTCCCTCGCCTCCTTGATGTATTTGGAGATCCTTATGGCTGGACCTCCGTTGCCCCGACTTCCATGCGCTTCCACATGGGTTCTCGAATCGCAATAGCTCCTCCCTCTTGGAGTCCCGCCCGAAGGTTGCCCTGCACGGTGCCTTCGGCGTGCCCTCCTTTCTTCGCGCCCCCGATGATACTGTTGGAGCAGTGCTTCGATCCTGGCCAAGGAGCCACTTTCCTCCTCATCACTCTCGTCATCATCACTCCCTTCGTACGGGGTCTCAACTGGCTCAGTCCCCGGCTGGTAGGTTGAGTCCTCATAGGACCAATAGGTCTCACTCTCGGTATCAACGTGGCCATCGCTCACGGTTTGACGCTGGCCTCCACGGCCCCTTCCTCTTGATCCCCTAGAGGACCCCCGGCTACCGCGCTCGGACCCACACGGTGCACGGCCCAACGGGTTCCTTCTAGTGATCCTTCCAACTGGTTCCATTTCTGAAAGAAATTAGAATGAGTCATTAGACTCGTATCGAATGTAAAATGACGGACGGGTACTCAAAGACATCCTTCGGCTCAAATCACTGCCATACCAATTGTTAAGGGTACCATCTTAACAATTAGAGGCATTGCAACTCAAGTACCAAAAGTTCTATAAGTACAAAACTTATGCTCATGGTTTTTAAAATTCATTTTCAAAAAGAAATTTTGAAGCTTCATTATGATGTTTACGGACTAAGGCTCTGATACCATTTAAATTGTCATGCCCCGGACCTACCCGGACACGTCAACAACCCGCCGTACAGTACGAATAGTCAACCGCAGTCCGACTCATCCATACTATACAAGGCGTCTGGAATACCATTCACACATAGTACATCCATAAACAAACATAATGTAAAACATTTATTAAAGCAGCGGAAACAATTGATACAAGTGTTCAAGCCACACTTGGCATAATTAGGCATGCAAGCCCCCAAAGTAATTATTCAGAAAATATTATCCATGAGCATTATTCATATTGTTTTCAAAACATGAACGGGAGAAGCACGAACTAAGTCTTCTCCTCAGAAACTTCCCGAAGCAGCGGCTGGTAGTAGCAACTTTCAAGTTCTACCTGAAACTGTGAGGTGGCCTCCCCCGTGAAGGGGGGTCAGTACTTGGAAGCATTTGACAAGTACAATGACAACTATACTAAGTATAATCAAAGTTTAAATCTCTGAGGCCCTCAATCTAGAGCATTATTACATTTTAGTTAATCCGTTCATTTAGTATCAATTCATCATTATTTACCACGGTCTAGAGCCCAGCTCATAATCACCGTTATCTACTACGGTCTAGAGCCCAGCTCATAATCACCGTCATCTACTACGGTCTAGAGCCCAGCTCATAATCACCGTCACCTACTACGGTCTAGAGCCCAGCTCATAATCACTGTCATCTACTACGGTCTAGAGCCCAGCTCATAATCACCGTCGTCTACTACGGTCTAGAGCCCAGCTCATAATCACCGTCATCTACATCGGTCTTGAGCCCGGCTCATAATCACCGATTCCTTATAATTCAAATTCTTAGGATCTAATTCATCCTTTTCTCAACTAACATTTCCAACTAATATTTCAATGCTAGTTATTTATTTATTTCAATATAATTCCTTCTTCTTGCATAATTGGCCTTAATATCAAGTATCACTTTCATACCTTCATGACTTCTCCTCATGGCATCAAAGTATACTATCCCAAATGATATTCATGGTTGGTACAACCATCATACACACATATACATAACATCTAAACATACACAATTTATTCATAAATTTATGTATCATGCATACTATACTTTTAATCAATAGTAGTTCTATTTAGGCATTATTAACCATCCACAATTCATGCACATCACATTTATATTCACTTAGGAAATCCCATGAAATTAACCCAAAGATTATAAGTAACATAGTCGGTCATCCTCACCTTAATTAAGCTTAAGCGCGTTCTACGTTTCTCGATTGGACTTTGACCAACTCCGGCGAACTTTGACCAACTCCGGCGAACTTTGACCAACTCCGACGAAACTCCGGCGAAGCTCAAAAATACTTTAAATCAAGTTCCTAACAAGGTTTTATCATCACAAAACCCATATCAACACAAATAACCTATAAAAGGTTATTTTCCGGCAAACCGGTCGATTTGGCTTCTAAGTCCGGTTTTGGACTTAGAATCACCTTCCAACCCATTATTCCACACTTAAATCATGTAGAACAATACTAAAGGTCTTTCATATGATATATATCTTATATGCTAGAAGAAAAACAAAGGAAAAGTTATGATAAGGTCATTACCTTAATTTTCACACTTTTTCCTAGCTTTTTCCTTCTTAAACTTTCTTCTTGGACTCCCTTGAGCTTGAGTTCGGATTTGGGGCTATGGAGATGAAGTTGCAGAGGTTCTTACCTCCTTTCCCTTGCTGCTGTCCGAACTAATGAGGAGGGGATGGGTAGGAATGCCCCTTTGTCTCCTTTTGGGCAATGAGTGGAAGGGAGGAGGGCCACCATGATTCGTTTTGATGCCAATCATCTCAAATCAGTCCTCTCCCACCTCAACTCTCCTACCAGCCTGCTAGGCCCTGAATAATGAGGCTAAAATCGTGGGTTGGCCCCCACCCATGTGGGAGGTCAACCCTTTTTGTCCAGAAGTGTACAATCGGTCCCGAAAGTTGTATTTTTCCGGACTATTTTAAGTATATTTTATTTTATCGGGTCAAATAAAATGTAACACTTGTTCCCAATTCTTAATGGACCTTAGAATCAATATGCATCCCTCAACTTTAATTTAGAAGTCTCCGAAATCCCTTTTCGGGCTGTTATCTGATAGATTGCCGATACTGATAATTTGGCCCCGTTTGACCAACCGGTCAACCCTATGCCATTGTCATGGTTCAACTAGGATATCCACCACCATATACATATTATCTAGTCCAAGATCAATATAATATGTGGCCCCGATAATATCGGGCGGTCCCCACTCCCGATGTGGGCCCCACGTGCATTTTACTATTCACGCGAAAAAATATAATACAAATTCACAACTTCGTAAATTCACTAAAAACTTCATAAGGTTCAATAAATTATTCGCTTAAAGGTAAATACATTTGGGGACGGTGTTACAACAGAGTTCCGCATTGACACCATCACCGGAACTGTGGAAGCGGAAGAAAGGAGGCTGAGGGCTGAACCAGCCGAGGAGGTAGAAGATTTTGCGCTTGATCCGGCCAAGCCGGAGAGAGTCGTGAAGATTGGACTCAAGCTCCCTGAAGACTTGAAGACCGGCATCATCAGCGCCCTCCGCGCCTACTCCAGTGTTTTTGCATGGGGGCCGGAGGACATGCCGGGGATCAGCCGAAGGGTCATCACCCACCGCCTCTCGGTGGACCCTTCGGCCAGACCAGTACAACAGCGGAGGAGACCCCTCTCGGCCGAGAGGAGGGAATTTGTGAAGAAGGAGGTCGCCATGCTCCTCTCTATCAAGCACATCAAGGAAGTGAAATACCCCTCATGGCTGGCAAACGTGGTCCTCACACAAAAACCGCCCTCATTCCGCGTGTGCGTGGACTACACGGATCTCAACAAGGCATGTCCCATGGACCCCTTTCCTTTGCCAAACATTGATCAACTTGTAGATGAAACCGCGGGGTGTGAAATCATGTCATTTCTCGACGCATTCCGCGGGTATCATCAAATATTTATGCATGAGGAAGATGCTGAAAAAACAACCTTCATGACTCCCGAGGGCATCTTCTGCTACCTTGTCATGGCCTTCGGCCTAAAGAACTCAGGTGCCACCTACACTCGGATGGTGGCCAGGGTATTTCAAGCTGTCCTAGGGCGCACCATGGAGGCGTATGTTGACGACGTGATCGTCAAGAGCAAGCAATCGGCAAGCCATGCTGACGACCTGAGGGAGATCTTCGCCATCATGCAGAAGTTTAGCCTTCAGCTAAACCCGAAGAAGTGTACCTTCGGCGTACAAGGGGGCAAATTCTTAGGCTACATGGTGAGCTGAAGGAGTATCAAGGCCAACCCCGAGAAGATCCAGGCCATCATCAACATGGAGCCCCCACGCAACATAAAGGAGGTCCAACGATTGACGGGCCGCCTGGCAGCCCTCAATCGCTTCCTATCAAAATCGGCGGAGAAGTCCTTACCCTTCTTCCAAATCATGAGAAAGACCGCCGGTTTCCAGTGGACTTCAGAGTGTCAGGGGGCTTTCGAGGAACTGAAATGGTACTTATCTTCACCCCACTACTAAAAAAGTAGCTTACAGTGACACTTGTTTAGTGACACTATTAATGTTATAAGACAGTTTGTGACACTTAAATATCAACGATTTTAGTACTGCCTCATCCGTATATACCAGTGACACTCCTACATGCTTGTTATTTAATTTTAGTTTTTCTTTTTAACTTAAAAACATTTAACATAAAGGATTAGCCCTAGTTCTCCAAATCTCATCCTCCTCATTCTCATCATTGCTCTGGACAATTTGGATTGCCGCCACTCCTCTTCTCAGATCCCTAGCCGGTCAAGTGATTTTTGTTGAAGTTTAACCTCGGAGCCTTCTTCCACTACCTTCATTCAGTTCAGCGATTCTCTTCCAGATTTCCACTAGGAGTGTAGGGTTCGGGGAAAAAACCGATTTTGACTGTCTATCTTCCTTCGTTGAGCAGAGCCGATTACGAGACGCAAACATCGAAGAGATATGGCCCTGGCAGCGACTATACACCTTAAAAAACAGGAGGGGTGGAGATGGTCGGCTTGCTTCGGCAGCACAAGAGGTTGTAGGCGACCACCCATGTTTTGACAATCTAATTTTATTTCTTTCTACGTGACTGGTTCTTGGAGTTTGATTAATTAACAAGTTCTTTCTTTCTTTCCTGCTAAAACGACTGCACCAAGGCTCGACTACAACTTGTATTGGTAAGTCCTCTCTTTACAAAACCTGTGATTCAACTCTCATGAACTTTCAGAAGTAATTTCATGGCGACTTCTCCTATTTCGCTAGAGCAGTTGTCCTCAAAAGTCATTCTGGGGGGAGGAGATTTAGCACCAGAGATGGATTAAGAAGATGGTGGGGGTTGAATGGGCTACACACCTCAACCTGATGATTTTAAGGGATCTCTTGCTCGACACATCCCTCTACCTGATTACATCATTTAATTCTTGAGTACGTCTTTAAGTTTAATTATTATCTTTTTAACTGCAACAATATGATCTCTTGTTCGACACCTCCCCATACCGTAAGTTGTTTATAGGTGATTCTAAACATGAAAGTGGTTTTAATATGAGATTGTGTGTTTGTCGTTCAAGTTCCCCTTTACTTCAGTGAAAAATTATCTTACTCACATAGCAATATCTAATAATTTAATCTTTAATTTCATGTTTAACTTTAATATGTTTGTATATTTAGTCTGGTTAGTATATTACTTCAATATGTACATGAAGGCTCAAACTCGCTTACTCCACTGCTTGTGCACTTCCTCTGCCCATAGATAACAACCACAATAGAGTATGAATGGGGAGGGGCTTGGAGGCTAAATAAGGAGTGTGCTTGTTATGGTTCCACTGCTATTATGATTTATGATTCAGTCACATTATATATACTTTATGGTTTATAGTTCCACTCCTAAGAGGTACTCTTCCTAGTTTTTCTGACTTCTTAAATTTATTAATTAGTTTTCATACTTGGCATAATTACCATCGGTGAGTAATATTTTGAGGTGTTAATATAAACACACAAGTCGATTGTAAAATAACACATACTGAATTTGTAACTTTTTAAATAGTAGGTCTAGTAACAATTGTATACAATTGTAGGTCTAGTAAGCTACTAAAATGTCTGTTTTATAACAATAACATATAATTTTTTTAATGTGTATCTCTATTTCATAATGATTCAGAACCTCAAACTCGTCAACCAAAATTTGTAATTTTATAAATTTAAATTTTGGTTGATTTCCTACTGTTTCTTGTTTGCAGTACAATTGCATTAGTCTGGGCCTTGTTGTGGCTGTTGTTTCTGCAATAGTATGTGATAGGGATCTTGTTTGTTTGATGTTGTTCACTCTTGCTCTCAACCATAAACAGGTTTAGAAATATGATTTTCAAGACTAGATTAGAGACAATTCATTAGAAGTCCATGAATTGTGAAGGATTAAGTAGAAGCAGAGTATATGATATCCAATGTACCTTTTATTTTCTCAAGCACTCATATTGTTGGTAAATGTTTTTGCTGCCTTTAAATATTTTGCATTGCATCCTCATTTCCATCTCAACTGGACGATAGAAGTTCCAATATTTGGGCTTCATGGATAGAAGGACATCCCCCATATGCTATGGGACTATGGGTTTTTATGTAGTGATAATCTTATCCATTTTCCACATTATTAACCACGTAAGAGTAAAAGTGTTAGTCTGAATTTGGTTTGCACTTCCACTTATAATTTCAAGAGCTATATGTTTCTCCTTTGTCTAAGTATAAAGTTATATTATTGCACATACGAGTAGGTCGAATGCTTCTTTGCACGAGAGAGAGGTCCATTGGTGGCACCCCTAAAAATGCATCATTGTGGTACCCACTTCTCAGTAGAATAGTACAATTCTCCAATGGGAAGGTGTGTTTCACTCTTTTTTTGCTACTTTTATGTTTCCAGGTCAGAAGCAATAAGCTAAATTTCTAGTACAGACATATGGCTTTAATCATTTAATGATCACTTTTTATGATAGTAATTCCCTCTAATGTTGCTCACTTTCACCCATGTGTGTCAAACAACCTATTTCTTTGAGTGGGACAACATGCGACAATTTTAAAAAAATCCTTTTATCCTTCTGTGCTCTCCATGTAAATTACTTGTCATTTCCTGCTATTGATTTTAAATGCGAACACACACTAAAAAAATATTGTACTACATTGTGAATTTTTTTGGTGATTGATATATTTTGGAATTTCAATTTAGGGACCTGGGCCTGATGCTCGCATAGTTTATATTGATGGTGCCTTTGATGTTTTTCATGCTGGACACGTAGAGGTATGTGTGATAATTCAAATCGAAAGAATGTGTGATTGCTTCCTAAATAAAAGCAAGAGCTGCCATAATTCCCTGTTTCCATATTTGCTTACTGTTGGTTGTTAATTACGTCTCTTGACTGCCATAATTACTTATACCATTGAATATAATGTGAACTTCTCAAATATACTCAAATATATTTAAACACGTAATATACTCAAACACGTAATATGATTTTTCTTATTCATCATTGAATATAATCTGAACTTCTTCCTCAACCATTTGACGATACCAAAAGAGCCTTATTGGATGCTGATTGTGAAAAGTAAACTTCTTGTGTTTGAATTGTTCAATTTTTACAAAAGCACTAATGTGGATTCTCAAACTATGCAGGCTATGTTCAAGCAGGCATTGATAAAGACTTGCTTTATTGGGTGTTGATGGCGATGCAAGAAATAATGATGTCTAGCGTGTACAAATAAGAATGTTGTATGGTTAAAGTTTGGAAGTGTAGATCTATAGCATATTGTAATACATTTTATTGATATTGACATTGTAAAATAATTTGAGTAATAAATACAAATTTCTTGTTTTATAAGCTTATTTATTAGTATTTCTATAATCTTCATAGAATCAGTAAAAAATAATATAATGATTATTATAATATCATTATCATATTTATGACACCAATGTGTCGTATTTTTTATGATACCAAAGTGTCACAAATTCTTATGATACCAATGTGTCATAATATTGAATCACATTAATGTGTCACAATTTATCGACACTATTATGTTTTACGATCAGTGACACTATATTTAGTGTCACTAGCCGCCACTTTCCCCGACACTTTTTTAGCGTCACAGAAACTTTCAGTGACACTAAATTAGTGTCACTGTAAGCCCTTTTTCTACTAGTGCCCCCTGTGCTCTCTAAACCCAAGGTGGGGGAGATCCTATACCTTTACTTGGGTGTTAGCCCGGCAGCCATCAGCTCAGTACTCATCCGGGAAGAGGATGGCATCCAACATGCCATCTTCTATGTTAGCAAGACCCTCAAGGAAGCAGAGCTCCGATACTCCCCTGTGGAAAAAACGGTGTTGGCTATCGTGTGGACCGTCAAGAAGTTGGGCCATTACTTCCAGGCTCACCCGGTCCAGGTCCTCACTCACCAACCCCTCGGCGCTTTGATGAGGAGCCCCACCAGCTCCTCCCGAATGGTAAAATGGGTTGTCTTCCTGAGCCAATACAACATCGACATCCGTCCTAGGCCCGCCATCAAGGGCCATGCCCTGGCGGACTTCGTGACGGAATGTACGGCAAGATCAGCCACAGACTCGGATGATTGGTGGACCCTCTACACCGATGGCTCCTCCGCCGTCAAAGCATGTGGAGGAGGGGTGGTTCTCATCTCACCCGAAGGCTTCCGGGCCTATTATGAAGTCCGCTTTTCCTTCAAAGTCTCTAACAATGAAGCCGAATACGAGGCCCTCCTCTGTGGCCTTCGGCTGGCAGCTAACATGAAGGCCCGACAGATTCACGTCAAGTGCGACTCCAAGTTAGTCGTCGGCCAAATCTCCGGGGAGTACGAAGCCAAGGAAGGAAGGATGAAGCAGTACAAAGAGGCGGCCAAGGAGTTGCTTAAGGTATTTGAGGCACACTCTCTTACTCAAATACCGAGGGCTCAAAACTCCGAGGCCGACATTTTATCCAAGCTCTCGGCCGAATCCCCTGAGCATATCTCAAAGATTGCCAAAGTGAAAAAACTCAGCCTCTCCAGCATACATGCTAGCCCCATCATGAACATACAACAAAGGAAGGATGACTGGATCTTAGACATTGTCGCCTTCATCACCACAGGTCAACTGCCCGAGGATGAGGCCCGTGCCAAGCTAGCAAAGCTGAGGGCTCCTAGCTACATTATCGAAAACGGGAGGCTTTACAAAAGGTCCTACAACGTGACATTACTTCGGTGCCTTCATCAAGATGAAACCGAAGTTGCGATGGAGGAAGTACACAGTGGCACTTGTTCAGCTCACCAGGGACCCTTCTCCATGTCCCGAAGGCTAATAATCCAGGGCTACTTTTTGCCTACGATGGCCCGGGATTGTGCAGGTCTCGCCCGAAGGTGTTCCGCATGCCAACACTTCCAGAAAGCCCCCGGCAGGCCAGCGGTCAACTATGCCCCCATCAGCACATCCATACCCTTCGCTGGATGGGGCATAGACCTTGTGGGCCCTCTACCGAGGGGTACCTCCAACAACAGGTACATCATCATCGACATCGATTACTTCACCAAATGGGTGGAAGCTGAACCCCTCGCCAGCATTACTGAGGCCAGGTGCCGTCATTTTGTTCTTAAGAACATCCTCACAAGGTTTGGCGTCCCCCAGCAAATCATCTCCGACAACGGGACTCAGTTTGAGGCAGCCCCCTTCTGTGCCCTCCTGGAGGCATGGGGCATCAAACACACCTTTTCATCTGTTGCCTACCCTCAGGGCAACGGTCAAGTGGAGAACGCCAACAGGACCTTGCTCGAGGGCCTAAAGAAGAAACCGGAGGCCGAAGGGGGTGGTTGGGTAGAAGAGCTCCACAACATCTTATGGGCCTACCGTACCACCCCTCGGCGGGCAACTGGCGAGACACCCTTCTCCCTTTGCTACGTATTTGAAGCTAAGGCCCCCACTGAGGTAACTCTTCCAACCTGAAGGGTCACACAATATGATCCAGAGGCCAACGACGCCAATATGGCCCTCGACCTCCACCTTATTTCAGAACGCTGAGAGCAAACCTTCATACGCGCAGAAAACTATCGAAGGCAAGTGAAGAGTTACATTGACGCCAAAGTCCGCTCCCGGGAATTCCAAGTGGGGGATTATGTCCTCCGAAGAAGGGAAGCTAGCCAACCAACCGAGGACGGAAAGATGGCACCAAAGTTCGAGGGCCCCTACATCGTGGCGGCCATCATCAAACCAGAAACTTACAAACTAAAACGCCCAAATGGGACTGAGGTCCCTAGACACTGGAATGTACATCACTTAGTTAAATTTTATCAATAACATCAGAGCGGCCAAGCCCTCATAATTAGTGAATGTATTATTTTACGGCCCAAGGCCTCCAGTTTTGAAGAATGAAGGCATATTGAAGACACCAAGAACATGGAACAAGACTCTTATGAGCGGTCAAGCCCTCATATCGACCCCTGGCCCAAGGCCGATTACGAGGAAGAACCCTCGGCACCAAGTGCCGAGGGTAGACTATACTACCACCCACAGCATAGAAGAGAACACCAAGTGTTTCTACAGAAGACCCCTCGGCACCCAGTGCCGGGGGGGATACACTACTATCAACTTTCAACAAACGGAGGAAAAACACCAAGTGTTTCCTTTAAAGACCCTCCGGCACCAAGTACTCGAGGGTATACACCTCAATCGCCTACGACAAATGAGTAAAAACATCAGATGTTTTTGACATAAGACCCCTCAGTACCAAGTACCGGGGGCCATACACCGGAACAAACACTAAATGTTGTTTCTAAAGTCGTACCCCTCGAGGACGCATATACCGAAGGCGCCACCTATCGGTGCCGGTAGCACGTAGTGCCCCCGGCCATTTGCAACCAGTGTGCAAATGAAAACCCTTCCCTGAAACGCTTTCCGCGTCACCACCCCAAGGGTATGACAGACAGGTAATATGCCCAGGATTCGACTTTCAAAAACGGAACGCTTTCCGCGCCATTTCCCCAAGGGATTGACAGGCATCTAATATGCCCAGGATTCGACTTCCAAATCGAAACGCTCCCCGCGCCACTACCCCAAGGGTGTGGCATGCCATGGACTATGTCTGACGCCGAGGGGACGACTTTCTAAACTGAGGCGCTTTCCGTGCCATATCCCAAGGGGAGGCAGGCTACAAACCATGTCTTACGCCCAGGAAACGACCCTCGATCCCCTCGGAACTCGGAAGGTTAACCCGAGGGGGGAGCTAATGGTGTATTCTGTTACCTCCCGATAGGCCAAGCCTTACCAAGAAATCAAGTTTCTTGAAGCCTTCCCTTCACTACCTAAAAAAATGGGGTGGTGAAGGGGAGTAGGCTCAGCGAGAAATCAATGAGTACACCACTCCAACAAATTCACCAGAACATACTGAGGGCTCCCCACGGGAACACCTTTCGGTACCTGGAAGCTCCTAATTACCAAAGATACTATTCCCAACAAACATCATCAACAAATGGCTAAGTCCACTCCTTGATTGCCTCCGGCTATATCAAAACCGAAGGCTCAGATCCTACAAAACGTGACAGGCTCACTCAACAACAACTCAAAACGTCCCCGAAGGCTACTATACAACAAAGCTATCAGATGTTGGCCAAATCCAAGCAAGAATCACCTCCGGCACCTCACTAGATGCCGAGGGGATACACCCAGGCAATGTCCGAGGGAGTCCATCTTTTTATGCTACACTTGAACTATAAACTTTCCCTAGTCAACATTGTGGGGACATAACAACAGCCGAAGGCTTTTGTTGCCGCAGGCCAACCTTGAAAGACAAAGGAAATTGTTCTAGACCCACAAAGTATGCAGCCGAAGGGTCCCCGACCGATGGCCAGCAACAGGAAATACTTAGAAAATTTTTCTAAGTCCTAAGTACTTTTCCCTCTGTCGAGTCACCGGTCAACCGAAGGTACACCTACGACAAGGCTCTCACATTTCACCCGAAGGCTCCTACCTCATACAACTACACTTAGAAATATTTTCTAAGTCCTAAATATTTTTTACCCTCGGTCAAATCTCCATGCAGCCAGAGGGGCCACACGGTCGAAGGCTTGGTGAAACTACACTTAGAAATATTTTCTAAGTCCTAAATATTTTGGGCCCTCGGTTATATATACATGCAGCGAAGGGTACCCACGTACCGAAGGCTAGACGGTATTCAAACACTTAGAAATTTTTTTTCTAAGCCCTAAGCACCTTGCCTCCGGTTATCTCATGAAGGCTACACAGAACCAGAGGGAAGGAATTAGTCGGGGGCCAACAGATGAACAACACTTAGAAAAGATTTCTAAGTCCTGAACGTTGGGCCCTCGGTAAAATGTTCAGATGACTAAATGGGCCTAGCAGCCGAGGGCTACAGGAGACAATATACTTAGAGAGATATTTTCTAAGTCCTAACACGCATTCAAAGAAAGACGAAGGCACACATTCAGAAAAGACGAGGGCATACATTCAAAGAAAAACAATCAAAGGAAACGAATTATATGCAAAAACCCGAAGGCAGGTATTCATTCATCAAAAGAAAGGAGGAGTTAAAGTGTATATTACAAAATGGCCGAGGCCGAGAGCATACAGATATTCATTACAAAAAAGTGTTCAAGAATTGCTAAGTACAAGTATTTCATTCAGCTTTCGGCTCCTCAGCACGCTTCGAGGTGACCTCTGCTCTGGCCCCTTCCTCTTCTTCCTCGGCCTCCTTCAACCGCTCAGAATCCTCTAATTCTGGCCTTTCAACGCCTTCGGGAAGGGGGACTCTGATATCTGGTTGGAGGGGGGGCATATGCCGCTGGGTCGAAGGCCTTCGGTTTGATCTTCAGATGTCGCGCAAGCCTTCTGTAAATCAAGGCCTGGGTGAAAAATCCCCCCCAACGTAATAGTCTTCGCCTTTTCGGGCTAGCCACATCGCCCCAGGGCCCTTCACCCACCCATCGGCGGATCCCTCCACGACCGAGGCCACCCAATCTCTGTGGCCTTCTGCCTTCCACCCCTCGGCCATGAAGGCAGCAACAGCACCTGCAGTGGCCTCTGCTTTGGCGGCCTCTGCGTCCTCGGAAGCTTTCTTTGCGGCCTCAGCAGCAGCCCTCTCGACCTCAGCTCTCTATTTGGCCGCCTTCTCCGCTGCAGCCCTCGCCTGCCGAAGGTCCCCTTCCAGCTGGGCCATTTGCCTCACGGCCTCGGCGTGGTCATGGATGAGTTTTTTCATTGACTCATCCTGTTGCGCCTTCTGAGGGCGCCACTCGTTGAATCTTCTGGCATGCTCGCCGAGGGCTATGCAGGCCTGTTAACAACAACAACGTAAGGGGATAAGGCTACCATCATGCAACAGATAGGGGAAGTAAACCACTATGCAAAAAGAAAACGAAGGAGAAGAACTTACAGTAAGGGAGGACCGGAGGATTTTTGACTCGAGAGCTTCGTCATCAATCTTCCCGAGGGCCTTCCTGTCCAATGAAGGGGTAGCCCCGCCCAGGAACTCCCAAGGGTCCACGGTGCCATGTGTGATGGCAGCCCCCTTCGGCAGAGAGAACCGTATGTCCTCCCGGGGCAAGCTTACCTCACCTCCCTGACCCGAGGGCAGATGGGAAGCAGTCGTCGCCATTTGAGCACGGGGCTCAGAGGTGGAGTGCTCATCCATGACCACCACTGGGGGAGCCTTCTTCCCAGCGTCCCCCTTCTTTGTTCTCTTCCCCTCGGGGATTGGGGCTTTAGCGGATGCCTTCCTCTTGGCAGCCTCCTCCGAAGGCTCACTGCCCTTCTTCGAGAATTCCCCGAGGGGCTTCTGCTTATTGGGCTCCTTCTGGCCCGGGACTTTAGCCTTCTTCTTCTTGAGGGCGGCGAAGGCGTTGAGATCCATATTGATACCTGCAAAAGAATGAGGGCGGTTAAGACCGGAGGAGAAAAGGTGCAATAAAAAAAATGTCTACGCCTAACAAAATATTCATAAGTCTAAAAGTTGGATGCCCTCGGCCCCTACCTCCTAAACCCCCGGGGGCTCCGTCGAACATCGGGTACTTTTCATCTGTTTCCCCCAGGAAACGGTACCGTCGAAACCCAAGGGCGTACAGATCCCCCTCCTGAGTGCACTCCTTGATGGTGATGTTCTTGTTCCGACCCTCCGGGATCTTAGCCAGGATCCTGCCATCTTTCTCGAGGGAGGCGCTCCTCCTCTTCTCATGACGCCTGAACCGGTCACGCAACTCCCTCGGGAATGGGCTCTCGGCTAGCTTTACATAGCACCATCGGTCTTTCCACCCTTTGTTTGAGGAGGGCGCTTCAGTAAACAACTTGAACAATGCCACATGCTGCAAGTTAGCGAAGCCCTCGGCATTCGCATGCCCCCCCCCCCCGGCACAAGTTGAAACTCTGGAAGAATAGGTCCAGGCTAGGCGTTACCCCCCGGGACTTGCAGAGATGAAGGAAGCCCGCGATGTACGAATGGCTATTCAGCGTGAGCTGGCAGGAGAGCAGTCCTACATACTGAAGGTATTCACGCAGAAAAGGGTGGAGGGGGAATCGGAGGCCCATAGACACCGAGAGGATGTGAACGGCTATACACCCCTCGGGGGACCGGGAGAGGACATCATCAGCTCCCGGCGGCACTACCATCGCCGAGGGCCCCACGTGGAGCTGTGTGACGTAGAGGTCCGCCCCATCAGCCTTCGACCGTATCTCAAGGGCGGCGGTATTCAAGTAGGAGTACCCCTCGGGCATGTCGACAGGCTTCCCTTGGTCTGCAACACTGCCTTTCTTCTTTGAAGCGGCATCCTTCGTCGTCTTCTTCCCGGGGGCCACCCGTAGAGGGAACGCGTTCAATGGCCGAGAGGTGTTGGCCTCACTAGCGTCGCGAGGGGGGAGAACAGCGACAGTGACCCTCGCGCTCTCTCACTGCGCCTTTTCCTCAGCCACTTGCCAGGCGAGGGCCAGCTCTTCATCCTCGCATTCTTGTTCGAAGCCCTCGACTTCCATCTCAGCGACGAGGGCTCTCTGCAACTCCATCGCCACAGCGGCATCATGCCCCACCGAAGGCTGTTCACTGGAGGACTCCACATCAGAGACGGTTTCATCCTCAACCGAAGGTTCCCTCGAGATGTCCTGAGAATCGCTCTGGGAAGACATCTTGGTATACTACAAGGACGACACTCTACACCAAGGGCTGTCTACGGAATTCTAATTCCTAGTCTAAGAAAATAGAGCACAGCTAACTAAGAGAGGAGAAGAGCAGGTGGGGAACTGACCTTGGAACGAGAATTGGATCGAGGGCAGGTGTTTCTCTCTCTAGAAAAAATCCGGCAGAGCTTTGCTACACTGAAATCGCACAAGGGGAAGTGGCCTGGCCTTGGGGTATTTATAGGCGCCCAAATCCGGGCTTGGGCCTGAAAACCGGGCCTCCGGTACAAAGTCATCATTACCAACCGACAAATTGCCCAATCAGTGACGCCCACCCACAGGCGGCCAACGAACATGCGCCACGTGGAGGCCCCCCCAACTGCTATATTTCTGACGTTAGGTATTCCAACGGCTATATTCTGGGAGCTTCCAGCCACATTCGGCAGACCACTCCCTCATCAACCAGGAAACTAGCCCCCGGGCTTCCTATTTCACTCCACTTCATCAAGAGGAGCCCCCGGGTACACTTATCCAGAGATGCTCCCGGTTTATGCCCCTCATACTACATCACAAAGGCCTTCGGGCTTACTCCTTCAGAAGACCACGGGGGAGCACGCCTTCATCAAAAGGCGCCTTCCACTCACCAACGAACAAAGGACCCCTCGGCAACACCGGAAACATCACCCACATTCATCACGCCCTCATTCTCATAATTTGGGGGCTCCCCTTCGGCATCTCTCAGGATAACAACAAGGACCCTTCGGGAAATCAACGCATGTGCCTTCAGACAGAGATAGCCTTCGGCAAAAAATATTGCACCCATTCCAAGCCAGGATTTCACCTTTTCGGCTCATCATTGGGGGAATTCGGTGCACTCTTTTTCCCTCATTGGAATTTTTTCCCACAGGGTTTTTTCCAATGAGGTTTTTAACGAGGCACCCCCCTAAAAAGAAACGAAAAGCGTCACCCCTCGGCTTCATATTGCAGGCAGGCACTACTCTACTCCTTTTCACCACTTTGCAAGTGCCTCAAGGAGTGGGGGACTGGAGGACCCCTTCAGGAAAATCTCAAAATAAGGGGAAATGTCAAAAACTTCCACAACAAACGAGCATGACCCCTCAAGTCCCGGAATGTGGGTAACTGAGGGACTGCCCTCGACTGAAACGTGCACACAACCAACTACTCACAAACTCCACAGACTACAACGGAACTACACCAAAAGGGCAAACACAAATTACTTCTTTTCCCTCAAGTACCTTTCGGCAAAATGAGTGAGGGACTCCTGATGGAGTATATGGCCCAGGAACCCCGGCCCATAGACTCCTACTATTCTAATGGAGGCCCAATAGGCCCAGGAAGCACAGCAGGCCCAAATCACGGTGCCCCAAGCATTAAGCAACCCACGTGGCACACGGGGAGTGCCTTCGGCCCCCTGGCCGAAGGCTCCAATTCTCACAGGATGGCCAAATCAAGAAAACAAAGTTACTGGGAGAAAACGGCGAAAATCAGTAGCCCTCGGCACCTAGAGCCCTCGGCACTAAAGAGCCCCCCGGTACTCAGAGCCCTCGACTAGTCACCTACAGCCGAGGGCCCCTTCCTCGACATAATATCCACCCCACATGTGCCTGGATCACAGTACCAAGTACGACATCACATCCAACAGCCGCATTAAATGCGGCCACATGCGATTGCCAGCGCCAACCAGTTGAGGTGACCCCTCGGTCAATGGATGCTTGACACGTGTCCCTATCTGGCATTTATTGCTACTATAAATAGCACCCCATTTCATCATTTGTAAGGGAGAAGCGAAATACGTCGAACACATATCTAATATACACACTCTCTCTTACTTACTTGTTCTGACTTCTCTCTAGTTATTCTCCGTAATAACCCATCGGATAAGCTACCCACGAGTACACTATTCATCACGCCAATTTTTACCTCCCCCTAGGGAATTTTACGCTGGATTTATCAAGCACCCGATGAGGCACCGTCCGGGGCACGTGCTTGTGCATCTCGATGCTTTGGCTGCTGGACTTCGTTTTCCCCTGCACCCGTTCGTCATAGACTTCCTGCGACGGGTGTCTGTATTCCCCATTCAATTCGTGCCCAGCACCTACCGCATTCTGAATGGTTTTATCATTCGATGCCAAGAACTGAAGATTGCTCCAAATGTTGACCTATTCCTGTACCATTACTGCTATCAGCCCTACTGGACCACCGGGTATTTGAAGGTCGTGGCTCGAGCTGATCGTCAGTTGTTCACGGAGAACCCTACTGTGCCAGCTAACTGGGAGGAACAGTTTCTCTTTATCCGCGTGGGCGCGTTACTTCCATTCCCTGATCGGTGGAATGCATACCCAGTCCAGGATTCTGAACCTAAGTTGGATGCTGTTCTTCTTTCTCAATCTGAATCTCTGCGTCTGGGAGGTTCTAGGAATCTTCAATCTTTCATTACTTCTTCCAGGATGTTGGCTGCTGGAATAGGTAAGTTCACTTGTTTTAGCCTGAACGGACTTCGTCCAGTTCCGTCCCTTGACCGTCTTTTCTTCCTTTGCAGGCGTGATTCCTTCTACTGATACTAACCGTTCTACTCCCGCCCTACTTCGACGGCCGCTGGAAAGGGTAAGGGAAAACTGGTTATTGGAGACTAGAATACTGAAGAACAAAGCCGGAAGAGACGTCAGGGGGGTGATGGCACTTAGCTTATTCCGATCGACCATGTGGCTGATTTGACCGGTCCAGAAACTTAGCCTAAGAGGCCTATCATCCCAACTGCTAAGTCAGGGGGTTCGGTCCTTACCGACATGCCGGTCGATGATCGGATGTTTGTGGAATTTTCAAACATGGGGCCTCGTGCCGAGGGGAGGTATCTGTTCGGGAAAAATTCCATCCTCCATGTGGTGCAGCACCTCTTTGAAGGTTCCCCCCCAGTTTCTCCCACATCACTCATTGGTCTAATCTGTTCGAGGCAGGTCATCAAGAGGCTCTCAAGGTATAGATCCTTTTTATTTACACATTTTTAGAATTTTTAGATCTCATCTGATCTTGTTTGCCATTCCTTGCAGCCCAGAGTATATTATCACCAGGCTTTCCTGGCAGCCGAGCAAGAGATGAAGCGTCTGGCCAGTGATCGGGATGATGGTCAGATGCTTCTATCTGCCGCTCGTAAACTGATCACGGACTTGCAGGACCGTGCCACCAGAGGTGAGAGAGCAATGGCCGAACTTGCCGAGATGGGGGAGAGGATCCGTCGTCGTGATCGGGAGATCAAGGTTCTAAGGGCTAAGGTGAAAGTGGCCGAATCTGCTGGGATACGGTTTGACAAAACCGAAGGAGAAAATCCTCATGTTCCTTATACTGCAAATATTTCCAAGATTACCAATCAAGGGAAAGGGCTGGACGTTGCCCTACAAAACACCGTTCGACAGTTCTTGGGACCTCACCTTGGCCAATTCTTGCGCGAGAGTGAGGACCCCATCAAGGCGGGGATCGAACTTCTGGATGGCACAACAGAAGGGAAATCCTTCCTGGATGTCCTGACCGAGAAGACTGTGAAGCAAAGTCAGGATCTGCTTCTCGATCGGAACCTTGATCTGATCATGGAACATTTCCCCAAGCCGTTCGATCTTGATGATTTGGGGTTTGATGACCTGTTCGGGAATACTTATGATTGGGTCATCGAGAAGAGGCAAAAAACAGCTTCTGGTGATGTGATGCAGCCTGGTGGCCCTCAACCTCTATCTTCCTCGAACAGGGATCATCCCGTAGCATAGTTTGTTTATAATTGATTTTTCTTGTATTTCCCGGTCATTAGTGCTGAAGAATATAGATCAATTCGTCCCCCGATCATGTTACTGTATTTTGTTTTCTCTATCTTCCAAACCCAAAATTCCAATGCAATCCGTCCGGTTTTCTCCGATCCGGATCATCCATATCAGGGGTTTAAGATGACCATCTTCAAACTATAAACAAGATCCCCTGATCGGATCATTTCTTACTTATAGCTAAAATGGCGACTCACTTCCAAATCAAGTTAATGACTGAGGCGAGATTTATAAACCACAGTTCCGATCCCCCAGACGAACAATCCGTGTTATCGAACGTCGCTCGGTTCATCCATACTTATAGTTTTGACACCACGTCCACCGTCAATATTTTACCGAACTCGTACCCGGACCGTTACTATTGAAACGGTTCGGTTCAGTTCGGTCTTAGACCTAAACCCGTTCAGTACAGTTCCATTTTCAAACGGTCTGGTACCATGCCATACCAATGTCAAACAATGTCACTTTTTTCGACAAATTAAAAATTAATCACCATCCAAAAATCCACACAATTATCAATTTTCACATTACATACTTAATGAATTTCATATAAACTATAATAGTACAAAATGTAATAACTAATACGTAGTAACAATTATGGATGTAATAGATTATATATGACGTGCACTTTGTCACGGTGCGTCAAAATAAATTCAATACTAAACACTTATACGTAGTATAGGTGAAGTAGAGTTTGTATCCACAGGGAAAGGAATAATTCTCTTTTTATGAAACTTAGTAAATAAAGGGGGGATTTGGATTGAGTGATTTAATTTAATTAAAAACTAAGATGAACGACCTATATGAGATTTAATTCAAAGATAAAAAGGACTTGGCATTGCTAGTTTCCACATGTTGATATATTTTAGTCGATCATTGTTATATCTATAACTTATTCCCTCTCGAATACTCAATCGGGGAGTATATCCACTTCATCGAGGGTAGTTATTAACAACAACCGTTCATTAATAACCCTTACTATTAATCAAATATAGAACAACGCCTTATACCGATTTAATAGTAGCATTTAATCTTTCTAACTCCTTGATGAAATCAACTGAGATTGATAACCTCAACACAACGCTCACCGTGACTCCGGTCTTCTTAGGAACAACTTGGGTTGGGCTAACCCATTTTGAATCGGAAATAGGGAAGATGATCCCCATTTGTAGTAGCTTGATGACCTCCTTTTTGACCACCTCCATCATAGGTGGGTTCAATCTTCTTTGGGGCTGCCTCACCGGCTTTGCTTCGTCCTCCATCAAGATGCGGTGCATGCAAGTGGATGGACTAATGTCCTTGATGTCGGCTATAGTCCATCCAATTGCAAGTTTATGCTCTTTGAGCACCGCAACCAGCTTTCCTTCTTGCTCTTGGGTCAATTTGTTGGAGATTATAACCGGCAAGGTCTCTTTTTCTCCCAAGAACACATATTTCAAATGTTTTGGGAGTGGTTTTATCTCAACTTCGGGGGCCTGCAAAATAGAAGGCAAAGGCTTTTCTTCGGGGATGGCTAGTGGAAATGCTCTTGACCCCGGTGGCATAAGTGGAAGTTGGAAATGGTCATCCAACTCCACCATCATGGCTTGTATGTTGGGAGTCAAGGCAAGTTCTAGAGAATTGTCCCCGAAATCATTCTCAATCACGCTCAACAATTCATCCTCTCCATTTATTTCAAAAGTGTTTTGTACAAGAGGATCAATAATATCAATGGCAAACAAAGAATGATCTTCATTTGGGTATTTCATGGAGTCATAAATGTTGAATTCAATCTTATCTCCATCAAATTCCATTGTTAAAGATCCGTTAAAAACATCAATTTTTGCTCTAGCGGTTTTTAAAAATGGCCTTCCTAAAAGGATAGGAACCGCATTTTTATCATTCTCCATTTCCAAAACATAAAAGTCAGCAGGAAAGATCGAATTATCAACCATAACTAGTACGTCTTCGATAATACCTTTAGGATAAGCATTTGATCTATCCGCAAGTTGAATGACTACTCCGGTTTCATTTAGAGGGCCAAGCTCAAGTGATTTGAATAAAGAGTAAGGAATGACATTAATTGACGCTCCTAAATCTAGCATGGCCTTTGAAAACGTAGTACCTCCCAACTTACAAGGTATAGTGAACATGCCCGGATCATTGTATTTTTTGGGGAGTTTCTTTTGAAAGACCGCTGAAACACGTTCACTAACTTAGACTTTTTGTTTTCCATTGAGTCTATGTTTACTTTTTATTGTACATAGCTCTTTAAAAATATTTGCAAATCTAGGAACACCCTCACATTTGGAGATTGTCTCATAGATGTCCTTATCCTTCTCAACCCTTCTTGTTTCCCTCAGAGCCTCGAGAAAAGATGCTTCAATTTCTGGGATGACCGGCGTTGGATTTGAGGTTTGAGTTTTATCCTCCTCTGGTTGAGCTTTTTCTACAAACTCCTCTTCTTCCTGTTCTTCGCCAATGTGGCTCTTTGCTTTTTCTTTGGCAATAACCAACTCCTTGCCACTCCTCAATATGACCGCATGGGCTTGTTGCCTAGGATTCGGCTCTGTTTGAGATGGAAGCTTTCCCGAATCCTTGGCTTCGAGCCTACTCACCGCACTTGAGATTTGGCTCATTTGGTTCTCAAGGTTTTGTATGCTAGATTTTGTCTCATGTTGAAATTGAACCATGTTTTGTTGCATGGTTGAGACATTAGTGGTGAGTGCTCGGATCATGTCCTCGGTGGACATATTTGAGCTTTGGCCTTGGGGTTTAGAGTATGGTTGTTTTTGAGGAAATTGATTTTGTGGAGGGTTATTTTGTTGTGGGTTTCCTTGCGGATTCCCATATCTCAAATTGGGGTGATCTCTCCACCCGGGATTATAAGTATTGCCATAAGAATCGTACCTCTTTTGGTTGGGAAATCCCAAAGCGTTGACTTGCTCGGTGTTGTCTTCTTGGAGAGTTGGACATGAGTCGGTGGGGTGCCCTTGTTGTGTACAAATGCCGCAAACCTTGACTTCTTGGGTCTTGAAATTCAAAATAAAATCCTTAACCAAAGAAGTCAAGCCGGCAACTTGACTTTCCAATGATGATGATGATTCCGTCGCCATGACTCTTTTTGTTGATGATCGCCCGTTGTGATGTCTACAATTCTCGGCCAATTTCAAGATAAGATTTATAGCTTGAGAAGGAGTTTTGTTGACGATCCCCCCTCCAAATGCAGCGTTGATCATCCGCCTATCATCATTGCAAAGACCATCATAAAAGTATAGGATGAGGTCTTGCTCCGAGTAGCCATGGTATGGACAGCTCGCACAAAGTTTCTTGAATCGTTCTCAATATTCGTAGAACGATTCATCATCTTTTTGCTCCACATTGCTGATTTGCTTTTTGAGAGATGATGAGACAGAAGCAGGATAGTACCTTTCAAGGAAAGCTTTCTTCATGGCCGCCCATGTACCTATACTTCCCGAAGGAAGATAGAATAGCCAATCTTTGGCGGTATCTTTGAGGGAGAATGGAAAGACCCTCAATTTTATTTGTTCCTCGGTGACTCCATTGGGGCACATGCTTGTGCAAACAACATGGAACTCCGAGAGGTGTTTATTTGGGTCCTCCCCTCTTAAACCATGGAAAGATGGAAGTAGATGTATGAGTCCAGATTTCAACTCAAATGTAGCACCCTCATCAAGAGTTGGGAAAATGATACATAAGGGTTGTTGATTTAAGTTTGGAGTTGTGAGCTCCCTCAAAGTTCTTGTTTCGAGAGCCATAGTTATTGGCTCTTCGGTCTCGCTAGAATGAGAACTAGCGCTGGATGTATCTCCGGTAGATAATTCCTCCTAGTCGGTACTAGAAAATTTATTTTTCAACCGCTCGAAAGTTTGCTCTATTTCCGGGTTTGTTTGATAGGTGATTTCGTTTATGGAACGATGTTTAACCATATACTTCACCAAGCTCAGAAATAGAAGAAATAAGAACTCTTTATATTTTTATTTAATATTTTTTTTTGTTTTCTTGAAATACAATAAAAGAAAAAATAATTGCCTTTCCCCGGCAACGACGCCAAATTTGATGTGCACTTTGTCACGGTGCGTCAAAATAAATTCAATACTAAACACTTATACGTAGTATAGGTGAAGTAGAGTTCGTATCCACAGGGAAAGGAATAATTCTCTTTTTATGAAACTTAGTAAATAAAGGGGGGATTTGGATTGAGTGATTTAATTTAATTAAAAACTAAGATGAACGACCTATATGAGATTTAATTCAAAGATAAAAAGGACTTGGCATTGCTACTTTCCACTTGTTGATATATTTTAGTCGATCATTGTTATATCTATAACTTATTCCCTCTCGAATACTCAATCGGGGAGTATATCCACTTCATCGAGGGTAGTTATTAACAACAACCGTTCATTAATAACCCTTACTATTAATCAAATATAGAACAACGCCTTGTACCGATTTAATAGTAGCATTTAATCTTTCTAACTCCTTGATGAAATCAACTGAGATTGATAACCTCAACACAACGGTTTCGGTTTAACCAACAAAATCAATCCATCTTAAGTTTATTAACCACGACCGTGCATTAATAAACCGAAGTTACTCACTTGTGAAACCATCAACGATTAACCATCGGTTCGTTGATCATTTCTAGTAATAATTAATATATGAAACAAAACTAGTTGATCCTTTAAGTAATGTTCAAAATATTAATATGAAATATGAATAGGAATTAATTAATATTCAAGGAAGAATATTATTAAAGAAGATGAATCCTACTATAATTAATATCAAGATGTTAACTAATTGTCATCTTAGCAACACTCCCCAACATTAATATAGAGGAAGAAAATACTATTCTAACTAATGTCGAGATGTTAACTAATTGTCATCTTAGCAACACTCCCCAACATTAATATAGAAATGGTATTAAGGAAAAAACTATTAATTAATATTCAAGGAAAGAAGTTAAGAAAATAACTCACAACTTTAATAATCAACAAGTTTCAAGAGCAACACCAAGAAATGAAAGTTTAGCTCCTCATTTGGAGACTAAACATGCTATAAAAATAAGAAATGATATTCTAAACTGAGCTAAGAAGTATATGTGAATTGATTGTTTTTGTGGGAAGGAAAGAGGGGTATTTATAGGCTTTTGGAGCATGCAGGTGTGTGTACCTGATCGAGCATCAAGGGCACCCGATCGGGTACCTTCAGTGGCTTCCCGGAAGCTCGAAAAGTTGGGCATACCCGATCGTGTATGTCGCTCGAACGTGGTTAAATATTTTCCAACATGTTGCCTTATCCCAGGTCCGATCCGATTTGATTTTTCAACAAGGTACCCGATCGGGTATAGGTCATACCCGACCGGGTACAACACAAAAAAATCAATCTTCAATTCATCTTGAGATTTTTGCACCTTCCTTCCATTTGTGATGTTCACCAATGGTCCCTAGAGTGATCTTGGACCTGTTTGAACTCAGTATAAACCTAATCTAAACAAATTACAAACATTTTTACAAATTAAACTATTACACCAAAAGTGTGTAATTTCCAAGGTAATAATCAATCTAAACTAATTAAAAACATAAACGTAAGCATGAAAATTACATTAATGTCAATAATCTATTACATAATCTATTTCATCCCAAATCCCCATTATGGATGTAATAGATTAAAATCACTAATGGATGTAATAGTGCTCCTGCAAGCAGCTTGCAGTGAACTAGCAATTAGCAAAGTGCAAACGGGTAATCAAAGTAATGGTAATATGGTATACATGTATATATAATTATAAAATTATGTAAATTAATAAAATTATAATTCGGTCCGGTTCGGTCCAGTACTGGTTCTCATTTTATGAGAACCGGTCATGGCATGGTTTGGAACCGGTACGGTCCGGTTTGGGACAAAATATTCGAGAACCGTTTGAAACCCCATTTTCCGGTCCGGTACCATACCGGTCCAGTTCGGTTCCATGTCGGTTCAGTAATTTTGCCCACCTCTACTAAGACTGAAAACTTTCAAAGAGATGAGGCGTACACCAAATTACGGACTACACCTCTATCTTTATTATGATACGGACTACTCCCTGTATTTTAACTAAATAGTAATAATAATTAAATTTTATACGGAGTATGAACTATGAAGTACTCAGGGCCGGCTTGACACATTAAGAGACCTGGTGCGAATCACACAAATGAGACCTTTTATTAAATAAAATGCACAGACCTAATGTGTAGACATATGGTTTGCTTTTATTTGAAGTTGGGGCCGTTCGGTGTATAAAGGTGTTTCAAAAATGCAAATGGGCTCCTATTAATAATTTAAACAATTACTTTATAGAGTACTCTTCCGGTCAGGAATTCCTGACCGGAACCGCCGGACGGACGACGGCGTTTGGGGCACTTCCCGGTAAAATTTTTTGATGATTTTTTTATGGCATGTTCTTCATCAAGTCTAGTTTATTCACAAAAACTTTAAGCTAAAAATTCAATCGGGAAGGCCGTCATATGATTTCTGAAAGATAACTGCGCCAGAATATACATATAAAACGCAGAAAAATTCCAAAACTTATTTGACGACCTTCCCGATCGACTATTTAACTGATTTTTTCGTGGATAACCTAGATTTGATGAAGAACATGACATAAGAATTTCTTCAAAAAAGTTGACCGGGAAGACGCTAAAACGCCACCCGCCCGAACGATTGTTCTGGTCCAGAATTCCAGACCCTAATATTTATCTACTTGTACACACACACACACACACATATACTATTTAAATTTTTTAAAAAATGGGCCTCCTATTTTTGAGGTCCCTGTGCAGTAGCCCAGCTTGCACAGCCTCATCTACGGCTTTGGAAGTACTTCATATTATCTTAGCATGAGCCGTACTTCTAGATACGTTACGTGCTCAGTAAAGAGCACGCCACATGCTCCTTAAAATTTCTGAGACAGAAAGGCTACCTTCCGTAGCTTGTAGGTTCAGACCATTTTGTCCAGCTTAAGCTAACTATCCAAACAATGCTACTTTTAGGATAATGAGTTTAGATTAAAAAAATTTCAGCCCATTTTGAGCTGAAATGGCATGCCAAACATAGCCAAAGTCTAAAAGCAAAAGGCTACCTGGTGGAGAGAGATCATGAAGGTGGGCTCGACGGTCTTGCGGGGCTGGAAAATGGGGCAAGGTGATTGAGTTGTGAAGATAGAGGCGGCGATTGGCAGACCCGTTTGGATGAGACAAATGGCGAGAAGCATTGAAGTAAACATAGATGTGGCGCCGAGTTTTGTGGGGAGCAAGAAGACCAACGCATGAATAGTTTTGGGGAGAGAATATTATCCGAAATAGGACTAAAACTGTTTGAAAATTTCAAAATAGGCCTGTCATGTTTTTATTCTCAGAATAGTATTAATCACTGTCATTTTTTGCCGTCCCAGACTTCAAACACGACAGTATTTTCTAAACTTGACAGTAATTACTTTTATTTTAGGAATAAAAACATGACAATCTTATTTTCTAATTTTTAAATTGTTTTAGTCTACAATGTTTTAAGGATGATGGCTCTATGTTTTTTCCGTCCCCGTTCAAGTAAATTATTTAAGAGTTAATTATAAAAATAGGACTAAAAGTCATTCCTTTTTCACAAATAGGACCAAAAAATGAACTATGTTTTCATAGGACTAATTATGTGTACCTTGGACAATTATACCCTTATAGCTATTAAAATGTTTTAATTCCTAATAAAATAATAAAAAATAATAAAAATTCGTAAAAAATACTAAAAAATTAAGAAAAAAATTTCGATATTGAAAATATAATTAATTTTTTTTTCAAAAAATTAAAAAAATAAAAAAAAAATAAAAAAAAATAAAAACTCAAAAAAAAAATCGCCGCCGCCTCTGCCGCCTCAGCACCACCACCTCCAGTCACCAGGGAAAAAAAATGCCAAGTTCATTACGAATGCCATATTTATGGCAGAAAAAAATGAAAATGTTGGCATTCGAAAAGAGAAATATGCCACTTTTTTGGCATTTTCAGAAAAAATGGCATTTTTCTGGGAAAATGACATTTTTTCCATCGCCCGGAGGTGGTGGTGCTGGGAGGTAGTACAGGCGGTGGGAAAGGCATCCATATTTTTTTAATTTTTTTTACGGAATTTTACTATTTTTTATTATTTTTTTTAAAAATAAAAATTATTTAAAAAAAGAAGTTTTTGAATTTTTTATTTTATAAAAATTTTGTAAAATTTTTAATTATATTTCTACGAATTTTTGATTTTTTTTCGAATTGATTATAAATTGAACATTTAATTATGGCTTTTGACTATTTTTAATTCATATTTAATGGAAGGGTAAGAATGGAATACAAAAATAGGTATGTTTCCAATAGGACTCATATGGTCCTATTTTGAAATAAAAACATAGCAAATCCTATTTTAGGTTTTTGGCATAGTTTTAGTCCGAACTAATTTCTAATTATTTAACCAATGTAAAACCACTTCACACCCTTTTCTTATCATCTCAAACGCCCAACCCAGGCCTTTGAATTTCCCAGTTGCGTCCTACTTCAGCCGGTCAGCCCCACCTTCTCCGCATGTCCCTCCCACATTTGCAGGCGCTAGAGCATTCGCATTTTATGATTATCGACGCTTCACTTGAATATGGTGATCTTATAGTGCAGGCAGCGTCATATTTTGACACCAAGATTTTATGATCCCCCTCGTGTGTTATGCACTTTCTTTACAGCAGAACTTGGATTAGCCGCGTAATTTTAAGTCTTTCCGTTCTTGGGAATCAGGTCAGTTAATCCCAGGCGCTAAAGCTTTCGCATTTTATGATTATCGAACATCCATTGTCCACTTGATTATGGCGATCTTATTGTGCAGGCAGCATCACATTTTGACACTAAGTTTTGGTTTTATGTGTAGTGATGGGCCGAAAGAAGCAGTTTCCTCCCCGTCGTTCTGTAGGAGTTCACCCAAAGCTAGCTCCTTTGTCGGAATTACGTGATAGTACTTATAATAGTGATGATAGAGGTGAAAAAGACAACTTTGTTGATCTTGATGAACCATATTTTATTGAGATTGATCGGTCTACATGGTCCTCCGATGAACATATGGATATATCTGAGATTGTCTTAACAGATTTGAGGATAAATCAAGACTTTTATAGTTATAACTTTAGCGAAGAGCTTTACGAAAAAGATTCACGGTATTTTTTGAGGTTTAGATTGAATGGAGCAAACCAACATCTGAGCAGAATTAAATTAGGGCATTGGCCTATTTTATCCGCCCCTAGTATCGCTGTTGAATTGGTGGCAAAACATATGAAAGAGGGCAGTGAAGAATGTCTAGTGATAGTTTCTGGAAATCTTGATGGGCCTGATGAGGGGGTTTCTGGGCTTGCACATTTAGCTAGTTTGAAGTTCTTGACATTGAGGCCAATGATAATTAAAACAACCTTTTCGGAAGGGTTATCATCTGTGAGGATTAGGGTGGAGATATTAAGAGCAGTATTTGATTCGTGTGAGTCGCTTCTTGATAATTCGAGACAACTCTGGAAGAAGAGTATGATTAGTATCATGGCTTGGCTACGCCCAGAAGCTACGACTTCAGAATGTAGATATGGACATAGCATCACAGGGGACATAAACGGGAATTCATCTTCTTCAAGGAAACATGGCAGACTTGATGTTGCTGGTTTCTATGAAGCCATTAAGCCATCAAAGTAAGTGACTAAGTGTTGATCCCACTGGTTCCTCCGGGGGGTAAATAGTAAGTTTATTAATATTTGATCCATGATTATGTAGGGATGAACCTATGTTGGATGATTATCTGCCTAATTTGGTTTCTGAGCTTAGACCATATCAGCGGCGTGCAGTTTATTGGATGGTACAGCGGGAGAAAGGAACTCATGAGGCTAGCAAAATAAATTGGTCCCCTCTTTGCATGCCATTGAGTTTAATAGAAAAATCTGCTGTGTTATATTACAATCCATTCAGGTATGGTGTATGACTATGGTTGTTGGTTTGTCATGAAAATTAACATTCCAATGCATTCTGATACAGATCACTTGGCATGTTAGCTAGGTACAACTGTTGTAAATTATAATCATGCATATATTTTAAAATTTATTTATTGGATTATCTAAATTTATCAAATGTTAGTTGACTGTGACTTTTTTTGGCAACTGTTTTGACAATATAGCTGAAAAATTAGCCTATTTCAAGATGGATGAGGAACCTTATTTCATTTCTAAGCATCCATCTATTCTAGTTTTTTGCTAATAATTTAACATGTGTATTCGGTGTTTGTAAAATGTTTCTGTTGCCTCTTTTCATCAACTCATGGCTTTATAAGCTTATCCAGCAAGAAAGGAGACGATACATGTCTCTAACAATGTATTCATTATTTTTGTCATTTCATTTTCAGTGGAAATGTATCCCTTCATCCAGACTGCTCATTCCCATATATTTCTGGTGGGATTCTAGCTGGTAAGTCAAATTGTCGAGTCTCATTTAGTTCAAACTGATTTTGTATACATGTGAGAAACACAACACTTTTATTATCATGGATTTGGTTGTAATTGGAAACAAAGATCATAAGTTTTGCTAAAGTCCTTGTTAGATTCTTTCCTCCATGACCAACAGACCCATCTTCATTAATGGTTAAAATCTTAATGAAACTAATTTCACATTTACTTTCTTCTGCTGTTATGTTTCATTATGAGTTGCAGATGAGATGGGATTGGGGAAAACTGTTGAGCTGCTTGCATGTGTTTTTGCTCACCAGGCGACATCAACAGGAACTGCCAGTTTGCTTAATTCAACACAGATTCACAGAGACGTGAGAAAAGACCTTAAAAGATTGAAGCGTGAAAGGGTTGAGTGTATATGTGGTTCTGTTAGTGAAAGCATCAGGTATGAGGGGTTGTGGGTACAGTGTGATGCTTGTGATGCTTGGCAACATGCAGACTGTGTTGGATATTCACCACAAAATCACAAAAAACCTAAAAAAGATTCTAAGCAAGAAATTGACGGAAATGATGATTCATCTGGAGAATTGCAGAAACGTGCAAAAAGGAAACGCAATGAACAAATAGTTGAGACATATGAGGTTTATTTCTGCAAAGTGTGCACAGATCTAATCCAAGCCACTGAAGCTCCTGTTGCATCTGGTGCAACTCTTATAGTGTGCCCTACTCCTATTTTACCCCAGTGGCATGCTGAAATAATTCGGTAGTCTTGCCGTCCCACTGTTTTTTACATTGGCACATAGTTGAAGTGTAATCTAATTTTTTCCTTCACTGGGGAATCATCTCAATATATAAATGACTTTCTTTAAGATTTCATGCAATTTGAAAAGATGATAGTCTGTCGACAGACAAAGCGATAATAGTTATTCTCTTACATTTCATACATATGTCTGTTCTTTATCTCTAGTTTTTCTGGCTTAGTGCCTTAGTACTGCTATTGTACACTTTTCTGATTTATTTAGGTGACCATAAAAATAAATGTTATATTTATAAGCATATTAGAGCATCTATGGGTTGATTTACACTATAATTGCTTTGTCATGCAAGAACTAAAAGTGATTTTTTTTTCAAGAATGTCTATCTGTTGATCTCTTAAGCGCTCATAAAAAGTGTTTTTTGAGAGATTTGGAAGATTTTTTTTTGGGAACACTTCAATTCAACACAGAGGTAATTTTAATCCTATAAAAGACCTTGTTTTTGAAAGAAGTAATTTCAAAAGCGATCTAAAGCCATGTTTGTCTTATGTGTATGTCCTTATTAACTTATTGTTCTTTTCATGTACGCACTACGCAGACATGCAAAAGCTGGTTCATTGAGAACATGCATATATGATGGCATTAACATCACTACCTTCTCGGAGTCACCTTTGGTGGACATAAATGAGCTTCTCAATTCAGATATTGTCTTGACAACATATGATGTGCTCAAGGAGGACTTGTCACATGATTCTGACAGATACGATGGTGATCGTCGCTTCTTGAGATTTGCAAAAAGGCATCCTTCAACCCTCGTATCTAGTAATTATCTTTGTTTCCTTGTCCTATTACTCGTACCACGACTTGTGAAGAGGAAATTTTTATGAATCAAATCCTTACAGATTTTCTAATTCCCATAATCCCATGTCAGAGCAAAATCGTCTTATGCTATGTTTAGATCCAGAAAAAGGTAGGGAAAGAAAAAATGTGAAGGAATATAGAATTTTGTGTGTGGTTTTACCCTGAGAGGATATGAAGGAAAGTTACATTCTAGATATATGTTCAAACTCAAGTTATGATATATATTACATAAAGATATAAAATGTATATACAATTTTCACGTAGGGTGCGGTCCAAATAAAAAGTTCATAGATGCATGTTTACCTATCCATGATGCAGTTTCACTTTCCAAAGGATGCACTTATTGCGAAAAAAATGGTTTATTTACTAAAGTGCCACTGTGTTTTGAACGAAATTAATGCACTATTGGTACATTTACACCCTGTCACCCTTGATCATAAATCCAAGGCTCCTGATTAGTTTGCATTTTGCATTTTGCACGGGAAGAGGACTTTTTATCTGAACCAAAACCCATTTATATATGTATATGCATGTATGCGCACACACATTTGTAGTCTTTATGTAATATATGTGTGTGTATATGTTAAGTATCTATCTGGAATTCGTGAGGATTGCGACAGAAAAGAGAATAGAGATGAACGGATTTGTTATTCAATCAACAGAAAAGAGAGAGAAAGTGCCAGGCAGTTAAAGAGATGTCAACTCTCCAGTCCCAGCCAACTACCAAATTACAGCCTGCCTTATTTCTCCCGTAGCTATCTATTTATAGAAGTCTACCCGACCCCTTATTACAACTCCCAGCTACTTATTATTCCCTTTCCTTCTGGAATACACTTTGTCATAATAGCTAATACTATTATTATTATTATTATCAATAGGCTGACTTCCTGTAGCTCTAACATCACTCCCCCCTGGAATTACCACATTGTCCTCAAGGTGGAAGTCAGGAAATTGCTTCTCAAACTGTTGCAGCTCCTCCCACGAATCCTCAAACTCTGGCATATTTTTCCAGTGCACCAACACTTCAGTTTTTCCACTTGAGTTAATTCTGCTTTCCTTAACTTCTTCTGGCCAGACCTGTAGTTCCCATTCTTCTGAAAGACACTTGGGTAAAGGTTGTGTCTGTGCAGCAGTAGACACTGTTTTCTTTAATAGGGATACATGGAACACTGGATGGACTCTACAATCTTCAGGCAGCTTCAGTTTATAGGCCACAGGGTTGATTTTCTCAATGATTTCAAAAGGCCCATAAAATCTAGGGCTCAACTTCTGATTACTTCTTCTGGCTAAAGTCTTTAACTTGTAGGGCTGAATCTTCAGATATACCCTTTCCCCTACAGTCAGCTGAACATCCCTTCTCTTCTTATCAGTCTGTTGCTTCATTCGGTTTTGTGCACTAGCCAAATTGTTTTTCAGTTCATCTAACATCTCCCCTGATCAGCACTGGTGGATCCTGTCCATAGAGTGCCTTGTAGGGGCTGATCTTAGTAGATACATGGTAGTTGGTGTTATACCAAAACTCAGCCCAAGGTAGCCACTTGGGCCACTGCTTGGGTTTCATCCCAGTCATACATCTGAGGTAAGTTTCCACA